>JAWZYV010012308.1:600000-1134453 GCA_038373885.1 Cheiracanthium punctorium | reverse complement strand
TGCAAATAGACAGTCCTAACTACACTTCTAGGAACCACTCCAATAGTGATAAAGCTTAGAGAAATGGGAGAAATAGCAAAGAACAAAACATTTTTTTTTTTTCGATTATCAATTTAGTTGCCTTGAAGTACGAAAAAATACGCACAATATAAAGGAACTATGCAAAACAATTCTCTCTGAAACTCTACAAAATAAAGAAACTCTAGAAGAGTCAAACATTTATATAATGTAAATAACAATTTATTTAAATTATCAGCATGTGAAAGTGACTTTAAAATTTGTTTAAATTTCCTGAGTGTAAATATGAATGAAAATCTTATAAATAAAAATGAACTTCTGTTTGTTTGTGGATTTGAGTTGCATACAAATCCACAGAAATGGACCTATCAGCCTGAAATTTTGCACAGATATGTAAAATAATATAGAATAAATCATAGTCCACTTTAAAACTTTGAAAGTCCACCCGTTCCCAGAATTTAAGAGATTTTTTATGTTATCCACGCAAAAACCTTTCCGTAATTGTAACCCCTGTAGTGAAAAAAGTGTGAAATAAGGATCGTGGTTGCCATGTGTGGCGATTTTGCCGAATAAGATGTTTTAAATTCTCAAAGTAAATATAAAAGAATAATAATGATTTTTTTTGTTAGTTTATATTTGTAAGATTATTAATTTTTTATTATAATATCGTGTGCATGGGAAATCGGAGCAGGAATGAAATGTTTTATACGCAAAACAATAAGAATTGAAGATTTCCGAGGCTAATATGTAATTTTTATTTTTTAGTTTGTGGAAAAACTAAAATGGCTCAAATGCCGATTTTGAGAAAGTGAGTTCTAGCGGTTTGCACAGTTTTCGGCTTGGCGCAATTTATTGAGAGCTTAAGGAAATAGATTTTTGAAAGCAAGTGCAAAGGTTTTATTAGAATACAGCGTTAAATTTTAATGATCCGTGAAGAAATAATGCAGTTATTAAGGGATTTCAAGCGATCTATCTTCAGAATTCTCGCCAATTGAGTACATTGCTTTAAGTTCGGGGAATTTCGCGAAATTTCAGAAAATTGAAATCTTATCATTTAGTTCATCGGAGTAACGATGAATAAAACACGTTATATAGTTGATAATTTAAAAAACTAGGGGCCAATGCCCCCAGACTTGCTACGCTCGCTTTTCGTATGAGGCATTCGGCCCCTAATCAGGCTTATTCGTAAAAAAGACATAATTTCAACAAACAAAACCCGAAGATTGGATCAGATAGAATGTTACTGAGCTAAGCTACTCATTGCTTGGTTCTTGCATCTTCATTGGTACATAAAAATTTAAACTTCACACTACAATAGACCCCCTACCCCTCATAACACGGAAGATATTTTGTTATGGGAATCCGTGTTGTACGGGTCCTGACCTGGAGTGCGGACTCCGCTTATAATCGCTATAAAAATTATTTGCACTCCTCAGAAACACAATGAAATTTAATGTTGCCATTCAAAAGTTATATTAATTAGGAGCTAAAGCGTAATCAGGAGCTGAAATCAGAAGCTGAAATCAGAATCATTAATTAGGAGCTAAAGCTGAAATCAGAACATCTGTTTCAGCTGTATTTTTAATAATGTAAAACCTATTGGACAGCTTGCGAATTTGCCACCCATGGCGATTTTTCTTTATTTGGCGACTTGCGTACATGTAAAGTTAATAAAAGCTACGGAACAGATAGAACAGCCTGCCACCAATGGCGACTTTTCATTATTTGGCGATTAACACATGCTCACAACCTATAATTACTGTTCATTTAGGGTTACCGAAAAACCGTTATCCATATTTTCATTTACATAATCGTTTGCAGATTGGCGTACTTAACACCACGAATTATACCATCTCGTCCCGCTAGCAAATATCCAAAGTGTACTATAACTGCTATAATGGCATAGTTAACGCCGCCAAATATTTCTACTGGTAGCAAATAATCCAGCTGGACGAGAACCGGTTTTAAAATAATCTGCATTTTAATTATTTTTCATTTTCAAGATATTAGATATTCTGTTTTGGAAAAACGAATAATCGCTAATTCTAAACTCCTGTTGTCTAAGCGAACTTACTATTTGAAAATTGTCAACTTTGTGTAACACATTTTGAGTTACTTATTTCATATAGTTTTTATTTTGGCGTAAAATTGGGCGTAATTCTAAGTCATGTTTGTAAATTTCACGCGATTCTAGATACTTGGAAACGCTTTGTTGCAAAGGAATGAATGATTTTATGCCAAATCTTGCAACTATTCGGTTTATTTTTTCAGTTTTTTATTAATATCTTCTAAAATAATTCGATTTTCGAAATTTAAATCAGCTTAGCAGGTACCTCGGAATTTTTCGAATCTGTGGGCACCTTAGTCGAAACTCAAATCCCTACGGTTTAGGAGGAGATAGGTCCATATGCTTTGTCAGCGCTAGCGGCCTTTACTTTTTTTTAGAATAAAGAGATGCGGCTGTATTAAGGGATTCCACTTTTGAAATAAATACGTGCTTTACTTTTTGGCAGCCGAACCATTCCCCATACTGATTGCTGCTAAGTCAATGCTTCGAATGATTTCCTGAAAAAACGCTTGCAAAATGGCGTATGTTGGCACTTTGGCGAGGCTTAGATTTGAAATTGGATTTTATTTGAGACTGGGATATATAATGACACTGGTTATAGATAAAAATGAATGTTGGTATGTGTGTATGAGGTTGAAAAACTCCAGCACCGTTGAGCACCGTTGCACCATGAAATTTGGTTCACCTAAGTCTTTTATCATTGAGAATCTTTTTATGCTAACCGTTTTTCTCTAACTTGCCACTAGGTGGCGCAGCAGAACGTCGAATTCTATTCCGTTTAGCCGTTTACTATGCGAATATCGTCCAACCGATTTCCATGAAATTTGGTACACGCGGATATTAGAACACGAAGAATATTTTTCAGTATCCATTTTGCTGTAACTTGCCGCTAAATGGCGCTGCAACGAATCAACTTCTATACCGTTCGACCGCTCGGCATAAAATTTCTTATACTTACACATTTCAGCACGAAGAATATATTCTAACTGTGTTCCTTTTGATGTTACTCACCACTAGATGGCACTGCAATGCATTATTATTTTAACTCGCCACTAGATGACGCTGCAGCAGGTCAAATTCTTGACCATTCAAACGGTCGCTATGAAAATCAGTATCCATAGCTATTTGAACAATGATAATATTTTGTCGTTATCCATTTTGCTATAACTCGCCACTTGACGGCACTGTAGCAAATCATTACTTTAATTAACCACTAGATCGTGCTGCAGTGTATCACTTCTTGACTGTGCAACTGATGGCTATGAAAATAGGTATACATAGATATTTCAACACGGGAAGAGTTTGGCGCTATCCATTTTCCTATATAATTTGCCACTAGATGTCGCGTCAACACATGAACTTCAGGGCTGTCCAGCCGATCGTCCTGAAATTTCGTATACATCGATATCTGAATGCGAAGAATATTTTCGCCGTATCCGTTTTGCTAAAACTCTCCACTAGATTGCGCTACGCCGCATGGACTTCTGCACCGTACAAACGATTGCCTTGAAATTCGTTATGCATGATTATTGGACACAATATAACGCGATACCCATTTTGCTATATCTCTTTATTACAATAAATTGTAATCACCACAAATCGTAATATCAAAAAGTCCATTCATTCCCGTGCGAAGAACGGGTACTTCAGCTAGTATTAAATAAGATTAAAGATAATTAAGGTAAGAAAAAAGGTAACGTAAGTGTTTTTCTTAACAGAGCATTTTATGCTTCATTGATCAAGTCCGGATATTTTCAGTTTTGTTTTTTTTTTAATACACCACTCACTTAAGTGGAGCCGTAAAAGAATACCATTTGCGCTTCATTTGACGCAAAACGTATGGCCTACCTCTATAGGTGTACTAAATTATTTTATGTACATTAGAAGTGCATATTTTTATGATAATGATGACGAGTTCGAGGTACGATAGACGTATCCATGCTTTGTTAATGCAACTTTGATGAAGAATATTTTTCATATCTAGTAGACGGGTGATGACATTTTCTTACAATTTTGTCTTACTAAAAGCATTTATGAACATATACTAAAAATTTACACTATGTAATTGAAGTAAATAGAGTTTTGCTCATTTAAACGCATTGTATATTGTTGTTCATTTTTTTAAAATTAAGTGTATGCAAAAGGCATTTATGAGAAATTTATTTCTTCTATCATTTACAGTAAACAAATTGACTAACAATTTTTTTTATTTCTTTTAAAAAATTAACAATCATGTGGCCAAGGGGTATAACCACCTAGATCCGAGATAAGATGGTCACACTTCCTAGGTCATATGACTCTTCGGGTGCATAAGGTTATGACCAAAATGTCAGCGAAGCCGGCTATATATCTCGTCGACACGAATATGACTCAAAGAATATATTAATCGAATATGTGCACCATATTAACTTTTACAGATGCAGGACGAGCAAACATTTTGTATTAAAACCACCATCGTCAGCAATTAAATTTATGATGCTGCGTATAATTATGTTTCAATACCTGAAATCAGTAGATAATTTCACTGTCCTCATTTTTGTACCTTTCTTGTGTTAAAATTCTTATTAACCCATTCATTATTTTAGTAGCAATTGCTAAAGAATCTACGAGCTGATGATTTTACAGAAGCCAGATATTATTTTATAAACTGTTTTAAGAATCTTCCTTCAACAACAATAATAATGAAAAGTAATTTTATGCACTTAAAAGATTTGTGTAGTTCTTCAAGTGTGCCTTCCTACAAGGAAGAAAATAGAAAAAAAAATATATACATTTGTGTGTGTTTAAGGCTTCTAAAAACCAGATAAAAGTACTAAACTGTGACTTTTCGTTTCCTTTATTTTACTTTCATAGATCAAGTCTATGTTTCTTTGGTATTTTATGTAGCACTTACTTAAGTAGAACCGTAAAATGGTGGCATTTATGCTTGTATTTCAAGTTAAAAGCATGTTCACATCCCTTAGGTGTAGTAAATAGGTCTATGTTCCTTAGAAGTGTATACTTTTACGATAATGGACGAAATGCTTGGTAATGGGGGACTATTAATACTTTATTAATGTAGCTTCCTGTCGAAATAAAAGTTTTATGCCAAATGATATATATTGCTTATTACGATCAAAATTTTCTTTCATCAAAATTGAAATTTAGATTGGCATTCTTAGGGAAGAAATTGGATTATCAATTAACCATGTTACTATTATTCATGTCTATAAAAAATAAAATATATATGTATATTAATATATAACACCGTAATTAAAATTATGTGATATAAACAATAAACAAATTTTATTTATTTATTTGAATTGGAATCTATTGAGAGTTGCGACATGACATGACTAATATTTACTTATAAATCACTGCATGTGCTGATTTAGAAAATTGTGAGATTATCAAACAAACGTTGGTTTGTTGAAGAAATTAGTGAAGATAGTAAACAAATTATTATTTCTAAATGACTGCTTCTTCACAAATTTTATATTAAAAATTAATATTATACTTCAAGTGCAATTAATTTCCTCAAAATATAAAATTTAACGATCACAATAAAATTAACGTAAATAAATGCAGTTATAAAAACGGAGAAAAGTAAAGGACAAGAATTATACTTCGAAACACACAAAAACAAAAATGTAATATGAATACCTGTAACACAGAAGAACTTTTTGACTATTACCGATAAACTATTTGCTTCTCAGACATTTTATGTAGCTTTTAAATGAGTCCTTAAAATGATATTCGCGCTTACGTCTTGTATTTTAAGTTACGAGTGTACCAGCAATCCTTTTAGGTATAGAAAATTGGTCTATTCATCTTAATATATACAACTTAGAAGGGCATACTTTTAAGATAATGGACAAGTGTTCGGTAATGATGGATACCCACTTTTGTTAACGCGCTCTTGCAGCGAAATAATCTTCTTAAAAAATGCATAAATGAATGAAGAAGACTTCAAAACTTGTAAATATTTCAAAATCTCAAAGTCGAATTTTTTCATGATTACAATACTTTCCTTACATGTTTGATCTTCGTAATGATATCTCTATTTTCTTACATAATGCATGTTCGGAAAAAAATAATCATCGTATATTATAAACATAATTTTAAAAATATCGTAACTCAATATAATGAAACCGACTATAAATTCTTCAGGCTTTCAATTAATTTTAAGCGGTAAATAATTTCCGAAATTTGTGAAGGGAGAAAAATAGCTATGAAAATATTATTTAATAATTTAAAATGCTGACATCTGCCAAATATTCATTGACTTTTAGAGAAGAATGAAAGCTGTAATTTCATTTTCAATATTTTATTTAATGTGAGAGATAGTTCATGCAAGGGAATCAAGTTTACTGAATTAATTACAAATTTTAGGAGCAATATTCATAATGATGTTTCAAATTAAGACATTTATACTGTTAAAATCTGTGCGCATCTGTCTGTCGCATCATCTCCTACTAAACGGCGGGGAGTTGAGTTTCGTCCAAGGTATCCATGGATTCGGAAAATTTCGCGGAAGGTCTTCCGCTAATTTAAATTTCGAAATTCTAATTATTTTGGGAGATGTTGATAGAAAACCTGTCACAAAAGTTCATTTTTGCTCTCCGCAACTCTGCGATTGTAACCCCTGTAGTGCAAAAGTAAAAAATAAGCATCGTGGTTGCCATGTTTGCCGATTTCATTAAATGTTTTAGACTCTTGAAGTAAAAATAAAAGAATAATGAAAATGTTTTTCTATTCACTTACTTGCAAGCATATTTTTTAATTAGACTATCATGTGCATGTGAAATCAGAGCTGGACTGAAATGTTTTATACTCAAAAGAACAAGGATTTGGAGATTTCTGAAACTGATACATATATTTTTTTAGAAATTGGTGAAAAATATAATGGCTGATATGTCAATTTTGAGAAAGGACGTTCTAACGGTTTGCACAGTTTTGGGCTTGGCAATTTACTGAGAGCGTAAGGAAAAATAGTATTTTTAAAAACAAGTGTAAGTTTAAATAGAATACGGTGATACATTTTATTTTCCGTGCAGAAATAATGCAGTTATTATGGCGCTTTTAAACGATTTATCAACAGAATTATCACCAAATTAAGTAAATTGATTTAAGTTAGGTGAACTGTTCCATATTTCAGAAAATTGAAATTCCCTCATTTTCTACATCGTACTTAACGATGAATGAAACACGTTATTGATAATAATTTATATAACTGCTACTTTTCAATTGGATGCCGGCATTAATTTTTGGCGATCGAACCATATAAGTGATAGATAACTATTTCCCATTTTGGTTACTGTTAAATCAATGCTTCGAATGATTCTCTGTAAAAAAAAAAGAAAAAAAATCTCGTAAAATGGTGTATGTTGGCACTTAGGCAATCGAAGTACTATACGTGTAATAGCGCTGCGGAAGTTTCTTTTACTGGAAAGTGTTAGATTGCCATAATTAATTCTGTCTAATATATTTTTGTTTTACGAATTTAAATGAATGTTGATTCCTACTTTAGTACATTTCTTAGAAAAGCTGGCGAAAAATATTCCAATGTAGTGCAATTCTGTGTTTAATTGCGTGTGTTCTTGCATTTATTTATTACTAATTCCATTCCACTGTTAAGATGAGCCGATTTTACCAGCGTATGCCTAGATAATCTTTTTTAATTCCGCCGAACAGGGTATTGCCTGTTGCCTTTAGTGTCAAGTTTAATTTGTGGTTTTAGCTATTTGCCATCGACCAGGGGCGTTAATACTCCAATATGGCAACTCTAGTAAAGTAAACACAAATAGCTCATTTCGTGTTCTATTTTTAACATTGCTGAAGTTTCCGTAGCAACGGAATCCATTGTTGCCACTTAAGCTGTTAAATTTAACAGTTAAGTGAAATCACTCATTTCTACAGCTCTTAAGACTCGAGAAAGAGAAAACGCATTAAATATGAAACAAATAGAACTTTAACATACTTGCGCTTTAAAATTAATCGACGTTTTTATGCCATTCTACATATCTTTTACTTAATTTCCTTCGCGTGTGAACGGCATTTTCACGTCATTGTTTGCTGGCAGATTATCTGGGGTAGCACAAACGCGCTAACGTATGTGCTGCTCCGGCGCCCAACCCGACAACACGCCGTATGTCCGGCGCATTTTTGCGTAATCCCACTATGCTAATCAGAGTCTTCTGGTGTCGGACTTTTTAGCCCCTTTTTTGCCATGCAGATTCTTATTTTGAAGTACTGATCATTGATCCATGGAAAAAATGATTAACTATACGCAATCATAAGTTATCATGTCATGTAAAAACCGTCGTAGATGGCAAACACAAAAGTTGTTCCGAAAATTATACATCCATACTTAAAAATTTTGTAAAGTTTAATTTTGGTACAGCTTGGCCACCAAGGTGAGATGAAATATTAATAAATACGACAACCCAGATTTTTTTTTTTTAAATATTGAATTCGACACTATACAACTACAGTAGATTCCCTATAACACGGTAGATACGTTCCAAATTATAGGAATCCGTGTTCGGGTCCTGCTGTAAACTCCACCTGGAATGCGCACTGCGCAGTATAATCGTGGCAAAACTTATTTGTGATCCGTAGAAATAAAATGATGTTTGGTGCTGCCATTCAAAAGTTATGTTAATTACAGGAGCTAAAACGTCATAATATCTGTCTCATTTTACCATGCTGTACAAGTCTCTTTTAACGTGCTACACAAAAACGATCGAAATTTTTCGTCGTGTTCCACGAATTCGTGTTATAGACCCGGATCCACTGTAATCCGTTAAAAATAAAATATGAAATTAGTTATTTATTTACTACGAATTAACAGTGAGACCAACGTTATTTTATGTAACAAGTGTGAAATTGCTTCAAGAGTTCAGTAAGGGTGATAAATTTTATCGCAGAAGCTACGTCACGAATGTTTTCATTTGAAATGCGACTTAATTTTCACGGATAAAGTGTGCAATTTTGACTTCTAACGAAAATAGTGCATCTATTGTCTCATATAGGTTTTGTTAATTTAGGTAAAATTCAATAAAGCCATCTGCAAAATAACTGCGCTAATACTTTGTCCACGCTTTACGAAATGCAAGATAAAATAAAATAATTGTCAACATCATGTAATTTATTTATGTGGTCTACATTAATGCTATAAATTAAGTCTAAAAAAACAAAATTATATGATGTAGAAATCTGTCATTTTGAAACAGAAAAGTTTTGTCTACATACCGTAAAGATCTACTTTTTTGATCGCCAGTGACACGTAGTTTTTGTGTCATCAGGTTGCAATCATCTCAGATTTGCTCTCATGATGTAATTTTTTCGTTACGATTCATATACTTTTTCATTTTTAAGATTTGCATCACTGGGATTAACTCTATTTATATGTGTAAGGAAAATATTCATTTCCTACCATGCAGAGCTAGTTATATATTAAAACTAGTCCAGCCGTGTTAATTTTAAAACAGTTTTTACCGCTTTTTATGACTTATCAAAGAACATCAGGTGACGTTATAGGAAATAATAATACAATAAGAAACTAAGAAATAGGGAATTTTTGTTATAAAACATTTTATGTTACCTCAGAATGTTACCCCAGTCTTTTAAACAGACCAGTCTATTCAAAATCAAATTCATTTCTGCAAGTGAATATAGGTGCAGCTATTTTTTTTTCTTATTTTCATGATAAACCAAATAAAACCCCATATCCGTGAATAAAAATAATTATGAAATAAAAAATTAAAAACTTTAAATCTGTAAAAATCTTTAAATCTTAAAATTTAGAAAGGCAATATTCAGATACACTAAAAGAATTCGTTTTTAATGTAAAGGAAATAACTTTAAAGAAATCAAGCTGTGTGCATATTGTGCATATTTGCTATCTCTTTATCTTTATAGTACAAAGTAAAAATAAATATTGAACTTTATATGTAAAAAGAATTATAAGTATCACTGCGCAGGTTTGCAAATTGTTAGGACATTATTAAGTGTAATGAGCAAAATAAGTGCACTGCTTTTTCGTTATTAACTGTTTCAATATTTCCCAATTTTTGTTATTATTCGAGCATTTAAAGAAATCTGCAATAATCATTTTTATGACATATCCGTACGTACTAAAATATAATAGGAATGAATGTTTATTTTGCGATTCTTGTAAGCCAAACTACAGATTTAATATCAGGAGAATAAGTACGATTCGAAAATTGGAACTCAACACTTCTTCAGAGATGAACGCTCGTGATATTACAAATAGCTTTTCTTTAAACCCCATACTTCAGGAGCTTGTTTCCAGTAAATAATAAGACAACGGGTCAAAAAATAAAATATATAAGGCTAGAAACATTTTATTCTCTTAACCCGGCAATACTCACGCAAGGTATAACATGCCTGCTACGCTTTTGTTTTCGTTTTTTTTTTCTTTTTTTTAATGGATGAAATCTCGTAACGCTGTCTAAGACCATAATCTTAAAGGGGAAAATTTGCTTTAAAATTCTTCAAATAGATTCGGATACCGCCACGTTGGTGTGTCATACCCTGGACGCGTACTTATGCTATTGTTCTGAACTACCCTTTTTTCGATGTACCTTCCTAACAATTTTTTTTTAATTGATAAGGTCTGGTGCAGCTAACCTTCAAGGGGATAAACCTGTGCTGTAATTCTTCAAATAGGTTTTTGAATACTGCCAAGCCGGGCATGTGACACCCTGCGCGAGTATTTCTGCTATTATTCTGGGAGAGGCTCTAGGTCTGAGTATATAAACACAGTTTTATATTGTTTTCCGAGTAGTATTTATAAATGTGTGTTTATAATTATATTTATTTATTTATTTTTCATATTTTACGTCTCGAGTGTCGATTTTACGGTAAATACATAAAATAATAGTAAAAATAAAAATAAAAACACTTCGGTTCGAGGTACCCTGCGCGAGTAATTCCGTTCATTTCTTTCGCGGAAGTAATCCCGAATTCATTTAAACGTGTAAATTATATTCTCTACATATTAACACATCTTCAGTGCAAACAAGTAAGACAAACGAAACCAAAAGTACTGAATATAAAACAATTTTATTATTTGTTTAAAATACTTTACAGTGAACGTTTAATCTGGCCATTCCATCGTTGCAAAAATGCAGTGGTAGTTAATCTCCATTATTGCCTTAAACTTCCAATGTTTACTTGTTCACTGTTTCTTGCATGCTTTACTGTAACTTTCAAACGGTAGTTAAGACAGAATTTCTATTAATTAATTTTTTCAATAATAAGGGCCCTGAAGAAACTGCTATTCTTAACGGTTCAACTGATAAAGACTTCGTCAATAACGCACACAAATATAATATAATACAGTAAGGAACGTTTTGTCAGGTTCAAAAGGGTCCGCCCTTCTTCAGCCGTAAAAAAAGTTCCTCCTTCCACAGTAGTAAAATGTAAGCAATGTGAAAGAAAATTCCCCCAGTTAGTATTTGCGTGGAAGTAGGAAATATTTACAGCTGAAGAAGCGTGAATCTCTTGTACAAAACAAAAGGTATATATCCTCCGAGAGTCTTAGAAATGGGCAAATAATTAAAGTTGTTTTTACTTTAATTTTTTTTTCAGTTTAAAAATTATTTAAAAAATAAAATTTTGATTAGAAGATTTTTAATTATTAAAACAAAAAAAAACTGAGCTCCTATGTTATTTATAAGCTTTAATAACAGAACATATTTTATGATACCCGAGTGTTATAAATAATTTAAATCATAGATCCACTGCAGCAAAAACTTAATGAAATGGATGGAAATTTTTACGTCATTGCTGCTCTGAGGGTTAATATACGCAATATACAAAGTTTATTTTTTGAACATAAATTTATTTTTTTCGAAAAAAAAAATTTTTGCGATGATACCGAAGCTTCGAAACCTACGAAGAGCCGCAGTAGAATGTTCCGGACAAACTCACATCATTCTTGGCAGCGTTTCTTGAAAGACTATCAAAAAACTAGTCTACTCATCAGACAAAAGTTATATAAGGTGATTATGTGTAAAAGTGACTTTGCGCTTAACTTTTTAAGTAACATATTTTCTTTTGTGTTTTTTATGGGTGTTTTAAAAAATAAAACGAAACACGTAGTGCGCAAGACGTGATCTATAACGCAAAATCTTATAAATAAAAGTGAAATCTTTGTTTGTCCGTACGACATACGAATCTACATCATAACGCTTTATCTCCAGTATGAGAAGTAGCATATTGAGGTAAAATATCATGAGGTGAGGGGGGGGGCAGTGACCCGGATCAGTACAGATCAGTCATGGGTGCACAGAAAGTGAAGAAAGTGGTATATCATAAGTGAGATCTATGTTATTTTGATGTCACGACTTTAAAAATGCGTTTGAAACTCACTTCATCTTCAAGATTTCCCAATTCATTTTAAATAGCTTTTTGAGATTATACAGTTCAACTCTAGGCACGATTAAAATAGCTATAATGATTTCCTCTGCATGAATTATTGATATAAATAGACTGTTCTGAGCAAAATTGGAATCTTTCGAGTGTTTTCAGAAAAGCATATTTTCATCAGATTGTTCCAAATTCCGATGACATAAATGCGCTTTTCCTTATGAGTGAGTTTATGGATAACTTTCAAATCGGAAAAGTTTTGATTGATTATGAGTAGCCCTGAAAGATTAATACATTTAAAAATTACATAGTTATGTGTTGAAAAGTTTTTGTCGATAAATTTCAGTATATCAAGAGCAAGAAATAGTTTCCATGGCTCCCGGTAATTTGAAGGAGCCATTACCACAGATTCGAAGGAAATGTAAGATAACAACATTAGAATTAAATTCAAGAGGTTTTAAGTGTTTTGGAGTTTTTCCGCTTAGGGTTTTCAAACAGCCTCTAGTTACGTACATTTCGGATTTAAGCACTTTTATTTTCAAATTGGAATGTTTCCTATTTAACGCATGATAATGCCTCACCATGTGACAGTGGTTATGTCACTCGAAATGGTAGACAGGCGAAGTGTGAAGGTCCCGAGTTCGGGTCCCATTGCGCGTCCGTAGACCTAACCGTTCGGAGTTTTCGGTGTTTTTCTCCGAAACTTAGCACAAATACGGGTTATGACCCCTTAAAAAGACCCCTCAAGGAGGGCACCCCACCAATAGGCCTAGATCCCTCGTGCAGATAAATGCCCTTAATCCCAAAACAGATTAACACAAAATATTCAAAAAGAACATGAGAAATCTCATTTTTTGGTTTAAATGTTCAATATTGCATTGACAACAGCACTTTGTTACTGAGGTCACTATAATGCTGAAAGCAGAAAATAAAACCATGTATTACATAGTTAAGGTAGAGCGATCTTATTTTACAAGTCAAAAATTTTCCAAACGTTACGGTTTCTGTCGATAGAACCAGTTACCGCTGTATCTGATAAGGAGAAAATGAATAGTGTGCATGTGCAGTTTTGCCTGATTTGAAAGATTTGTTGACATATATTCGAAGGAAATAAAATGCATAACAAATTCGATAGAATTATTTGTTTGTTTCATATCAATGCATTTTTTTTCAATGTCTTATGAACTTCGAAAATTGCGTGAGTTTTCGTTTAATTGCACCATTTAACAACTTAAGAGAATAATGGCCACTGTTATTGTGTGCCTAATTGTAATAAGTACTAATAGGAAAAGAAAGTAATTTTTCTTTGACGTTGTTTTTACGTCACGGTAACTTCGCAAACATGAAAGATGTATCCATAGACATAGCCATGAAGTTATAAGAGACTAAAATTTTGATGATATCTATATAAATAAAATTAGACTTTTGTCTGTACATTTCTTGGAATTCAAAAATTTTGCGATTTCTATACGTTTCAAGCACCCGGGAATCCGATGCGACCCTCAAAAAAAAGTTTGTCTGTCTGTCGTTCTGTCATTCTGTCATTCTGTCATTCTGTCCGTGAAGCTTTTTTTGTTAAAGCATCACGTAAAAACGACTGAAGCGAATGATATGAAATTGGGTGTCATGATAGGTGTTCAATACACTTAAAACATAGGCGTAGAATTTTTTAAAAATCTTGATAAGATTTTCAGATTTTGCGAAAATTATTTCAAACTGCGTAAATTTGTGTTCGAGCATCACGTAAAAACGACTAAAGCAATTGAAATGAATTTGGGTGCTATGATAGGTAGTCACTCAACTTAAAACATAGGCGTCGAATTTTTAAAAACTCTTCATTGGATTTTGAGATTTTGCGAAAATCCTTACAAACTGCGTAAATTTGTTTTCAAGCATCACTTAAAAACGACTGAAGCGAATGATATAAAATTGGGTGTCTTGATAGGTGGTCACTCAACTTAAAACATAAGCGTCGAATTTTTAAAAATTTCTTGATTGGATTTTCAGATTTTGCGAAAATCGTTCCAAACGCCTTAAAATTGTGTTCGAGCATCATGTAAAAACGACTGAAGTGAATGAAATGAAAGTTGTTATCATGATAGGTGGTCACTCAAAACACTGTCGTCGATTTTTAAAAAAATCTTGATTAGATTTTGAGATTTTGCGAAAATTGTTTCAAACTGCGTAAATTTGTGTTCGCACATCACGTAATAACTGCAAAGGTGAAAAAATGGTATTTGGTGAAATGATAGGTGGTCACCTTAAACTTTAAGCATAAAAAAAAAATCGATCAGATTTTGGGATTTTGCGAAAATCGTTTCAAACTGAGTGAATTTTTGTTCACGCATTACGAAATAACGACTAAAGCGAATGATATGAAATTTGGTCACATGATAGGTTGTTGCTCAACATAAATTATAGGTGTCCAATTTTTTAAACATTTTTATTAGATTTTGAGATTTTGTGAAAATTCTCTCAAAATACGTTTATATTTCTTCAAGCATCACGTAATAACGACTAATACGAAATTTAGTGACATGATAGGTAGTTGCTAATCTTAATTTATAGGCGTTGAATTTTTAAAATATTTTGATTACATTTTGAGATTTTCTGAAAATCGTTTTAAAATGCTGAATTTTTTTTTTCCAGCATCACGAAATAAAGACTGCAGGGAATTAAACGAAATTTGGTGACAGGATAGGTTGTCACTCAACTTAAATTCTAGGCTTCCAATTTTTCAAAACTGTTGATTAGATTTTGAGATTTTGCGAAAATTATTTCAATGCGTGTAAATATGCGTTCGCGCATCATATAACTATGAATAAAGCGAATGAAATGATATTACTTAGTGACTCTCTAACCTGTAATATTTTAACAATACATAAAAATTATAACTTCGCTTTCTTTACTTTGGCAACATACTACATACATTCTGTGTACACCTACAAAGCTGACGAAAGTTCTTGTTTTT
This sequence comes from Cheiracanthium punctorium, assembly GCA_038373885.1. Classification (NCBI taxonomy): domain Eukaryota; kingdom Metazoa; phylum Arthropoda; class Arachnida; order Araneae; family Cheiracanthiidae; genus Cheiracanthium; species Cheiracanthium punctorium. The sequence continues at coordinate 1,119,019 of JAWZYV010012308.1, read as the reverse complement.
TAGAAATTTGCATTCAGTACTAATTGTATTTCAGCTAGTAAGAAGATAAATGTATAACTAAAAACGCTTCTTTTTTAATTCCTATCAGTTACTATATAGTGAATAAATCCATTTTTTTACCTTGGAAGAATATTTTTAAATCTGTTCCATGAATTATTTATGAATTTTGCGTTAATATAAGAATATTTTAAGAAATATACACAAAGCAATTGTACTCATATGAATACATGTTATGTATATGAATATCTATCATTTATAGCGGAGCTTTTAGGGAAATTGAGACATAAATAAATAACATACACAAAAGGAAATGAAATATGAGGAAATGTAGTTTTTAATGTTATTGTTTAGAATTATAAAAAGCACATTAACATATCAAAGACAAAACCTTAATGGATTGAATTTTGGAGAGAGATGTTCACAAAAATCGTTTCACGTTCTCAAACTTTTATGTTTAAAAAAAATAAAAATGATGGAGCAATTCCTATATTGTATTATTTAATAGTCTGTGTTACTACTAAAAAATTCAAATGTCACTAGAGATGATTGCTAATTTGATATTATTTTACTTAGATATTTTTTTTCCAACTCTGTGCTGAAAAATAACGGATGCTATTCTGTTATTTTCAGTTAAGTATTCATAAACAAATATCTGAAAATAAGAGAGTCAAATTGAATAAAAATGCATAGTTTTTTTTTAGCTAATCGTTTTGCTTTTTGCTTTTAAAAGTATTAAATTTAATATTTCAAGTACTTCCTCGGTCATCAGTAAAAAGTGAGGTATTTTGTAACGTATGGAATTAAGAAACTTCCTCTAAAACTCTACTCAGTAATTATATCGTATCCATTGTTGTTGTCGTTTTTTCTTACGTTGTAATTATAGAAGTGCATTAATTCATAAACGTCACAGCTGGGAGGATTGAGAACCATTAACTGAAATATTAGTTGAATTAAACAGTCATCTGAAAGCAAATAGTTGCTAATTGAATGCGCTAAATGTTCAACTAAAGTAGTTGCTAATTGAATGCGCTAAATGTTCAACTAAAGTAGTTGCTAGTAGAAGGTCCAACCAACTCGGCTTAACTAAGTCAGTTTTAGTTTTCTGTTCAACTAAAACTAATTTGATTGAGCCGAGTTAGTTGAACCTTTCAACGAAAGCTAAAGTTGTTAGTTGAAGGTTCAACTAACTTGGCACAGATAAGCTTTAGTTTTCTGTTCAGCTAAAATTACTTTAGTTGAGCATAGTTGAACCATAACTATTAGTAAATTTGTCATTTACCTGTAAACTCCCAGACAGCACATAAGCTTAAATCAAGCTTGCCATTTCTTTGAATTTGACGTATTAATACAAGCTTGACAGTTCAATTCATTTTAAGCTTGCAGCAAGCTAGGAGAAGTTATTTGAACTGTCAAGCTTGAATACAACTTGATTACTGCTTGATTTGGAACGCCACATCCACATAAAAAGTAATTTATCATCAGTCATACATGTACTTGACCATAGAATTAAAAAAAAAGATTCTATATTTCCAAATATTGAAATTCTTCAAAAGAAAATACAATTATACTACGAAATTGATTTCAAAATCAGTCGTTTGTCTCTATTTTGGCCAATATTGCCCAACATGAGTGTCGCGATATTGAAAGTTTTAAAACATGTGCTGCTTTTAAGTTTATATTATGCTTATTTCCCTATTAGTAGAGTCTATATATCACACATAACATTATTTTAATTTTGATTCATCCCATGGAAAAATAAAAGAAACAGATCGGCATCGGCCACTGATTGATCTCGCCAGAAAACGGCGTGACAACCATAACAGTCCGTTCAAACTTAAGTCATATCAGCCCGAGTCAGATTGACTGCATGGTTAGGACGCTCGCTTCCAAAACCTTAGGTCCCGAGTTCGATCCCAGCCGCGGACGCTTGATGGGAACAGATTAAAATAACTCGAAATTTCAGCGTAGAGGGGAAAATGCGTGGAAAAATAAAATATGTGGGGCGAGTTCGCCAACGGGCGCCCCGTATATTTAGGAATTTTTTTTAAGCTTGCTATGTCAAGCTTGATTCAAGCTTACTGTGTCAAGCTTAATGCAAATTGGGCAAGTGTAAACTTGAACACTTGATTCAAGCTTGCATTAAGCTTACATGCTTGAAACTTTCAAGCTTAATTCAAGTTTATTGACTTGATAAATCAAGCTTGCTACAAGTTTGATGCAAGTTTGCTGTGCTGTCTGGGACTATTAGTAAATTTGTCATTTACCTGTAAACTAACTAAATTAGTTCTAGTATTAGTTGTTAGTTGAATTTTAGCTTTTGCGCAAATATGCCATCTAGTATTGAAATGAAAACGTGATAGCAAAATATAACGCTGAAACAGTCTATTTAAAAAATCAATAAATTGCTCCAAGCAAACCTAAACAGCGATATGTCCTTACGTAGTTTTGGATGATACAAATGCTCTAACCTTCTTAAGTAGGAAAAATCAGAAAGCACACACAGGCAAAAAAGAAAAACAAATGTAGATACAAGAGAAAAGAAAAAGCAAAATTCTCCAAACCGAATTTTAGTTAGTCACTCATATTTCAACTCCTCTAATAGCCCTTTAACGCGCAGTGATCCCGCTCTGGGAACATCAAATTCTGACGTTTTGACTGTTGCCAGTCCCGAAGAATACATTTTATTTCTATAAAAATAGTTGCGGGTGACATAGCTCCACGAGAATCCTTTGCTTTTGAAGCACGTCATTTCCCGTAAAAAAATGGTCACGATTATTTTTAACAGCACTGACATCTGCTGAAAAATGGAAGAATGCGAGAACAGCTGAATAGATTGCCCAATGCCTGCAGCTGTCTGTGCCGCCACAGCCAGCTGCGTCAAAAAAGTGTCTCTAGATCTGTGGCACGCGATGAATGTTTCGGTCGTCCGCCATCGTGCTGGTAGTTAAGTCGAGCGATGGCAAAGGCTGCCCTTTTTTCAGCATTGGGAAATGGTTGCGTCTCAAAGGGTTAGTGATAAGGTTCTTTTCAAATTTACTGAGTCTAATTCTCCCTAGACTTCTATTAATTGTGTTATCATTTTTTTCGACTTTAACAAACTTTTAAGCCTGTTAAACGATTCCGTTCCCGACCGTTACTTTTTTTTATGATTATGTAATATTAAAAATATTTATTTTTAATTTGATACTAATCCGAGCTCATAATCCATAAACCACCTTCTTCTTTAAGTAGTTACAAAAAATGGAAAAGAAAAAGATTGAGACAAATTGGCGCTAAACCTTCTGACTTCAGTTAATTCGATCCGAGAAAAAATGCTATACATATATATTATCTAAAATGTAGAGTTTACTCTTAGAACTTTTTCTAGGAAGTACTTTTTTTTAAAGATATAAGTAAAATATTCCGAAGTTTGGCAGAGTGCCAATCAGATATTACTGATGTAGAAAATAATTTTTCAGTTACGTCTCATGACTTATTTATACTGCATGTCTTTTCGTTGTGTTATGTTAAACACTCAGATTGGAAAGTAAAAGGTATTACTTTTTAGTTCTTATATCAAATGTAGAATTTTTACAAAGAAAATTAACTTAATGTTGTTCGGAAAGCTCTATTTTTTTCAATGTATTGCCGTAGAAAAATGCGAAGCACATATATTTTACCTCAGTCTCAACATCCATTTTTCTCTTCCTTTAAAGATATTTCTTTTAATGATATCAGCCTAAGTACAAGCTCATCTGTTTCTAATATCTAGCTGACGTTTTAGGCGTTGCTTCAGTTGACAAATGAGAGCATGGTGGAGAGAATCTCTGCAAAATTTCAAATGCTTTAGAAAGTAAAATACATTCCGAATTCATGGGCCAAACTTCAAGGGTAGAATGAAAATATAAATAAACACTTTATATAGCAATACGAGGTCGGAAATGAAAATTACCATGTGGTTTCAGTTCGACTGAGCTCCATCCATTTCCGCAATCTGTTTTTCCGCTTACACTTTTGATTTCCAACACCTCATTAAAAATGTAAGCAGAACAATGCAAATGCAGAGGCAATTATGCACATTATTGCAGAAATAGGTGGATCCCTATCCTACTGAAATCATACGGTGCTTTTCATTTAAGACTTCATATTGCTACATAAAAAATGCTTCTTTATATGCATCTTACCTACCCTTAAGATTTCGCCCATGAAAATTACAATGGAGTACAGCAAAATTTTACGACTGGATATGTAACCTTTCCAAAAGATTGAACCAAGTTATATCACTAAGTATAGCGTATCATTGAAGTAAATGGTCTGAAGTATACATCACAAGGTATCTAGTGGTAGATCACTAGGGAAGAACTATCTTTTAATTAGATATTTTTAGAGAAAGAGAGAAACAGTTCTCAGAAGATATTACTTTAGACACAAGTAGTAAGTGAGTTTGTTCAGTATGACTGTTTGGAGAATGTAAAGAACGTCAACTGAGCATGTTCTCAATGAGTTTTCTGTTCCTTTTTTATATTCATTACTAGCTGAAGTACCCGTCGTTGACGGGTTAGTACTGAATGCAAATTTCTAAAAGCAAGAACTTTCGTCAGCATTGTTGGAGTACACAGAATGGATGTAGTATGTTGCCAAAGTAAAGAAAGCGCAATTATAATTTTTATGTATTGTTAAAATATTACAGGTTAGGGAGTAACTAAGTAATATCATTTCATTCGCTTTAGTCGTAATTATGGGATGCGCGAACGAATATTTACACATATTCAAATAATTTTCGCAAAATCTCAAAATATAATCAACATTTTTGAAAAATTGGAAGCCTAGAATTTAAGTTCAGTGACAACCTATCATGTCACGCAATTTTGTTAAATTCCCTGCTGTCTTTATTTAGTGATGCTGGAACAAACATTTTAGCATTTTTAAACGATTTTCACAAAATCTCAAAATGTAATCAAAATATTTTAAAAATTCAACACCTATAAATTAAGATCAGCAACTACCTATCATATCACCAAATTTCGTATTAGTAGTTATTACGCGATGCTTGAAAAAATATAACCGCATGTTGGGAGAATTTTTACAAAATCTCAAAATCTAATAAAAAGTTTAAAAAATTGGACACCTATACTTTATGTTGAACAACAACCTATCATGTGACCAAATTTCATATCATTCGCTTTAGTCATTATTACGTAATGTGTGAACAAAAATTCACTCAGTTTGAAACAATTTTCGCAAAATCACAAAATCTCATCGGTTTTTTTTAGATGCTTATTGTTTAAGGTGACCACCTATCATTTCACCAAATACCATTTTTTCACCTTTGCAGTTATTACGTGATGTGCGAACACAATACGCAGTGTGAAACAATTTTCGCAAAATCTCAAAATCTAATCAAGATTTTTTTTTAATTCGACGCCTATGTTTTAAGTTGAGTGACCACATATCATGACACCCAATTTCATATCATTCGCTTCAGTCGTTTTTACGTGATGCTTGAACACAAATTTACGCAGTTTGAAACGATTTTCGCAAAATCTGAAAATCTAATCAAGATTTTTTAAAAATTCGACGCCTATGTTTTAAGTTGAGTGACCACCTATCATGACACCCAATTTCATATCATTCGCTTCAGTCGTTTTTGTGTGATGCTTGAACACAAATTTTCGCAGTTTGAAACGATTTTCGCAAACTCTGAAAATCTAATCAAGATTTTTTAAAAATTCGACGCCTATGTTTTAAGTTGAGTGACCACCTATCATGACACCTAATTTCATGTCATTCACTTCAGTCGTTTTTACGTGATGCTTAAACAAAAAAAGCGTCACGGACAGAATGACAGAACGACAGAATGACAGACAGACAAACTTTTTTTTGAGGGTCGCATCGGATTCCCGGGTGCTTGAAACGTATAGAAATCGCAAAATTTTTGAATTCCAAGAAATGTACAGACAAAAGTCTAATTTTATTTATATAGATATTCTTGATCAATTTTAAATAAATCTATATACACTGCTGGCCATCGTAAATGCAACACCCTGAAGGAAGCATGCAAATAATATGAAATTTACAACATGCATTAGCTGAGGTGAGATATGCAAATGATTAGAATTTCAGCGCAGACGCACATCAAGCGCGCCTGTGGCGCCACCTCAAAGCGCTATTTAAGGCTTGGAGATTTCGACGGTTTCAAGTACAGCAATTGTGTTTTTCTTGCTTTTTTTTCAAAAAAAACGATAAATTATGCCTCGTAGGAAACAACGATCATCTTTTGATCAAGTATCCGAGTTTGACAGAGGAAGGATAGTGGCATACCGAGATTGTGGGTTATCTTTCAGGGAAATCGGTCGTCGTATTGGACGAAACCAAACAACTGTGATGCGGATATGTGATCGTTGGGTGCAGGAGGGTACGACGGACAGACGTGATCGACCGCATCGACCTCAGTGCACCACGTCACGTGATGACAGGCAGATTGTACGCATGGCAGTGACGGACCGCTCAGTCACATCACGAACCATATCACAGCAGATTCAGTCTGTAACGCATCATCCAGTGTCTGCGCGTACCATTCGACGTCGTTTACAGCAGAATGGTCTGTCCGCAAGACGTCCGTTGCTTTGTCTACCTCTGACGCGGAACCACAGACGTCTCCGCCGCCAATGGTGCGATGAAAGAAGGATGTGGACGACAGAATGGAATGAAATTCTCTTTACTGACGAGTCACGCTTCTGTATGCAACACCACGACGGTCGGATTCGAGTCTGGAGACACCGTGGAGAGAGGATGCTGAACAGCTGCATTATGCACCGTCACACTGGTCCTGCACCGGGTATTATGGTATGGGGCGGTATCGGATATCTCTCTCGCACTCCTCTAGTACGCATTGCCGGTACTTTAACCAGCCAGCGCTACATCTCCGAGGTGTTGGAGCCAGTTGTCCTTTCTTACCTTCAGGGCTTTCCAACAGCCATATTTCAGCAGGATAATGCACGGCCACACGTGGCACGCATTGTCCAAGGGTTCTTCGTCAATCACCAGATTGAATTGCTTTCCTGGCCGGCGCGCTCTCCGGATCTTTCGCCGATAGAAAACATGTGGTCCATGGTTGCTCAACGACTGACCCAGAGTTCATCCCCAGCTGTCACACCAGATCAACTTTGGCAACGTGTGGAAGCTGCTTGGTCTGCTGTACCCCAAGAACACATTCAAAGTCTCTTTGAATCAATGCCGAGGCGTGTGGCAGCTGTGATCTCCAACAACGGCGGCTACTCTGGGTACTGATTTTGGCAGGAACCACGCTTCATAGAATGCTGTAAATTTAATCATTTGTTACTTGGTCAACATGTTATCTACACAATAAATTTTGTTGTGATATCTCTTGTTTTTCTTGGTGTTGCAATTTGGGTGGCCAGCAGTGTAAATAAAATTAGCCTTTTGTCTGTACATTTCTTGGAATTCAAAAATTTTGCGATTTCTATCCGTTTCAAGCACCCGGGAATCCGATGCGACCCTCAAAAAAAAGTTTGTCTGTCTGTCATTCTGTCATTCTGTCGTTCTGTCCGTGACGCTTTTTTTTGTTTAAGCATCACGTAAAAACGACTGAAGCGAATGATATGAAATTGGGTGTCATGATAGGTGGTCACTCAACTTAAAACATAGGCGTCCAATTTTTAAAAAATCTTGATTGGATTTTGAGATTTTGCGAAAATCCTGTCAAACTGCGTGAATTTGTGTTCGAGCATCACGTAAAAACGACTGAAGCGAATGATATGAAAATGGGTGTCATGATAGGTGGTCACTAAACTTAAAACATAGGCGTCCAATTTTTAAAAATTTTCATTAGATTTTCAGATTTTGCGAAAATCGTTTCAAACTGCGTAAATTTGTGTTCGCACATCACGTAATAACTGCAAAGGTGAAAAAATGATATTTGGTGAAATGATAGGTGGTCACTCACCTTAAACTATAAGCATCTAATTTTAAAAAATTGATCAGATTTCGAGATTTTGTGAAAATTGTTTAAAACTGAGTGAATCTTTGTTCCCGCATTACGTAATAACGACTAAAGCGAATGATATGAAATTTGGTCACGCGATAGATGGTTGCTCAACATAAACTATAGGAGTCCAATTTTTTAAACATTTTTATTAGATTTTGAGATTTTGTGAAAATTCTCTCAAAATAGGTTTATATTTCTTCAAACATCATGTAATAACGACTAATACGAATGATACGAAACTGAGTGATATGATAGGTAGTTGCTAATCTTAATTTATAGGCGTTGAATTTTTAAAATATTTTGATTAAATTTTGAGATTTTGCGAAAATCTTTTTAAAATGCTGAAAATTTGTTCCAGCATCACGAAATAAAGACAGCATGGAATGAAAAGAATTTGGGTGACATGATAGGTTGTCACTCAACTTAAATTCTAGGTTTCCAATTTTTCAAAAATGTTGATTAAATTTTGAGGTTTTGCGAAAATTATTTCAATATGCGTAAATATTTGTTCGCGCATCACATAATTACGACTAAAGCGAATGAAATGATATTACTTAGTTACTCTCTAACCTGTAATATTTTAACAATACATAAAAATTATAACTTTGCTTTCTTTACTTTGGCAACATACTACATCCATTCTGTGTACTTCTACAATGCTGACGAAAGTTCTTGCTTTTTGGAAATTTGCATTCAGTAACCCGTCGGAGACGGGTACTTCAGCTAGTAAATATATATATTTCAAGCCACTGGTGACTTTCAAAGGTTACAAATGTAGTAAAATTGTAATGTCAGTCACCATGGAATGTCCCTATATCGAAATATATAGAAAGAATACGTTAAATACTTCCTATGGGTATTGTTGCTTATGGGTCAAAATAGAAGAAGTGATATCGTTGATACTTGACACTGTGATGAAAATTAACATACACTCAAGTTACATACTTTGTTTCGATGTAACTATTACCTATCCTAATACATATAAATTCAGTTGGCGTTAATTTTTCGTCAGAAATCAAGCATCCACAAGTAATGTTACATCTAATATTTGAAAAAAAAACTGCATTGCTTTGAAATGAATTTCCTGACTTTTTCGTGGTTACTTTCACGATAAAAAATGAAATATGCTCCTAAGGTAAAAATTGAGTATTACAGAGCAGTAATCATTTAAGCCGTTCTCTAGATAGGCATGGTTTTTTTTTTCATTTTTTTAAGTATATGAATCTGAGAAAAGTTCTAATAAACTTTGCTCATTATAAGATCAGCAGTCTACTACCTAATTACGCCAAAATATGCTGGTGTTGCAAATTAGTTAAATGTCTGAACGAGCAAAATTTCTTTCGTTTTCACTGTTGGCATTATCTTTCTTTAAAGTATCCCATTTTCATGTAATTAGCAAAATCTGTTTTGATAATTTAGATAAGTATTTTAGTTTTAATTGGTTCATGTTTGAGATAACAGGTTTTGTTTAGAAAATAACTGCTTAAATTTTCACGATAAGGGTTTTAATTCAATAAACTCTTTAAAAATTTCATTTTTTCTACTTCATGTTATTGGAAAAGTATAATTATTTATTCTTTTGTATTTTCGTTATATTATACGTGTAATGTTGTTCAACAATGTGTTAGTACATGATATTGAATGCTTCAAAACCACACTAGTAATGATTTTCGCAAACACACTTTTTCATCATAAACACTGCACTCGCTCTCTGGTTTACAGACTCACAAACCGAGTAAAACTATTACTTCCAGTAAATAATTAACTGGAGAAACAAATGCAATGGAAATGAACTCCCTTTAATACTTAAGTACAAAAAATGTTAATACATTACATGTAGCTTACTTGATTTTAACGACTATAACATTGCTATTATGTTTGATTGAAAACGGACTACCTTTATTCCTATAACAATTTAAATCAGTTACAAGTTTATAATATACTAACCGAAGTACCCGTTCTTCGCATGGAAAAAAAGTTATTTTCCTAACACATATAAAGTTTTTAAAATAATATATTTTCACGGGACAAACTATGAAGCATTAGGGGTTGACAAGCAATGCCTTTTTTTATAAGTAGTTAGGGGCGTAGCCAAGGGGGGGGGGATAGGGGTTCACAACCCACCCATAAGGAATTTTTTGGCTTACAAGATATGTATTCTTTATTCCCTTATCACACACACGTACACATATATGTGAGTTGCGGCAGTCGTAACCCCTCCCCTTATGAAAAATTTCTGGCTACGCCACTATAAGTACTACTTCCTTAACTAATAGTGCTGAAGCTCATAATGCAAAATTTGGCATGTATGTGAGTTTTTAAACATATGTTCTATGTTGGACAGCAATAACCATGTTTCCTAACTTTTGGTTTTTAAGGGGCATAAAAGTTCTTTAAGATATTAGAGCACTTACGAAGACCTAAAAATCAGTTTTAAAGATAATTTGAATGTTGTCCTACTATGTGGGTAGAGGTGTAATAATGGGATAACGAGACATATACTATATATATATATATATATATGTCCTGTTATATATATGTCCCAACCCCGGGGATTGGGGCATAAGTCATGGCAACTATTTCTTTTCTTGTAGATATGTGAACAACCATAAACGTATATGTGTCGTGTGGAAGGTCTGGAGGCCTAGTGTATATGCAAAACAACAGATGGCTCTTTGATAGCTGGTAGTAGCGCAGCGAGGACTGTGAAATGAGTCAGTTGGTGAGTGTCGTGCGAGATGGAAGTAGCCCGTGCTGAGCAGCCCGCTTACATCAAAATAGCCGCTCTCCGAGGGAGAAATGCGATTCAACGTCACAGTGAATTAGCGGAATCCATTGGGAATATTGCCCTACCATACCGTACAGTAGCACGGTGGGTTAGAAAGTTTCAGCAAGGACGTGTGTCAACCAGTGATGAGCAACGTTCGGGACGGCCGATCAGTGTGCGGAGCGACGTGGCACGTGCCGTCATCGACAGCTCATGGATGAAGACAGACGATGGGCGCTACTGGAATTAGAAAGGGCAAGTGGTATCGAGAAACGCACCGTCCGCAGGATATTGCGTAATGAGTTGCACCTACTCAAAATCGCATCGCGGTGGGTACCGCATGCACTGACGGAAGTTCAAAGGTGGTGCGTTATGCAAAATGCTCCGACCACCTTGCACGCTGGCAACAGGACGGAGATCAATTCTTGTCACAAATAATCGCCATCGATGAATTTTGGGCCAGGGCATATGAACCAGAACTGAAACGCCAGTCCGCAGAGTGGCGACATGCTGGATCACCAAGGAGGCAGAAGTTCCGTCAGAATCCTACCCCAATCAAATTGATGATGATCGTCGCGTATGACGTCAGGGGTGTCATTGTTTGCCCCTTTGTTCGTCATGGCAGAGCAGTGACCGCACAGTACTACAGGGACTTCCTTGTGCGACAGGTACAATGGGGTGTTCGGGATAAACGTCCGGATTTTGTGGACAGTGCAATAATCCTGCATGACAATGCAAGACCACATAAAGCAGAGTGTGTAGGGCAGCTACTGCGACGTTGGGGATGGGAAGAATTGGAGCACCCAACTTACTCTCCCGACATTTCGGCCTGTGACTTTGATCCTATTTGCAAGATTAGGGAACCACTACGTGGTAGGTAGTTTGCAACACGTGAGGACATTGCTAATGCAAGTGCTGAGGCTGATGGCATTCAGCGCCTCCCACATCGTTGCAGCGTGTGGTGACAATAGCAGGGGACTACTTTGAGGGTCTTTAGGTCCAGGTTTGTCATGTCAGCTTTATGTGTACTGTGTTGTCATTCTTTTGCACCGTGAAGGCCATATTGCCCTGTATACTACCATAATAAATTAGTGTGTTACGACATTTCAGTGCTATTCATTGTCCACACATGTAGTTAACAGCTTGTCCTTTCGTCTGTATATGTCACATTTTTCAACTCGACTGGTATTTTCAAGAAAAAAAAATAGTTACCATGACTTTTGCCCCAATCCTCTAATAATCTCAAAAATTCCAGATTAAGAATGTAACAATTATGAATTATTTGTTTAGTCTCAGGGTGTCTAAACACAAACGTCCTGAAAGATGACATTTTGAATTTTGCGTCTGAACTGCGGATATAAACCTATGCTTCGTGCTTTGTTGCAAAATTGATAAATAAAATTAAGTTGCTTAATCTACATACAAAAAAAAACATTAAACAGAACAGAAAAACGTTATGGAGGGTATTCTAGGTAATCGGAATCTCAATTTTCAGAATTATTTCGCACGCATGTTATTTTAATGTCAATCGTTTTGTAATGCGTTTTATAATTCCTAACATCAAAATGACCTATATCTCACTTAAGATACCTAGCTTTTTGCTTTTCACTCAATTGCTTCGCTTCGTTTTACTCTCGAGTATTTAAAAAAAAAAAAAAGAACCAATAGAAACCTCATATTCAAGGAAAATATTCAGCCTTCAGCTGAAATTAGTTTCCCCTCCGCTAAAGAGGTTTTTTGACAGAACCTTTTAATTTGTATTGGCAGCCATGTACAGGATGTATTTGCATGTAAATCAAACGGGGAGAAACCAACCGTTCTTCCAGTGGTGTCAAGTATTTTAAACAATCCGGTATTTCGGGGAATTCGAAGCCATTGCTTATAGCTAATTCTGGTATTGTCAATTTAATCAAACAATCGTAACATGTTTTGCAAAATTTGCCAATATCATCGATATCTTTGTAAAAGACTAGTTTTATAAAGTCCGTTGTCGCTCCTTTGGACAGTAAAGTTGTTTTGGAATGGGTTCTTATTGACTTTTTGAACCACAGTCGATCACAACAATAGCATTGGTGGATTGGACCATCAGCAACAGCTTCGAAAAATTTCTCAGCTACTTTACGAAATTCTAGTTCTTCACACCTTACATTTAGATCAGTATCTGTTCTTGGTCTTTTCGATGGTATATCTAGACAGAGTCGTAAACGTTTTCTGTCTTGTCTTCTGGATTTGGATTCCGCTTCTTGAGCACGAAAATCTGGATCTTCCCTTTTTCTTTGCATAAATAGACGGTTAGTTTCACGATGACTTTCTTCCGGATTAGACAACTGGCGAGGACGGCCAGCGCGGCCTTGAACAACAGTCCCGGGTATATTCTTCTGATATTTAACGATGTAATACTGAACAGTAGAGCGTGAAATACCAAGCCTACGAGCTATTTCACACTGATCCCGCAAAAATGAAAATTTTAGAAATGCCACGACAGAACACCACCACTTGCTCCGAGGAGGGACAAAAGTTTGAACGCGACTCTGGAAACAAATCCAAGTTCTGAAAAATGAAATCGGAACCTCGGGAACTTGACAGCCAGTCGCAGACGCTCTGACAAAATCTTACAGTTTCCCCTTTTGTTTCATCTGACGTTACTTTGAAATTTTTCAAGTATCCATTATTCCAATCATGTGTCGGATCTTGGTGTGTTTCAAATTTCCGTGAGATCTGTAAGATTTTATTTACTATCAATTATCATCCACGACTTTTTTCGTCTGCCAAAAACTATTACCCTCTTTAGCGGAGGGTAAAAAAAAAAAAAAAAAAAAAGCTTTTTGGCTCTGAATATAGCGAAACATCCCTAAAATTTGGAGCACGGATGGACGCAGGACACATTCAGATTGTTAATGTAGCCAAATTATTTTCGTAAGTTTCTCTGCATATCTTTACTAAATTTCAAACTATTTTATAGAGTCTTTTAGGAATAAATGTTGAATATGTATACACTCATGCGCACCTTTTTATTTATATAAATATTAATGTCAATATTAAACAACAAATTTTAATTTAGTACTTAATAATAATGACTTTAATAAACTAAAAAGTCTTCTAAAATTATCCAATATATTACTTTCAATTATCTACATGTAGGATTCATATCGATTAACCTATTTCAGAAGATAAGCATACCAAATACTCTAGATGCAAAAGCATCAAAAACTAAGTTATCTTCGCAGAGATTGTTAATTTGGTTAGTATGGTATTAATATGATGGAAGTTACACGAAATCAATTTCCTTAATGAGGAACCTAATGAAGTTTTCATTAATTTAACATAATATATTTTGCTGAAGGAATCCGAATGCGCAACAATATAAAATGTAATATAACGAATTCATAATTAGATTGACTTTAAATGTTGGAAAATGCTAGAGCCTAGTTTACAAAAGTTCATTACCGTTTTTTTAAATAAAACATAAGCCACGAAAAATAGTTTTGCGAGATAGTTTGAAAATTTATCTAAATATAAAACAATGTTTTTAGATGCCGAATATATTTGATACAGTTCACAATATTTATATTACTTAAATACTGGTAGAGAATTTTTTAAAATATGTACAATGAAATGATTATTGTGACATATCTGTTTCAATTCGTTATTGACCCTGTAATCTGCATCAAATCAATGAATTGAATATTATGAAGAGTGTGCACTTTTTAAAAATTTGTAGCAACACTTAGCTTAATTATGATATTATAAGAAAAATTCAGCAAAAAACGCTAAAATAATTTAAGTATTTATGTATCGTAATTTTGTTGCCTGTAATTTGCTTGAAACATTCAACTCTAGAATGAATCTTCCCGTCCCGAAACTTGTTAGGATCTTATATTTCCTGCAAATTATTGTAGTAGCTACAAGAAAATGTTTATGAAGTTAAAATTCTCGAAATGTTTCTATTTTTAATTTAAAAATATATTTAAAAGCTTTTTATAAGGTTCCAGAACTCGCCAAATCTACAGAACAAGCATTTTGGCTATACTCACCATGTCCATAACCCAATTACAGTACCTCAAAAGGTTATGTCCTTTCGTTTTTAAAACTCTTTAGAGATATGCTTCGAAATTTACTACGTCCATTCTTCAGTGACAAAGCTTGTCATGTTCAAATTATTATTATTTTTAAAATAAACTATATGTGTAGTATTTTTGTCTGATTGTAAAAATTATAAAATAAATAGCGTAAAAATCATTTTACGATAAAACAAAACTCTGAAAAAAAAACAAAAAATGGCCGATTACTAAGAAATCTGTAGGCATCAAGGTTTCCATGTATTTTCTTAGTATTATCTTTTGCTAAAGAAAAACAAATATCGTCAGTTATACTTTAATTCATGTACTTGACTTTCTCAAGTAATAATACTACGAAAATTCATGGAAGCCTTAATTCATAGAGATTTCTTAATAATCGGGGAATTCTTTTTTTAGAGTGAATATTTAAATTCGCTAGTTTCTAAGAGAGCATTTTTTTTAAACTTAGGTGTCGAAAAAGAGACTTGTTCGGACGTTACAACTTTTGGAACTTAGGGAATCATGTTTATATAGTCTTGACACCATGACTATTCTTAAATTATCTAATAAAACGTTTTTTAAGATTTAAAATTACTGTGCTCGATGACGAATAGTTAATATTGTTATCTAATATTAAATTTTGATATATTACAAATTTCTGTATAAAAATAGCTTATGCTCTACAAAGGTTTGGGCATAGTAAATTTCAACTTAATTTAGCCTTTTAATGGTGGTAAATAAACCATTTTTATTTTTATTTTATTCTGCAAACACCAGGATATTCTTAATGGTGAGGACCTTAAGTGTCGCAAAAGAGGGTCTTTCATTAAAAATTGATGTCCTTAATCCTCTTTTTTAATAAACCTAAACTTTCTGGTCCACTTTTTTATACAAACGAAACTGATTCGCTGCACGTCTTGTAGATACCATTCATTTAAAACCTCTCTCAAAACTTCCTGCTCAATTACAATTTGTTTCTCTTCAATGCGACAAAATGATTTCAACAATCTCCTTTGAGTACTCAAAGTTACTAGTTAGGAGATTCGAGATGTTCTGTATGTACGGTGTGGAATCTTCGAGAAAATAAGTTAGGTGCATGGTGAGTGAATATAAATTGAAGTTGATTAGCATGGCATTAATACAATGAAAATTACAGAGAGAATTCCTTTAATGAGGAACTTAATGAAGTTTTCTTCCGTTTCCCGAAACGTATTTCGGGAAGCAATCCGGGAACTCAGTGGAACAATATGTGAATGACATGTATGGATTGATTTTAAATAAAGTTTCTAAAAGGAATGATTTACCTAAAGCACATGGGTGATTTTAAAATTAAATAAATAGGATGGAGAAGATATCATAAAATAGATTGCAAAATAGGTTCTCAATAATTATTAGATGACTTGACCAGTGCTTGGAAGTGTGAACTCCTCTCGCGGCTGGATTGCTGTAGGATCGGGTACTTCAGTGGGAGCTGGTGTACTTAAAATCCGTCGTGGCTCCAATATCATCCATGTTCAAATGATACCTCTGGTGTTGCGAATTTCAGGAGGTGGTTGGTCCAACAACCGGAATTGGTTCAAAATTAGAGACCAACAAGCGGAAGTCCAACTCCCTCGGGGGCAATGGCACCTATTTCCGTGGATAGTGCAATTATCTATCCATGGAACATCACAATAATTGTGAGTAAGTAAACTAATTTATTTTTTTAAATATTGTATTATTCTTTTAGTAAACACATGGAATTCCTTCAACTTAGCCGAAACACTGTCCACCCCCCCCCCCAAAAAAAAAACGGAAATTTTAATGTAGTGTAGTTTCTGACAATTGCAATAGAAAATGCCATAAAGGAACTAGTTTCATGAAATTGATGCCTTTAATGAATATTCTTAAACAGTGGCCTATTTAGGAGGACAGGAGGGGCATCGACACCCCTCGCCCTTGCGTCTAATGAGGTATTTACTACACATTTGCATAAATTAATCTTGAGAATGCTTATTACAATCTTCAATGAATACTTGAAGTTACTTTTAAGCAGAAGAGCGATGTTCTATATGTACGACGTGGAATCTTCGGGAAAATAAGTTGCATGGTGAGTGGATTAACTGTAGTTGATTAACATGACATTCATACAATGGAAATTACAGAGATAATTCACTTAATGAGGAACTTAATGAAGTTTTCTTCCATTTCTCGGAACGAATTACGGGAATTAGTCGTGAAACTCACCAACATAAAGGATACTGTGTGAATGACATGACTCAATTGATTTTTAAAAAATGTTTCTGAACGCAATGGTTTATTGAAAGTATACATGGGTAATTTTTGTAATAAAATATGTAGGATGGAGAAGAAAGTACAAACTAGCTTTCTAAACAGATTCAATACTTATTAGATGGTAAAGAGACTATTTTCCTTTTTTAAATATTACTAGTTGTCTGCCAGTGGTTGAAATTCGACTATAATGCATTAATTTTTTTAATTTGAATGTGAATAAACTTCTTCTGTCAAAGAATATGTCTCACCATTCCATATACACTGGAACCTACTAAAGTGACCACTTGGCTAAGAGACTATACTATCTGTCTTTAGTGACCACTTTTGTACAATTTCACTTTACAGCCACCACACGTTTCTGTGAAGACGGTGTTTTTGTAAGAACTCTGTCATACTTTTCTAAATGCAAAGGCTCCAGTGAGATGGTCATAAGGTCATCTCTCTCTCTCCACCGACCATGGATTGCACACATTCAGTTTGCATTTTGAACAATTTAAGCTAATCTAAAATGTCTAGTGGCCCCCTACGAAAATTGAGCCTGGACCTGTCATCGGGTAAAGGCCAATTATGGGGTTATAAAAACTTAAAAAGTCGAATGATTCAATTCTACTTGCTGAGGCGTACCACTGATACAGGTGTATTTGGAAGTAGAGTTTTTTGAAAGGATATGGTAAAATAGTACAGGAATATTTTATAAGTGGAATTAAAATTATTTTATTGCCTGCGGTTCCAGTTCAAACTTCGCAATCAATAGCATTATGATGTATAAACTTGATGCGCATTCCCGTTCCATTGACTAATGCTTCCTTTGTATTTAAGTTTCTTATTCGTATAACGATGCAATTTACTAACTTATGTGGTGGCAAACTATGGTATTTTTCTGTTAGCCAAATGCAAATCCCGCCAACTGTGTTTTCTGGGAACCGTTTAAAGACTACTTCTGAAACACTGTCCACCCCCCCCCCCAAAAAAAAAAACCGAAAATTTTATACAAAATGGTATATAGATACAGGATTCAATATACACAAACATATCAATATACTATAAAATTGTATGCTTATTGGTTACATAATAGGGGATTTCTGAAAACGTGTCTAATTGAATAAAAATACGAAATTAAATTAAACTTCCAAAATATGGAAAGGGATAAGCAACTATGTACTGGGAATCGCTTTAGGTTTGTAAGAATTTGGCGCAGATCACAATTACTTGGCAATTTTCACTTGCTCACGGCTAACTGGGAAAAAAAAAAAACCACCCAGTCAAAGAATTTAAAAACTCTACTGGATAGTTGTTGATTTCACTGTCATCATAGCAAATTATTTTAACGTAGCTACAGTGATATGCTCTCTAATCATCAGATATTCGATTAAGCCAACATTAATAAAAGTTAAATCATGATTTTTAGGTTCTGTTATAACTGACTTCAATTTGTTATCTGAGAGTATGTTTTCCGAAATATTTCCATACACTTCATTAATTATATTATTTTCATTCCCGCTTAATTGCTGAGGTATATCTTCAATAATATGGTACTTACGTATTATCCCGGCGGTCATTTCCGCCAAAAATATTTTTCGTCAAATATGCTGGCAAACTGTTGCCAATCGTATTCAAAACCATTAATAATTTCATGCGTTTGGCATTTATCTTGGCGAAAAATCGCTCGTCTTGGCGGACCGCCAGTATAAAACGTAAGTACCAGTACCAATAGTATTTTTGGAGAAAATTTGCTTTAGCATACTGTCTGGCTGGAGCTTATGAAGAAATTGTCAAATTGGCGCGTTTCTGTGTATCGTCTGTTGAATTGCGACCTGCCCTGCTCGGTTCGCTTTTCCCTTGGAGGAACGAATAGCAAATATTATTTTCTCCTCCAAAGTTTATCCACAGCTTTAAAACATGGAATTTACAACACTACGCGCACTTATCGCCGGGTAAAGTAAAGTCGCCAAGCGCCTTGCTAAAGCACATTTTAGTCTTCGGCGTATCACCAAACTGGGGAATGATTCCACTTTTAGCAAATTTTTTTGTAATACTATAACCCTATAGTACTGCTGAAACTAAGTGTTGTTATTTCCAAAATTGACATAACAATCGAACGATCGCCCGACTTGGCGATAAAAACTGCGTGCCAAATTACTTCTCTCATTTTTTACGGTGCATTAGCATACTACACAAAAATGTTAGCATTCGCACAAAAAACTCCAAACGAACTTTAACTGTGCTGAATTTCACGGTCCTCCGTTTGCGCAGTGCGCTGCAAAAGGGACACACAAGTTTTGCTTAGCGTATTTATATATACATAGATATTATCCATTTTATAAACACATGAAATTTCTTCAGCTTAGCCGGAGTGGCAGTGTAGTTTCTGACCGTTGTAATAGTGAATTTCCAAAAGGTGCTTGTTTCATGAAACTGGTGTCCTTAATTCATATTTTTAATGATTTTCGTATTTAAGGGAAAGGAGGTGCGCCTGCCCCTCCTTGCCCTTGAATTTAACGAGATATTTACTACACATTATACATTTAGTAATCTTAATAATGCTTCTAACAATATCCAGTGAAACACAAAGTTACTTGTAAGGGGATGCAAAATGTGCTGTGTGTGCTACGTGAAATCTTCGGGAAAATACGTTAGGTGCATGGTGGGTGGATAAATTGAAGTTTATTGACATGGCATTAATACAATGAAAATTACGTAGAGAATTCCCTTAATGAGGAACTTAATGAAGTTTTCTTTCGTCTTTCTGGAAACGTATTTCAGGATGTAATCTGCGAGCTAACCAGCATAAAGGGCAGTATTTGGCTGGATTGATTTCAAATAACGTTTCTCTGAAAGTAATGGTTTATTGAAAGTACATGGTTGATTTTGGAATTAAAAATATAGGATAGAGAAGAAATTATAAAATGGCTTTCTAAACAAATTTCAATAGTTTTTTAAACTCTTAAAAGAAAGAAAAAGATCTAACGCATACATTTAATGCATTAACGTTTTTGGTATTACTTAATAATTAGTAATTTTGATTGAACATGAATTATTAACATTTATATTGGAAATGATATCTATGCTATAAATGGCCATATTTATTTACTGTTACAGTCTGTCATTCAAATACTTTCAAACATTTATGTAATTCATAGTGTCATTATGACATTTTTGATTTTTTTTTTTTATGTTGCTCCACTGATTTTTTTTTTTCTTTGTCCCATGCTTTAGGTGAAACATCTTGAATTCTTAGAACCTAAAATGTACTTTTGTAAATCTAATAACAAGACGTATTTTTGCATTTGGTGAATCGCATCATTTTATGGTGAACAATAAGTACAAATACCTACTTTTTAGTACTATAGACTTCGGTTAAAGGAGATATTTACTACATATTATACGGGACGGGGGCCCAAAATGATCCTAGCGGGTAAAACTATCCACATATCATCCACATGAGTTTTCTTAGCCATATCTACCGGATAACGCATACACTTGTTTGGCCAATTGAAAAAGAAGCAATGGGAGTATTAAAGTGATCACAGTATTAGACGTCCAAATAGAATTCTTTGAAAAACTAGATTTTATAACATTCGACGTAAGGCAAGCACTGGCTTTCCTGTTTATTTACGTAAAAAGACTTTCATGTACAGAAATATGGC
Source organism: Cheiracanthium punctorium (assembly GCA_038373885.1). Taxonomy (NCBI): domain Eukaryota; kingdom Metazoa; phylum Arthropoda; class Arachnida; order Araneae; family Cheiracanthiidae; genus Cheiracanthium; species Cheiracanthium punctorium. The sequence continues at coordinate 1,098,286 of JAWZYV010012308.1, read as the reverse complement.
TTGATTTACTGAATGTAGTAATTTTTAGATTATTATTTAGGTTAGATCCAGTGTCACAAATTCCCAGGTGGATGAACGATGCATGCGCTGGAATACCTGAGAATCATGATAATATGTACTTTTGCTATATGTGCTCAAATATTCCGAGTTTTCAAAAGTGGCTGAAAATGACATTATTTAATTTATTTCTGCGTTTATTCTAGACCATAATTTTTCAATTATAATTTTCAAATATTGTATTTTATTGCTTGTGGCACTTCTTTAATTTTAAATTTTTCATAAAATAAATTGTGCTTTCTGGTTGTAAAACCTATTTTATATCATTATGTATAGTGATATTTACTTTCCCATCTTTTTATTTTGCCGATAAAAATAATTTACAATTATTTTTAAAAAGTATCATTTCGCTCTTTGGCTGAGGGCAAAATTATCCTTGGACATGTGATCAAAATTGTATTTTCTAAATAATTCAATGTGAGTTGAAAATATTATTTAAATGTGTTTAAAATGTAAAATATAGTCTAAAACGTACTTGCAAAATACCAAAGTTTTGTTTAAACATTTATGTTATTTTATACAAGTTTTCCCCTTAAAGGAATCATTTTAGACTATCTACCCCTATATATATTCTTCACATGCTGGTTTGAGAAAAATATGCTTACAAGTAATTTCTCTTTCGGAAGGAAAACAAAAATCCAGTATCATTTCTGGAGTATGAATTTACTCTTACAAAGCCGTTCATGATGTAGGAAATTTTCATTCTGGCATTCTTAATTGTAAACTTCTAAAACAAACTTAATCATTAAATTTATACAATATATTTTTTAATTACCTTGTCTAAAGTTAAATATAAGCTAAACGTAATTGGTTCATTGAAAAGACTTTTCTTTGTGTGCCATGAAGCATTTTGTTTCTATTCAATTGCGTTTGTTTCCCCACAGCGAAGCATATTACTTCCGACAATCAACACGAATAAATCATGTTTAATGAGCTATTTGTTAAGGGTTGTGAGATGCTTGGAGTATACAAATCAAAATCTTCGGGAAAGTAAGTTAGGAGGTAAATTAAAGTTGCTTAACATAGCATTAGTATGATAAAAGGTACCGTGAGAATACGCCTAATGAGAAGCTTAATGAAGTTTTCTTCCGTTTCTGGGAAAGTCTATGGGATCTTTATCTATAAATTTATGAAAATAAAGGGCTTTACATCGAATGCCTGATTAGATTGTTTTTACGTAATGGGGAAAATTATGGAAGTTACAATAAATACAAAATGCAGGAGTATTTTTTTAAAATCAAGTCTCAACAACGAAAGATAAAGCAAAAAACCATTTCTGATATTGAAGACGCTTCTTAATGCCAAGTTATTTGTTTACCTCAAAAAATGTTTAATTTGAAATTATAGATTTCTAGATTTTAAAAATATTCTACTGAGTTATTTTAAATTAAAAGATATTAACGTTATCTCCATATAGTCTAAAAAAGGATACTCAACTTTAATAAATATAGCTTAAACTTTTGCATGACCATTTACTAATGTTATGTTCTTTTAGCCTTTATTTTATTCAATATATATATATATATATATGAAGCGAATCTTCAGTAAGACAGGTAAAGGGGTTTTCTCTTCATCCAGCGCAATTATTGTCGTTTTTTCATTTTGAGTTTTATCATATTTAATTTTTCTTTCTTTACTGTACACTTTTTTTTTTTTACATTTTTCTTCTATTCTTCTTCTTCTTAAAATTACCGGCTCTTCGGAGGTCAAAACTTACCAGCTGGCTTGCTACAGTTATGTCTTTGTGTAAATTTCTGTAGAATTGGAGAATTACGTTTTAAAAATGTAGAAGATGCCAACAATCCAGTATTGTCACTGGACTAAACAGAACAACGCCACTTTATTGCAAACCAGAAATAGCGTTTTCTTCTGAAGGTGCTTTACCACAGGCTTTATTTAACGAAGATCCAAATATAGATTCGGCGACAAGGATTTTGACTTATCCATAGTCGAAATTGTTCATAAAAATGAAATTTTGAAAGATATACACACTATTCTTTCAAGGGGTTGTAAGTAATTGGAAATGTACACAGGCAATGAAATGCACAAGAAATTAGAAATGTACACTGATATTTCTCCATTCTTTATAAATTTTCAATTTTTTTATATCTTTTCACTTTTTTTTATAAATTGAAAATGAAGATTTCAAAGAAGTTTCCGTCCGATTGTCATGAGTAGCAATACTATTTTTTGGTATTCGTTTGATATCTCTAACAAAAGTTATAGGGCACTACAACAGTAAAAATAACACAAAAGTAAGGCTTGGCTATCATAACGGCATCATATGGCCATATCTCCTTTTTGTAAGGGTGAGATCATCACATTTAAAATTAAAGTACTAAAAATCAAATCCGTCCCAATTTTGAGGTTACAATAAACATAGAAATATGAATGGTGAATTAACGTAAAAAACACAAGACTAACATGAAATATACTGTTTTCGGATGACATATGGCAGTAAAACTTCAGCGATGCGATCTAAAATCAAAGCTTATTTACTTACTAGCTGTGTACCCGATCTCCGCACGGTGGGAAACGCATATTTTCCTTAAACATATATAATTCGAATTAAACCCAGTAATTCGGAATCGCAAAACGTGAAAAAAGACTTGAATCGTGACTAAAAGTTAACGCCATGAGTGCAAATTTTAGACGATTGCAACATAACACAAAAACTAAGTCAATGTGACTGGCGATCAAAAAAGAAAGAACTTTCTGGTATGCAGACAAAACTTTTCTCTTTCGAAAAATGCCCTATTTCTACATCATATAATTCTCTTTGTGAGGTTTAATTTATAACATTAATATATAGTATATACCACATAAATAACATTACATGATGTTGACAATAATTTTATCTGGCATTTTTCAAAGCATGCAGAATGCATTAGGGCAGTTATGTTACACACGACTTTATTAAATTTTACCTAAATTAAGAAGCCTACATGAAACAATGGATGCATCATTTACGTTTAAAAGCCAAAAATGTACCCTGCTCCGGTGAAAATCATGTCGCTTTTGTAAATGAAAACGTTCGTGATGTAACTTCTGAGAAAAAACTTATTACCCTTATTGAACTCTTAATGCAGTATCATATTACATAAAAGTGACGTTTATCTCACTGTCAATTCGCGCTAAATAAATAACTAATTTCATTTTTCATTTTTTACAGATCACAGTTGACCCCTTTATAACATGGGTCTACAACACGAATTCTTAGAACACGACGAAAACATTACGATCGTTTTCGTGTAACACGTTAAAAGAGACTCGTACAGCACGGTGAAATGAGACATATGTTCTGATATTATGACGCCTTAGCTCCTGTGATTAACATTCCTTTTGAATGGCAACTCCAAATTTCATTGCATTTTTACGGAGCGCGAATAAGTTTTGCCGCGATTATACCGCGCAGTTCGTACTCCAGGTGGTGTAAAGCGCAGGATCCGTACAACACGGATTCGTATAACACGGAGCGTATCTACCGTGTTAGGGAATCTACTGTAGTTGCATAGTGTCAAATTCAATAGTTAAGAAAATTCTGGGTTGCCGTATTTAGTAATATTTCATCTCACCTTGGTGGCCGAAATGTATTAAAACCAAATATCCGAACTGTATCAAAAGTAAAATTTACTAAAAGAAAAATTTTTAATTTTGTATAACCCTCAGAACAACTTCGGAGTTTGCCATCTATGACGGATTTTCATGACGTGACAACTTATGCTTGCGTACAGTGGCGTAGCCAAGGAGGGGATAGGGGGTCACAACCCCCCGGGGCGGAGTTTTTTGCCATACAAAATGCATATTCTTCACTCCCTTATAGCACACACGTATACATATATGTGAGTTGCAGTAGTCGTAACATTCCCATGAAAATTTTCTGGCTACTCTTGCTTAATCAATATACTTAAGGATCGGAATCTCCGCGGTAAAAAAATGGTGTAAAAAATGTGACACCAGAAAATTCTGATTAACACAATGGGGTTACACAAATACGCGCCGGACATAAGCTCTTGCTTCCGGAGGAGCAAATACATTAGAGGGTATGTGCTGTCCGGATAATCTGCCAGCAAAACAGCAAAAATGACGTAAAAAATGACATCCACACTCGAAGGACATAAAATTAAAGGTATGTAGAATTGCATAAAAACTTCCATTATTTTTAAAGTGCAAGTCTGTTACAGTTCTATTTGTTTCACAATTCATGCGTTTTCACTTTTTCGATTCTTAAAAGCTGTAGAAATGAGTGGTTTCACTTAATTGTAAAATTTAACAACTTAAGTGGCAACAATGGATTCCGTTGCTACGGAAATTATAGCGATGATAAAAATAGGACATGAAATGAGTTATTCATGTTTACTTTGGTAGAACTGCCTTATTGGCGAAATTAACACCGCCAGTCGATGGCCAATAGCTCAAACCACAAATTAAACTTAACACTAAAGGCAATACGCAATACTCTGTTTGGCGGAATTAAAAAAAAAAATATCTATGCATACGGTGACATCGGCTCATCTCAATTGTGCAATGGAATTAATAATATGTACAGAGTTGCACTACATTTGAATATTTTTCGCCAACTTTGCTAAGAAATGTACTAAAGTAGGAATCAACAAACATTTCAATTCGTAAAACAAAAAATATATTAGACAGTATTAATTACGCCTTTCTAACAGCTTCTAGTAAAAGAAACTTCCGTATCGCTGCTTTAACAAATAAGAATCAATTATTTATTACACAGTACTTCCATCGCCAAATGCCAACATTTTGCAAGATTTTTTTGTTTTCAGGGAATCATTCGAAGCATTGATTTAACAGCAATCAAAATGGGAAATAGTTATCTATCATTTATATGGTTCCATCGCCAAAATTTAATGCAGGCATATTATTGTTAAGCAGCAGTTATTTAAATTATTATTAACTATAACGGGTTTTAATCACCGTTAACTACCATGTACAAAATGCGAGAATTTCAATTTTCTGAAATTTTCCAGAATTCCTCTAACTCAAATCAGTTTACTTAATTTCGTGAAAATTCTATAGATCGGTTAAAATCGCCTCAATAACTGCATTATTTCTATATGAAAAATCGAAGTATAGCGCCGTAAAACTTATACTTGTTATAAAAATTATATTTCGTTACGCTCTCAGTAATTTGCGCCAAGCTCAAAACTGTACAAATCGGTAGAACCTACTACTTTCTCAAAATCGCCAAATGAGCCATTTTTTTTCGGCCAAACTAAAAAATATACATATTAGTCTCAGAAATCTCTCAATCCCTTATTCTTTTACACATAAAAAACATTGAATTCCAGTTCTGATTTAACATGAACGCAATATTTTAATTAAAAAAAACTTTGTAAATAATCTAAACATAAAAAAATCATTATTATTTTATTTTTACTGCAGGAGTCTAAATAATTTAATAAAATAGCCAAACATGGCAACCTGGATGCATATTTCTCACTTTTTTGACTACAGGGGGTTACAATCACGGAATTGCGGAGAGCAAAAATTAGCGTTTTTGACGATGGTTTTTATCAATATCTCCTAAACTAATTCGAATTTCTAAATTTAAATTAGCGGAGGTTATTTCTCGAAATTTTCCGAATTCGTGGATACCTCGTTCGAAACTCAACTCCCAGCCGTTTAGGAGGAGATGATGTTACAGACACACAGACAGACGCGCACAGATTTTAGATTTTTCATTCAATTTTTGCATAGGTTTTTGTTCGTATGTTGCACTTGAGTGTCTTTTGAAATAAACTAATCGCAAATAAGCTTCATCTAGTGAATGTACATAGGAATAATTTGACTATCCATCCCTTATAGCCATCTCTAACGAATTTATCCTACATCTTCACTCGTCAGTATGAAATAATTCATTCGTTTTTATTTAAACAGATTTATTTTACATACATAGTGTGTGTGTGTGTGTGTTAATTTCGATAGAGTCCCATATTACAAGATTTTGTGCTTATCGTCATTACTATTTGAGACAACGACGTACATTTTTTTTTTTTTTAGTTAAAAATATACCTACTAAATTTCATTTTTAAAATACTACATGCACTCACTCCTCGATTGCGTAGAACACCTAAGTTATGCATACTTTTGTTCTAAGCAGTACCACTACTAAACATTCTATGGAACTTAGATCTATTAATCCTCTTGTTAAATAAAATTTCATTATGTCTTAGTCTACATTTAAATACAACAGAAACGAAATTTATTCAACCTTCTCAGCGAAGCATTAAATTTTCACTTACGTGCCTACTTTTTTCCCTTCAAACTACTGTGCAGTACTTTTAAGGACTCGGCTTAGATATGGAAGGAGGATGAAATATTCCGGAGGAGATGCAATATTGCTGAGAGATGAAATTTTTCGCGAATCTAAATGCGGAATCCGCAAAGGATGATGCATAAGAGTATGTAGAGATCTGTGTTAATATGAAACATAATGGGAAATGATTATTATGAAAATGATTCCATTCTACAATGCGTGTTTTAACCCATTCGTGTGGGCATGATTTTTTCCCCCAATTTCTGACACCAAAAAAATTCCTTTTTCTGAATTGAGAATTGCCAGCATTTTCGGGACATAACTAATATCATCTTTTGGATTCAGTGTATTTTTTAAATATGCTATTTTTTAAATAATAACTAACTCACACATTATAATGAGAGTTTTTGCTAATTTCTAAGCAAAAATAATTGTTCATAAAAAAGTGGTTAGTTATATTCCGGTAAGAAGGGTAACCCTGAAAAATAATATTAATTCTATCGTAAATTCGAAAACACAAAATATTTTTGGCAGTAAGTAGTTTTTTATTGACCGATTGTCGTCAAATATCTTACATCCCGTGAGATGATATTCAAGTTTCTTTGCACATAAGTCTTAATTTAACAAAAGTTTTAAATAAACAAAATGCTCTCTCACGGTAAAAAAAAAATTCGGAAACGTTACACCCAAAAATGGGGCAGCTCTTGTAGTTTAAAATTGCACAAACGTTTCCGAACCATGCGGGTAAAGTATTTAGAAACGTTTCTGCATATTTCGGAAAAGTATTTACATATTTTCCTGCTTTTTAGGTAAGGTTTCTGGAAAAGATGGGTAACGTTTCTGTTTATTTTGGTAAAATATTGTGTGTGTATGAGTAACCTTTCCGTGTATTTCACAAAGGTTTCCGAATTCACAAGTAACCTTTCCGAGTATTTCAGAAAAAAGTAACATGCACTAGATGAAGCGTTTCGAGTATCTTACACTAGATGGCAGCACCAAACTCTAACGGAAAGAGCGGTCAGGACTAGCGACCAGAATCGAACCCTGGACGTCCGCATTCGGAGGAGAGCACGCTACCACGCCGCTGTGATATTCTTGCCGTATCTTGCTTTAAAAGTAAACTGACTGCTGCAAAAGTTATTTGTGCTATGGCTTGTTTTGGAAACTTAAAATTTTTTGGGGGTATTTTATAAATGGAGATAAAATACCATAATTAATAAATATAAATTAAAAACCTTAAATCATTTTTTTCCACATAAATTATTTTTAGGAGATAATGTGCTGTTTTATTTAAGTATTCATCCGGCGACGTCACCTGGTGACTGGTCACAAATAAACTTCACAGTGACTACACAGTGGAGTTACATCACTCACAAGTTACCAGACCCTTATTATCGCATGGGCAAATTGGGACTTTGCCCAGGGCCCCCATTTTCAAATGTTGTTCTGAAATATTCTTTTATATGTCAAAATTTTATGAAAAAGAAAACAAAGTTTATAGATGGGGACCCCCAAATTCATCAATGCCCGGGTCCCTGTTGGTCATAATCGCGCCCTGCAAGTTACAATGTGACAGTCCTGAGACAACTGTGACCCTCTGTGACGTCACAGCGACTCTTGTGACCATCTGTGCTATTAGGGAAGACGCGTTCACTCTTTTCCCCCTGTTTCTTGGCACTTGGCACATGCACGCGAAGTCCCAAATAAAGATTTCCTTTCCCCATAAATACTTTAACCAGAAATGTGGGTTATGCTTCCGAAATCGTGAGTTCGAGTAGAGCATCGGTAGGTTACGTTATACTTTCGGAAACCTTTCTGCTATAAGTATGTAACGTTTCTGAATTTTTTAGTGTGCATTATATATTTACTTGTTCTATTGCTTTGTGGTTAATATCTGCGTTCAACATAATTAATATGAGATAAGTATTTACATAAAAATAACTATTACAGTTATGTAAAAGAAAATTTAGAAAATGATTTTCTTACCTTACCGTTACCGAACAAATACGGTCTTTTTTCTCTAAAAGGGTGGGCACTCGTGAACCGTTTGCCACTATTCAGGCCCGAATTATTGGCTATTTCATTATGGAAGCACCCTGTATGCAGCCAACGTTAGCCAGTATGAAGGGACATACTAGTTAACACCGAAGCCCAAACCAGGACTTCGAAACCGGGCTCAGTGTGTGATACAAATCTTCTCTAACCACTACGCCAACTAGAAGGCAAATAACTACAAAATGAATATGATTTCCAGACAGAAAATCTTGGTGAAAAAGTGAGAAGAAAGTAGTACGACTACTTCCGCCATCGCTGAACAATAATCAGAAATATAAAAATAATCGAGAAATCAACTATCGCATGGAATGTGACGCCGACCGTACGGGCACAGAAACTCAGATTGTGTGAGCTGTGACACCGACTAAGAAGGGGTTAATCAGCAGTTTGTGCTGTATATTGTTGCAGAATACTCTGCTTGTTTCCTGGGTTCGTCGTTCTTTAGTCCAGTTAGTGTTGAAAGTTCTAGTAAAAAATCACTTGCCATTATGGAACACAAACTTTATTGCTTCTAGAACTTCGCAGAACAATCAGCTGTACAAAATTCACAGGCACTACGGTACCAGTAGCTCGTTTATAATAGTCCACTCAGTATAGAAGCTTTCAGAAATGCTGTAATTCTCGCATAAAATAAAACACTTCCACAGGTAAAACTCAGTGAAAATATACGAGGGATAACACTAACACTACCTCAAGACTCAACAATGAAGAATTTACACACAGCACTTAAGAACAAAGCTTCAAAAATGCACGCGGAAACACCGCTTCTATCACAGAGCAAAGCGCCGTACTTCTCCGACGCTCGGTTCACTCTCGACGGGAGCTCACTCACACACTGAACCCTCGAGTCAGCTCGCTGGTATTTATAGAGGAGGCAGAAGCTACGAGGAGCTTCCAGAAAAGTATATTTCTCGCATATTCTACATAAAGCGGGAATTTTGATTACATCATAGAAGAGAAATGTTAGGTTATTATGTAATTTTACCACAGCAAAAGCAATTTTACAAGCTCCATAGGGAAAATCGAGCCAAATGACCAAAATGTCGCCAAGCTTGGCGCCTTCTGGCGAAATATCGCCAAAAATAAATCCCCAAAAGTGAAGTTACCGAAGTCCTAAGACCAATATTTCTCGAGATTTCTAGAACTGCCATAAAAAAACAATGGGTAAACTGAAACATCCGTATCTCTGGTTCTAGTGAACCGATTTTGATGCAACGAAAAGCAAAATTTAACTATTTGAAACGTAGAATACGAATTTTGAACTATTTTAAGCCCCAGAACAACGGGTTTCCCCGAAAATTCGTAACAATATGTACGGTACGACTGCTTCAAAAAATAAATTAATTAAAAAAAAAATAAGCTAGGTATGACAGGTAGAAAAATATGCTTATATGACCTATGAAGAAAAACGTAATTTATCCAATCCATTTAAAAAAAATTACCGTTTGTTCTGTAGAGAGTGGGAGGAAAAACATGACTGGCGCCCTTTCAAGTGTGTTTTATTTTTCCGTTGGTAATATTCAAATCGTACTAAACTTAAGGCATTTTTTTTCAATAAAGGCAAATTAATAAAAGAACTGTACTATATAAATGTGAAACGTGCTTTTAAAGTAGTAAAGTCTCTGTCTTCTTCATCTCGAACCACTACTACACATGTTATTACTTTGAATGCATTTTGAACTAATTATGATATCTCTTACATCTGAAACATTTTAAATTATAATCTGAAAACTCATTTCCCTAATGCATTTTATTTTTCTCAAGTACTTATATTCAATGAATTTGTTTATTCACAATTTTAATATATATATTCTTCATTTTAAAACCATTCTCATTTAAAAATGAGCATAAAATCATTTTAATATTGTAGTGAAAATGATAGTACTTTATCTTAAATTTCTATATATTGCAAAAAAATGTTAATTTTACGGTAAAAACTACTGTAAAACAAGACGATATATTACCGTATGACCTTTAACGGTAAGAACTGAACAATCAAGCCCACAGTAGTTTACTACACATGCGCATCCCAATATAACGCTATAATATTTTACGGAAAGCGGTTAAATTGACAATAATTTACCGGAAATTTGACGTAATTTATATTACAGTGTACAAAATAGTAAGAATGCATAAGCATATTTTGGACAAAAATTAACTCATATGTAGTTGTTATTAGCACCCGAATAACTGATTTATTTTTAACCCATTTGTGCCTGGATATTTTTGCGACTTTATTCGATTTTTACTGATAACAGAAATAGTAGATAAATTTCTGATGTCAACTTCTTGAACAAGGGATGATTTCTTTTAAAATCATTATGCATAAAAATAGAAATATCAACATCCTACTTGCTCATGTTAAAATATTTTGTAGAGTTGAGGCTCAATACTCATGAAAAAAGGCTAGGAAAAATAAATAACGTTTTCGACTAATAGCGAAAATGCCGTCCCAAAAAAGGGACACTAGGCATAAATGGGTTAAGTTGCGCAACTTTTATACTGGATCAAGAATATATGACCGATTCGTAGTTTGCAATATTCTACAATTTTTATTACGTTCACACAGTGTGATTATGAGTTACACACTGTCTATCGTCAGTATGGTTCTGACGATAAGTCATGTTTTCAAGTAAAGCATCATAAGGCTAGAAAAATTTTTAGTTTCTGGTGCTCCTGTTTCACATCATTGTCTATTTAAACAAGCTTTCCATGGATTTCAAATCTGCATTTAAATGTGAAAGAAACTCAATTAGTAAATTGAACACCTTGAAAATATCCTTCATTAAACAAAAGTAAACTTTCGAATCAATTCCTCTTTCATTCTGCACGATAGAACATTATTACGTGCAACAATCAATACAGACAAATCATGTTCAATGAACTACTTCTTAAGGAATTCAACAGTATTTGTGTGCATGATTTGAAAGCTTCTCGGAGATAAGTTGGCTATTAAGAAAATGAGTAAATTTAAGATAGCATCAATTTGCTGAAATTTACTCGCAATTCTTTTAATGAAGATCTTCTTAAGGCTTTCTGAACATTTTTGAATACCTATCTCGAAGGAAGCAAATTCAATCTACCAATTTAAAGAGTACTATGCTGAGTACATCATTGCATAGCTTTCAAATAAAATAAAATTACTAGTAGGTATTTTTTCATTAGGTGTACAAACGAGTTTACAATTAGACATATACAGCAGCAAAGGAAATGTCTTTAAATACAAATAAAAATTTCGGAGAATTACTAAACAAGATATTTTTCTCTGGACTGATACTATTGTTTTATATAAAAATAGTCAGATTTATTTATGCATTCAACATGTTTTTTTTATGCATATACACAACAGATTACAACCAAAGAGAACTATTTCAATCAAAGCATTGTACGTAAAAATATTTCTTGGTATTTGTGATCAAGTTGATCCATATACCTTGAATCTTCAGACTTTGAGAAAGAATAGTAACAATAGAAAATAACACGTTATGTACACCAAAGTCACACAGAAATAATTAAGATAATATTATCATAAGTTTTCACCGACAACCAATTTCAGTATGCATAGTAATTTTCTTCGGTACATGTTTTCCTTTATAGCTAGAAATGAGATAATAATATAATTGAACATCTTATTTAGAAGTCATCCATTCACATTTATCACTGATATGAAACAGAGTATTAAAAATTGAAATATTTAACCATTTTACCTATAAATTATTCTTCAATGTCTGATATCAAATGGCAAATAAATTGCTTATGTGGTCGAATAATAAATGTACATTGTACCACTTTTGCTATTTACTAATGCATAGAAGTTTAGTTAATCCTTATTTAACGTCTATATTTTTGACCACATGTTTTTTTTTTTTTTTAAGAAAAATAGAAATATGTAAAATTTATACAACAACAAACGTTAGGAATTTCATGAAACATATAACATATAGGGGAAGATGGCTCAGGGCCGGCCTAAGGGGGGTGCGAATCTAGGCGATAGCCTAAGGCCCCGCGCTTAAAGAGGCCCCTCTCCTAGGCCATTTTTTGCTATCACATTAGACCGAGCTTCGTAGATGGTTGTGATATATCTCGAAAAAAGCCGAGAAATAAAGCTAATAGGTACTATCAATGCTAGTAGTAACTTACATAAGGCATGATAGAAAATAGGCCCTGCGCTTGCGTTTCGCCTGGGGCCCCGCACGCCCCTTGGGCCGGCCCTGAATGGCCCGAAATGCTCCTAACAGGCAAACCCAGACAGCACAGCAAACTTGCATCAAACTTGCAGCAAGCTAGATTTATCAAGTCAATAAACTTGAATTATGATTGAAAATTTCAAGCGTGTAAGCTTAATGCAAGCTTGAATCAAGTGTTCTAGTTTACACTTGCCCAGCTTGCATTAAGCTTGACATAGCAAGCTTAATTTCAAGCTTAAAAATTTTTCAAAAAAAAAAAAAAATCTTATACACGGGATGCCCATCGGCGAACACATATTTTATTTTTCCACGCATTTTCCCCTCTACGCTGAAATTTCAAGTTACTTTAATCTGTTACCATCAAGCACCGCGGCTGGGATCGAAATCGATATCTAACGGTTGGGAAGCCAACGTCCTAACCACTCGGCCAACCTGAGTTGCGCAGATATGACTAAAGTTTGAAGTGACTGTTATGGTTACACGCCATTTTCCGGCGAGATCGATCAGTGGCCGATGTGTTGGTTTGTTTCTTTTATTTTTCCATGGGATGAATCAAAATTAAAATAATGTTATGTGTGATTTATAGACTCTACTAATAGGGAAATAAGCATAATATAAACTTAAAAGCAGCACACGTTTTAAAACTTTCAGTATCGCGACACTCATGTTGGGCAATACTGGCCAAAATCTTGACAAACGACTGATTTTGAAATCAATTTCGTAGTATAATTGTATTTTATTTTGAAGAATTTCAATATTTGGAAATATAGAATCTTCTTATTTTTAATTCTATGGTCAAGTACATTTATGACTGATGATAAATTATTTGTTATGTGGATGTGGCTTTCCAAATCAAACAGTAATCAAGTTGTATTCAAGCTTGACAGTTCAAATCACTTCTCCAAGCTTGCTGCAAGCTTAAAATGAACACTCAAAATGAAAAGAAACTGTCAAGCTTGTATTAATACGTCCAAGCAAGAAATGTCAAGCTTGATTTAAGCTTATGTGCTGTCTGGGAAGGGATCCGCACGTGCTTTCTTAGATGAAGGTAGCACTATCTTCCGCTTAACACATAAACTAGTTCTGCCAAGTAAGGAAGAAGTAATGGCAGTATTCAAGCGGTCACAGTATTATGCGTCTAAGTAGAATTCTTCGTAAAATTCTGTTTTATAATATAATTAATAAGGTAAGCACTGCCTTTCCTATTTGTTTAGATATATATTCTTTCATGTACAGAAATATCACTTGGTTTGCTGAGTGGAGTATGTTTTTAGATGGTAATTACACTTGCTAAGTTTGTTATGTTTCTAGGCGTTATCCAGTAATATGACCTAAAGTGCTCAGCTATACTGCAGGGTAAAATGATCCATCGTCTGAAGAAACTCCAGTACGGGGTCCTAGCCATCATAGTCGCCCTTCAACCGTCTCAAAAGTGACTCACCATTACATTATTTAATTTATTTATGCGTTTATTGTTGGACGTAATTTTTGAAATATTCCATTTTGTTGGGTGTGACACTTTTTAATTTAAAATTTTCAGAAAATTATTTATGCATATTATTTGATTGAAAAACTTATTTTATTTTATTATGTATAGCTATATTTACATTTTATTTTTCTGATTAAAAATTTACAATTATTTTCAAGTAAGGGATCGTTTTTGTCCTTCGGTTTTGTCCTGTCGGTAAAGTGATCATTTGGACCCTTTCTCAAAATTCTATTTTTTTTCATTACTCAGTGTGCTATTAAAATATTACTGAAAAATGTTTATGATGCAAAATATAGTGTAAATATCATAGCTAAGGGCCTAAGTTTTATATAAGCATTTATTTTATTTTATTCAAGTTTATTCCCGAAGAAGATCATTTTAATTCCACTTACATAATCTTAAATACTTATCTTAAAACCTCATGTTACATTTGCTATGTACCTAGGAACAACACGATAAAAATAATAAGTAACAATTAAAGCAATTTTAAGTAAAAAATTGACAGACATTTCTTTTAAACACTGAAAAAAATATTGAACTTTATCTATAGGTGAGGCAAATCAATTAAATAATTTGAAAAGATTGTTAAAAGCAATTTCGAAGCTTCAAAGAAATTCGTTGCAAATTCATCAACTATTGTTATCGGGTCAATGAAGTTGTTGGAGACGCCGTTAATGTGAAAAGAATTAGTCTGAAATCACTTAATGGGAATTCGAAGAAAATTTTCTTCTTTGAGTGCATCTATTACAAAATTCAGATTAACATTTTGGGTACTTCCATGTAAAATCAAACAATAGAAAAATAATTTCGTATGCAGATGTTGCAGATTTTACTAATTATTTGTTTGCTTGTTGCTTTTACTTTTGAAATGAAAACTGTGAAGTTTCAAATTTCCATACAGTCTTTTCAAAAACCATAAAATTTTCGATTTTGTTAAAAGTCTGAAATTTTCCATAGTATTGTGATCTTTGAAGAGGTTGCAACTCAAGACTTATTTGACCTAGAGAGTTGTAATTTATGCCATTTTGTTTAGTGTTTTGAGGTTTTTCATAAAATGTATATAGTGGCTATGCCAATTGAATAAACTTTTCCCTGTTAATTTAAAAATGTAAAAATTCGGGTGTATAATTTCTAATAAAAAAAAGTTATTTAAAGGTTTTTTTATGTATTCCAAATTTGAAAATGACGTTTCTATGCCCTCACAGTGAAAAAAAAATGTTACCTATGCATATAATTCCTTTTCCGGGACGGAGAGGGAGGAGTTGTTATGGATGAGGTTAAAAAAACACTTATTTTAACTTTATATATTTTATGAGATTTCAGAAAAAATCAAATAATTTAATTTCTGTAGGTCAAAAATCTTTTGAGTTACCGCCTCTTAAAGATTACTATACCATGCAAAGTTTCCGACTTTATCTGAACTTCAAAAATTTATAACTCAGAAATAGTTTGTTTTAAAAATCTGGAAATTTTCCATTTTTAATCTAATGCTGCAGTTGTATAAAATACTAAAATTCAAAAGACTTATAGAACAATGAATGTTGTTAAAAAAATTGAGAATTATGATGAACCAGCTATTTAAAAAAAAGCGCTTCAAATGACTGTTCAAAATAACCATGGCTAGTTTAAAATATCCGTCGAGTTCCCCGTTGCAGTAATACAATTAAGAAAAAGAAAATATTTCTGCCTGTAGATAAAGTCAAATTTGTTTCATTACAGGAACTTACAGTAAGTCGAGCTAATGTGTGTGTGTTCGGAAACTCAATGGACAATCAATATAACACATTTTCTTCTAATACAGTAATACCTAGACTTACGCTACCTCGATATACGCGAATCCAGAATTACGCGATTTTCAAATATCGTCGATTCGTCTTTTGCTTACTTCAAAAAGACTTCGGTTTACGATTTTAATAATGTGATTTCTTATATATATAAGTATTATTTAAGATTCTTTTTTAATTGTTCTTCTAAATTATCGTTGTCTTCAGTCTCCGACCCAATTAAAAATAATTTGGATGCGCATATTTATCTACTAAATTGTTACCCCGACTTGAGCGGTTTTCCTTCCGTCCCACCTATCGCGTAAATTCGGGGTGTTACTGTACTTAGGTACATTTTGTGATAGCAGAAAGGAACCTCGTATATTTTAAAGCTGAACTAGTCTCTATTCAACTATACATGTCTGATATTTCTAAGCCACGCGCCCTCAATAATCGAGTCCTCTTAAAAATTGGGCGAAAACTCTAACGAAACTACGCTCTGATTTATTTCTTGACACTGACTGGCTGGTAATGAGACGATTCGACGATAAGGCGAAATTTAAAATTCCAGCAACCAGTTAAATTTTCGGGGCAAAACGCATATTCTATTTGTTTTAGAAACTCGGATACTACGGCAATATTAAATACATAGTTCACACGATCTTACAAGCAGACATACAATCTGTGGCAATCAGTGGCGTAGCCAGATATTTTTCGTGGGAGAGGTTACGACTACTGCAACTAACATATATGTATACGTGTGTGCGATAAGAGAGTGAAGAATATACATTTTGTACGGCAAAAAATTCCCTATGGGGGTATGTGACCCCGCCCCATCCCCCCCTTGGCTACGCCCCTGATTGCAATCAGTCGATCCAAGTGACTTTCACGGTTATTGCAGTTCGCCTAACATGGCATCGTTCCATAGTCTAAAAACTCAGCAAATACTCAAGCAGAACTCTTAACTTCTTCATCACAGACAACAATATACTATTCACAAACATATTTTATGAAAGTGAAACTTTTGATTTGTATATATACATCATATATATGTTTTATTGGGAAACCAGTGCATATATATATATATATATAGAGAGAGAGAGAGAGAGAGAGAGATAGATAGATATAGATATACATACACTGGTTTTTAAGCATTAAGGATAAATCAGAAAGATAGCAATAACTTGATATTGCAATATGCTGTTAAATAAAGGTTGCTAAGTAAATCTGCGATTTACAAATGAGTGGCGTTGTAGTCAGAATAAAAATTTGCTAAGAGTATAAAGTTGCATGTTTCAAATGAAACCTTCAGTTTTTGCTGTGGTTTTAAATTGGTAAGAAATCAGCAATAATCAAATCGTAGCAATGACCTCCGCCAATCATTTGCCTGAAGAACTACGATAGAGATATTGGGAGACTAGAGGCTGGACAAGTGGCTAAATGATTAAATGGTAGTCTTTATATGGTTCATAGAATTTGGAAACAAACTCTAATCAAAGCTTAGGCATCCAAGAGGTCTATACAAGGACTGTCAACTGTTACAACCCGAACCGATGACCGACATTTGAGGTTATGCGCTCGAAGGAATGGACCCGCAACTCCTAATCAACTCAGGTCTTCCAAAGTGCGGATTAAAGTAAGGGGTGGAGTGGGCGGCCGCCCCTCTCGAGAAAAAAGAAATTCATGTTAAAGATAATAATTTACTTCCATAAAATGGATGTGATTGTAAATCTTCCAATTAACCAAACCCACTCACAAAACTGCATTCATACGTCAGTGGTTTCACCTTTCTGCAGCCGCTGTAAGGTTAATTCTTTGGTACCCGTCATAGCCGAAATCATCCCTGTTATTTTATTCCCGTTGTATCCCTCTTATAGCCGAATATGGACAATAATTCTATGAAAAACTGGAGTGAGGGAAAATAACATTAAAATTCGGGCTATTTGGCTGTGATCAAGAGTTTGCACAATTTAACGCCAACAGTTTGTAGAAATCTTCGCGAAGTTCGACTATACTCCAAGTGATTAGCCATTTGCGGGCCACTCACGTCACGGCAGATAAGGGAACGTTTGAGGTGGGAACATCAAAATGCCCACAAGATGGCTGTGAGTGGAGGGCTGTTTCCTTCGATGAGTCCAGGATTAGGGCCCGATTCAAACGAAACGCGATCGGTCGTCTCCAAAACGATCGTTTTCTCTCTGGAAGTTCGATCGCTTTTACAAGCGATCGCAAAAGTGTATTCAAAGTGAAACAAAATAGGCGATCAAACTTACAGGTTTACTAGATCGAAACTTTATCACCACAGAGTGAAAACGCAACTTCCGGTGACGTAGAAAGTCGCTGTTAACCAATAAAAAATCGCATCTTTCTCTGGAAAAAACTTTTAACTTAATGGCGACGACTAACTGTTTATTTATTTATGTTTGAGCTGCAACGGACAATAGGCTATGTCTTAATTTTTTTTCCCCAACAGTATTGTAGGTTAATGTTTTAAAATTTTAACTGGTTTAGGTTAATATTTTTTGTATGTTTATAATCATGGAAATACATTCTTAATTTATGAAGATTTTTTTTAGAAAATTATTAATAATAGTATTGTTCGTCATAATTATCATATCGAATTGTTCGAATTATCGAATAATAATTGTTCTCTAGTTTGCCTACTACATTTTATTTTTCTGTAGCAGAGAAGCTGTTCATAATTATAATGGAGGGGTAGAATTACTATATATTTTATGTTCTGATATATAATTAACAATCAAAGACATCCTTAATATAATGGTATGAATATTTGTATTTGTTTAGGAAGGTTGCTAGGATGCTTATTTTAGCGAGAAATTATTCGTTATTCATGTATTTTTTCGCGCTGTTTCAAACATCAAATTTACCGAGCAATAAACGATTTAAAATAAGGACTATAGATGGCGCCTGCATCGTAGTGTCTGCTAGAGTGGAACTCAAAGGCCGACAGAAAATAAACCCTACAGAAATTCTGTTCTGCGAGAAAATTCAGCTTTCCGCAGGCCTAAATCTTTTGCAGAATTCCCTGTCCGATAATTCCAACGCATTGCTTCGTAATTTTAAATAACGAGTCTTCGTTGTCGTTGTAATCTTCTTATCAACCATCCGCCGATCGATCCGCCATGTTCTCGAAAACGATCGCTTTTGAAAAAGCGATAGCAAAACACCGATCGTGGTGTCACGTGATCCAAAAGCGATAGACAGGTTTCACTTGAATAGGAAACATAGGAATCAGTCGAAAATTTCTGCGATCGCAACGGAAAACGATAGAACTCTGTTTCGTTTTAATCGGGCCCTTAGTCTCTAAAGCGGTAGTAGCGGATGTTGGATTTGGAGAGAACCTGGAACCCCTTTCCATCCATCAAACATCTGTGAAAGAGACGCATACGTAGTATCCATCGTCTGTATTTGGGGTGGGCTTTCTTTGAGTGGACACACAGACTTCCATGTCTTTCCACATAAAACAGTGAATGCTTAGAGCTATAAGGATGGCATATTTAATGCTTGTGTACGACCTTATGCCGGGGCAGAATGTGATGATTTCCTGCTTCAGGACGACAATGGTAGGTAGAAAAGGGACCATTATCTTAGCTCGACCACCGGACCTAAATAATACCAATCATGTCCGGAGTGATTTAGGAGGACGTATAGCTGCTCTCGGTGCTCCTCCTCAAACTCTTGACGCTTGCAACTTCTTGCAAAAGCAATGGCTCTCGCTTTCAACGGAATCGACAGACTCCCATAACTGACAGCATTGCACATCACTGTAGGTGCTCCATTGCTTCTAGTAGGAAAGAATCATATTCCATATTGAAGGTACTATTTGAAACCAAACTGACATGCCCAATTCGCTGATTTTGTGTACATGCTAAGATCTTAAACGCCACAAACTTTGGTCAAACTTGTCTGTGCATAGACTTTTAATTAAGTCTTGGTTTATTAATAAGTTTTGTTTTATTTTGGTTAAGTATTAAGTTTTGGTTTATTTTGGTTAAAAAATTAACACAAATTCCAATCAACGAAAAAAATGTAAAAAAAATAGCATCAAGAAATTAATTTGTTTACAACGGTTTCGTACTAATACTATTATCATTATTGTAATTAAAATACCTGTGCATTAAAATCATTCAGCCAAGGTTTTTAAGTTAAATAAGTACGGATTGATCATTATGTGGATATAAGCTTGAGGAAAGCTGTACATTTCTTTTATCACAAACACAAGAGGTTTTGAACCCATTGTTTTAGTTCTTGCAGTGAAAACCTAACAAGTAGAAAAAAAAATTATATTAAAGTGCTTAAAAATAAAGTTGTAGATAAATGAAGAGGCAAAAAAAAAAAAAAAACGCTGATTTAATGAATAAACTTCTGTGGCTCTGAAAATGTCGACCAACTAAAAAAAAAAAAAAAGCACATTATTGGAAGCAGTTGAAAAATCTACAAAATAATTCTTTTCTTTTTCTTTTTTGTCATAAAACAATGTAATAAATTCAAACAGATGTTTGGTTTATTTAGTGAAATATTTTAATAAAATAAACTAAATATTTTAAATTAAACAAACGATTTTGGCTACGTGAGCTACGATCACATCAGTTGACGAAGAATTTTTGCTTATTGATCAACTGAATTTGGTTTATTTTAGCAAAATAAGTCATTTAATTAAAGAGTTTAGTTAAACATTCAAAATACACTATATTAACCATTATTTTTTGTTAAATAAATAACAAAAAATCTGCTGTAAACAAATTCTTTTAATATATCAATTTTGTTAATTAAAAGAAAATTCTTTGACGCTCTATCTAAGCCTTTATCTTTTTTTCCAAGTCAGTGACTATAATAAAGAACGTTAAGTCTTGATTTTCTGTGCATTTAATAAAGATAAGCTTTCTGTTCATTCCGATTATTTCAGTAAGCGAAATAGGAAAAAAAAAAGGACAAAATCTTTTTGTTGCAAGAAAATACGCTTTTTCTTCAGGTACTCTAAATTAGTTCACTGAATAAAAGGATAAATTACAGCTAACCGTTAAAGAAAATTCCTTTTGTGTGCATCAGTCTATTGGACTAAGCCTTTATACATGTATGCTAAGATTCTGTTTACTGCTTTCAAAAAAATCAGAAGCAAATCTCTTACAACTGTAAAAATTCTTGATCAAAGATACGACTCAAAATCCAATGCTTCAGAGAGAACTGCGAAAATAAAAACAAATACCTAACAAAAGTCAAAGTTTTAGAGGAAGATAAATTTACTGTAAATTTTACTCCCATATTCTATCTCCCTCGTCTTGCATGCGCTCCGAATTTAGCGACTTAATAAATCGCTGTGTACTTTTTTTTATAGTCCTAATTTTCAAAGTGAAACTGTTTGTTTTTCAGATTAGTTTTGTGTTGGGTTTCAAAACCACTTTTTAAATGATGAAATTCATGATGAAAATGAAAACAAATATTCCCCTTCGCTTTTTAAGGTCACCTTGTATTGTCTTTAAACGGTATTGCGCATTTACAATATTAGCTATGTGTGTGTTTTTTCCTTTTTTTTCATAAAATGCAGTTTGCACTCAAACTTCAAACTTTTTGCTGAGTAGTGAAATATAACTATGAAAATATTTGAAAATTTTGCAAATCTATATTTTTTGAAAATACAGTTTAATTTGAGATAAATTTGATGAAAATTTTATAATGCATTTTTTATGCACTAAAGATGACTCAACAGCGCGCCAAAGTCTGAAACTGCTTAGTGAAGGACATTGGACAGGGAAAAAAATCGCGCTTGCGGTCTCAACAATGCAAAACATTACCACAATGTTAAGTCTAGGAAAAATGGTCTCAGTGATTACTCGTCACTGAAGCGACCGATCACAACTACCTCGTTTCTGTATTATCTACGCCATGGCCATTATCACTGTGCCAAATTTGGGTTTCGCATGCGGTATCAAGGAAGAGTAAACGAACGAAATTTTCCTAACCCGTTAGCGCATGACTTTTTCCAGCACATCCTCCAATTCATGAAGGTGCTTGAAGGGATAAATAAATTTCTGACGTTTGTGTGGTATAAAGAAAGCAGTTTTTTTTCTATAATATGAATAAAACAGTGAAAGATTCTTATTTTACTTTGTTATCGCTGAGTTTTTTGTGGAAATCAGATTTATTACAGGAAAATAAATTAATGCTTAAATATTTTTGAGACGTACAAATTTTGCGACCATCTAAAAATGGACCGCTGGGAGTTAATGGGTTAAAAAAAATCTGGTTTGCCATCAATCTCTGCTACGTACCTTTAAAATAAGCGATACATAATACTTATAACAATGGAAAGCTTGGTTATTTGCTATCACAGAGATATGAAATTATAATACGCGGTGGTAAATCCGCCAACCTGCAAAGGATGAAGTATAAAAATACAAACAAAGTGTTTTAATGGCACTCCCATTGGGAAGTGATTATTAATTATGCGGCGTATGTATACATTTCCAGAGAATCACCAGAGAATGGGAGCTATCCATTCGACGCAAATATCCAAGCTATTTGATAAAAATATTTAAAAATTACATACTCCTTCAGTGGACGTTAACAAGTTTTAAAATAATTCATCAAAAAAGGACCATCACTATTTCAGAACGGACCTGCTTGTGTACTTTGGTGGGTCATCCGAAGCTTACGAATACTCGTCCGTCTCTCATTTCTTAGATTCGGCCGTTAGATGATGAATCTAAGTGCTGTAATCAATAAATAAACATCCGTCGTCCTCTTAGGAAAACTCATTTAACCCTTTGAGGCGCAAACCTTTCCCAATGCTGAAAAAAGGGCAGCCATTGCCATCGCTCGACTTAACTACCAGCAAGATGGCGGACGATCGAAACGTTCATCGCGTGCCACAGATCTAGAGAACCCTTTTTTGACGCAGCTGGCTGTGCAACACAGCCAGCTGCGTCAAAAAAGGGTTCTCTAGATCTGTGGCACGCGATGAACGTTTCGATCGTCCGCCATCTTGCTGGTAGTTAAGTCGAGCGATGGCAACGGCTGCCCTTTTTTCAGCATTGGGCAATCTACCCAGCTGTTCTCGCATTCTTCCATTTTTAGCAGATGTCAGTGCTGTTAAAAATAATCGTGACAATTTTTTACGGGAAATGCCGTGCTAAAAAGTAAAGGATTCTCGTGGAGCTGTGCCACCCGCAACTATTTTTATTGAAATCAAATATATTCTTCGTGACTAGCAACAGTCAAAACGTCAGCGTTTGATGTTCCCAGAGCGGGAGCACTGTGCGTTAAAGGGTTAAATTCACAAGCAGGTCTACTCCTGAATACCGATAGTCCCGATCAAAAGTGGTATCCCGAAAACATTTTTTTTCTCCTCCTCTGTAAATTATTCACCAAACAAACGTTGGAACAGCTAGAATCTTTGCCGAAAATGGCAACTTTTCATTTTTTGGCTATTTGCATAAGCGCGAAATTGGTAATCATTTTCCATTAAGGCTGCCATTAAAAAACAGATCTCCTTATGTCTTATGCATAATCTTGGGCATCTGGTGTATTTAGAATAGCGAGACATTTCATCACGCCGTAGCAAAAAATATCCAAGCCGTACTATCCGTTTATCAAGAAAGGATATCCCTACGCCATAGCCGCATTCACTGAACCAAATTTTCTCTTGAGCACGGGAGAGGCATCGGAAGAGTTCGCTAACAAACGTCAAAAAATTCCGACCCAGTGATTTTCAGTGACTATTCCTCAACGACATGACCGACCACTACAATCTCGATACAGTATCATTTACGTCTTAAACATTATAATTGTGCAAAATTCGGTCAGGATCGAATGAGCGATCTCTGGGGATTTAGCGACCAAATTCTGTTTCAGTGATTACTCCACAACGACCTGACCGATCACAACTATCTTACTTCTTAAACCATCTACGCCATGACTGCTGTCACTGATGAATATTTGGTCAAGATCTTATGGGCGGTCTCGGAGGGACAAGCTTAAAATCTCAATATTCAAACATACAGCCTAAATCATAAAGCACAAAGTACAAGCATAAAGCATAAAACAGATCTATACGCCGCTATAGCCGTGAATCAGTTAATATGCAAATGTTTGCGATGATGGCATCACTATCAATTATTTGTAGTTTTTGAGGTAATTATTTTAGTTTGTACATGCTAAATTTTGAAAAATTTATACGGATTTTCTTTTCAAGAGAAGAATACATATATATATATATATACATATATATGAAACTTCAAGAAGTATATAAAATCTTGAGAATACTTTGTAAATGTTTACTTCTCTGTGCATTAAAAATTTCGTACTTTATGAATATATAAAAAATGTTAGCGGTAAATTAGCAGCATTTTTTTCATAATGCTGATAGAAGATAATTTGAAACTCCATCACTAAATTTAAACGCGAATAAATGTTTTCTTATAACTTTATTTTAAGCTTATTTTACACTTCTCCTTAAACTGCATTATTTTTAAGAGTGAGATATTTTTATTTCCAAATGAAAAACTTCAGAAAGGCTATTCTATAACAATAATACACATTCTAGATATCTTATGTTTAGCCTATTTTAATTATTTTCGCTCACAAAATTTAAATTTGCATATTTATTGCTCATATTATTTTAATGTATGCATTTCATTTTTTTTTTCACCAGAAATCTGTATTAGGCTTTGCCTTTTAAATAAAATTAGGAGTAGAGCTACTTTTAACTGGGAATGTGAATTCTGGGTACATTTAAAAAAGTAAATTATCAAGTTATTGTACCAGTATAAATTTCTTAAAATATTTATTTGAACATAACATATTAAAGCACAGATCCCTTTACTCGTTGTTGATCAGAGTAATATTTATTTTCTTCTAAAATGTATATCACAGTAAATTTCTGATCACCGATCTCGTAAAACACGTATATTCGTTTTCCTTATCCATACACTTTCCTGAGAATTCTTAAAACCCGCATCGAAAGAAAATTTACTAAACACCCACTTGTGGCGCCAGTATGTCTCGGTTACGCAACGTAAAATACGAAACATTTTACAAGCTGGTGCTGGAAACCCAGTGTTAGTCGAAGCTGAAAACTGGAGAATGAGACTGAAATTCCATATGCTTCAGTATAATTCACATCAATGGATTAAAAAAATAACGAATCAAAAGAATGAATGAATTTGAACTGATTGAAAAAGATACATTTTCTGTAAAAAACAGTTATGTTCTTTGTAGAATAATGCTCTAAATTGAGGTATAATTGCGAAAATTGACATTTTCAAAGTAAAAAAAAAATGAAGCTGGAATTAAATATTCCTGATTATTTCAGTATCGATGCTGAATCATCGCAGAATACGATAGTAGTTAGGTAAATGGAATAAAGTAAGTCTTACTTAACGGTAAGCAAAACATGAAATTTAACAAACAATAAGTACATTGTACTTATTGTTTGTTTTGTTTGTTAAATTTCATGTCGTGCAAAATACATTAAAAGTTCCGAGCAAGGAATGAAAAAATGAAATTTTAATATAGTTTTTCCTAGTAAAAAGATTATTTTTTCTCAAACATCCGTGAAAGTATGATGAACGCTCGATAAATTAAAGTTCAAACGATAGTTATCAGAGTTAATAAAAGTTGAGAAAAAGTGAAAATTTACAAGCTGGTGGTCTACAGCATTACTTAAAGTTATCGCTATTGAAGGAGGGACGAATTATACCGAACTATGCTATTTCTTTGCATGAGTAAAAGATCTCTCAAAGTATGACAGAAGTTTTGGCAAACTCGAGAAAAAAAAACAAGTTGAAATAAACTTACCCACTTTCACGACCGCCGGAAGCGCTGACACTTGTACAGCGAACACCAATAGGATGACAGCCCAGGTGTAAACCATTTCTGGTTATCCAGTCACTCCGGTTAAAAGATGTCGCATACTCAAATCACTTAAAGAGAACCAACGGCTAGGTAGCCTCCATGGTGGCACGGGCATGAATGCCGGTGGAGCAGCTCAGGCTCCGAAAGCGTCCGTTTCCATGGTGACAGAGTTCCAGAGCGCCACGGTCCGGATAGGGAACGGAAAAGAATGAGATTTAGGGGGTGGCAGGGATGATCAAGATGGGAGAGGAGATATAACTTTATGACTTTGATAACAGTGGATATCGCTAATTTAGTTCAACCTTTTGTTGCTCATGTCCTGAAGGAAAACTTGATTTTTCGATTGGTTGGAATTTCGGCAGTACCGGAATTTTCTCCATGGTTTTTGGCTTAGATATATATACGTTACATTTTTATATGACATCAAAGAGATTTTTTTTTCTATAACTTTCTAGGTAATTGATTTCTGTATTTCTCTAGAGTTATAAATAATAAAAACGATAAATCGTGAACATCTTCCTAAGTTCACCTAATACTAAATAGCTTTTTTAACACTTTTAATTCGTAGTTTGATAACGCTCCTTTATTATCGCTGTCTTCTTTTTTTTATACTTACTTCAGCAATTTTTATCATTTTAGTGTAACATTTATTATTTGATTTCAATAAATACTAACATGCGACAAATAATGTTTAAATCCTTTACAACGCAAAATTTTATTTTTCAACAGGTATCTATATAAATAAAACAGAGTGTAAACTGTCCGTTTGTCTGTCTGTCTGTGTCTCGCGTAGCTCCGAAACGGGTGATCGTAGACCTACCCAATTTTGTACGGAAATTCTCCAAGACGGGTCTCGACACACCTCGAAGCGATTTTTTCGAAATTCGAATTAGAAAATGTTTTATTTTATGTTTTGTCCGATTTTTAGCGATTTTTCTTGCGTAATACATAATAACGCCCGTAATTGCACTCGCAAGAAAACGATATTTACATCATCGTATAGAGGAGAAAATTTTCTTTTAAAAACTGTTCGTTCGGACTGTGTAACATAATTTGCAGATTTTTGGGAATTTTTCAAATCAAATTAAATTTGACGCTGACTTTCGTAAAATATTTTTAAAACTGCTGCATCTTGAATTCTATCTGTCATAACTTTTTTATATTTAGGCAAAAGACGGAGCACACAATTCGCCCACTTTTAAAAGAAGAACGGAGGAAAAATATAAATTAGGAGAATTTTTACGAATTTTTAAGTGAAGAAGGATTTTCATTTCAATCGCAGCTGCTTAAATGCTTAAAAATTTCGGCATATCTTGCAGTTTGGTTGTCTTGGAAACAGTAACAATGATTAAAATTGCCAGCTGAAAAAAAAAATAAAATTACTTTAAAATAACAGAGTTTTCACATGTGAAATGACGTCACGAGTCATTTTGACGTCACGAGTTTAAAACCCCTTTCGAAACTCAATCAGAATAACGAACCCACAAGCAAAACATACACCACGCATGAAATAATTCCATATTTTATTTTACGTTGCTAGAAAAAGAATTGAATGCTGTTTTTTCACCAGTGAATTATCCAGCATTATTTTCAATTGAGATTTTAAACGGGACACGTTTTCGAATCGCAAGAAATATTTTGCGGTGCTAAACAGGGCCTGATTATACCAAACAGGGACCCCGGGCATTGATGAATTTTGGGGCCTCCATCTATGAAATTTGTTTTATTTTTCATAAAATATGTTTATAAAAAAGAATATTTCAGAACAACATTTGAAATTGGGGACCATTTCGAACCGAGGGTCCTGGTGCTAAATAGGCCAATCTGACAATAATTAAGCATACAAATGTATGGAGAGCTGTTTTAGTGGCAATCATAAAGTGAAATGATTATCGTTTATACTAATGCGTAAATTGCAAAAGTCACCAAAGAATAAAAGACTACATTCGTGGCAAATATCTAAGCCGTTTCTTTAAATTAAGTATTAACGACTGGAAAACGAAAATATATTGTATTGGTATCAATAAAAGATAGTATAAGTAATAGTTAGTAGATATCTAGGGCAATAATTATCAAAGCACAATATAACGCATTAATAAATATTTCGTGAAACTAAGTGTTCTATTCCTCTTACAACAACCATCTTACCACAGCTAACTAAACATTAAGTAATTCTACGTCACGTTAATATATTCCGCGGTAGTTCCAACAGAAAAGACTGTAACTGAACTTTTTTTTCTTAGAGATTCTGTTTTGTCACAAGTAGTCATGATCACATTTTGGGAAAATGTTCTTTTCTTGCCTTGCGAAGAGCGGGTACACAACTATTTAACTATAAAATAAAACGGTTCGCCACATCATGTAGTATCTAAGGTGGTATAACTTAAATCTAAAAAAGAGTATGATGTAGAAATGAGACATTTTGAAAGTTAGGAATTTTCGCTGCAAACCGTCACGCTTTTCTTTTTCTGATCGGGAATGACACCGACATAGTTTTTGTCATAATATTAACAATGGTCTCAGGTCAGTACTTATACTAACTTTACGAATAACGAATGAGAAACTTTACGCCAAGTGTCAAATCATTTTGCTTATTTTGAGATTCCAAATCACTGGAATCAATTCAAATTATATATGTAAGAAAAAGTTTCGTTCCCTACCGGGCGGAGAACGGGTACGCAGCTAGTTTACAATAAAAAAAGGAAAGCGATTATAAAAATACCGGAAAGCATAAATGTACAGAATATAAAAGAAAAAATAAATGGAAATTAGCTTTTTCCTTTCTGTCACTTCTTTTCTTTTCTTTTTCTTTTTCTTATTTTTACAGACTGTAAAATCGCTTATATTTCAATGTTTAAAAAAATGGTATTTTTTTCACCAAAAAACAAAAGAAAAAATAAACAAACAAACTAACACTTTAAAATTTAACTATCGCAGAGGTAAAACTGCCGTACAGACCTTCCATTATGCTTCAATGTAAGAAGTAAGACGTATAATTTTTTTCAAGACATTACTTTTACTTCTGAGTACTTCATAGCATTGCCCTAATTTCTTTAGTATCGTCTAATCCAGCTGTATCATGATCTTGGTATACGGTGAAAATTCAGCTTATCAGAAATAAGAGACTGTATCAATAAAATACTCTCTTTGGAAACTGAACGTGACAGTGCGGATGATAGCAAAAACTTAACGTGATTAAAAGCTGAACAACTGTCTTGTTAGCAGTTACTCCCATTTTATTCGAATTTGTCAATTTTTAGATATTTAAATGTGACTTATTCACGGCTACTTGAGGGGTGCTACTGTTGCTGCCAAGTGGCCCCAATCACAACATTGTCAGCAAAGAATAGTCATGATACCTTTAAAACCTTTTGTAAACGTATCTTAAAGTCGCCGTTCATGACAAAAAAAAAAAAAAAAACAGCTTAATATTGCTCCCTATGGCAGCTTCTGATGCAGTGATTTATAAAGAGAAGTTGCATTGAGGTGGCCTGCAGTTTAATACCGCTTAATAGCCACTTCAACATGTTTCCGTTCATTTCCTGCTTCTTCAGTTAGTAGATAACGATAAGATCCCAGATGTTATCGTTATCCCTGCAGTTTAATACCGCTTAATAGCCACTTCAACATGTTTCCGTTCATTTCCTGCTTCTTCAGTTAGTAGATAACGATAAGATCCCAGATGTTATCGTTATTCCTGCAGTTTAATACCGCTTAATAGCCACTTCAACATGTTTCCGTTCATTTCCTGCTTTTTCAGTTAGTAGATAACGATAAGATCCCAGATGTTATCGTTATCCCTGCAGTTTAATACCGCTTAATAGCCACTTCAACATGTTTCCGTTCATTTCCTGCTTCTTCAGTTAGTAGATAACGATAAGATCCCAGATGTTATCATGCACAGCCCTAAAGTATAATAGTACGGCCCAGGTATATTGTTTTCTGTGGAAACGCTTATGGCGCTTATTGATTTAAAAATTCTCGAAATTTGGACTATATTCCAACTTGTTCGAAATTCTACTATATTTCAACACATACTTGTTAGTAAGATTCAGAGGCAGCATGATCCGTACCGAAGTTCAAAATCAGTCTGAACCGCTTGCCTCAAAAATGTGCACTTGTAATAATGAAATCGTTATTTTTGTTGGTCATAGAAACAAAGACGTTGTCTGTAAGGAATCGACTTCACGCTTTAACAAAACTCAACACGCATCTCTGCGTCATAGTTTGTGACAATTTTACATTCTGACGTGCCAAGTATCACAAGAGCCATTGTTTCATTTGATGACGTAGCAACTTATCAAGAATAATAAAGTTGTGACAACAAGACGGCACGCATTTCATGATGGGGAAATAAAACGCATGTAGCATTTCGGTCTGGAACGGGTGGATATATTGCAACATGACTTAACCTGCTCAAGCCGGGGGGGGGGGGGACAACTGTTATCCCTTTAAATATTTTTGGCCAAAAGGCGGTTATCTTGGCTACAGTGGCGCCAGGAATTATTTTTCCATTCTTGTACTTTCAAAACAGGTGTTCTTTTGTGAAATATCTTCTTTACATGAGTAACCTCTCGTTTGTAGGAGAGGAAATGTCCGAAGACTAGATAACACGTTCTTTCCCCTATAACCCTTGAATATTAAGACATCGGAACAAAAGATCTGTTTACTAGGATACATTTTTTAAAAGAGGCTAAAAACTCTTGTTTCTAGTAAACTATTTACAGGACTGAGTGTAAATTTTAAATCACAGCACGTTGGACTGAAGAGACTAATTGATTTTGAAGATTGAGTAAATTTATTCTGGAGGTAACGCTTTAATGTGCTGTATTGCATTGCAAGTTCATTAAATTTTAATTCCAGGAATTCATTAGTTCATTTAGTGAGCTGTTTAAAGTTAGAAGTGCAGTGTTAGTTTTTTAAAAAGCTCCGTTATTTAAGTACTCATTAAAGTTAAATGATTCACCAAGGTTATATAATTGGTTGAAAGTTTATTCCGAATATGGGGATGATTTCAGCCTTATGAGAACACCATGTAAAATAGACTTTTCAGATAACAATGATTTCTTCCCTTTCTTACAAAAACTGTGTGAATATATCTAACTGAACTTGATCTGAATGGTTAGAACCAGAATTGTTTAGGAGTTACTGTAGTGACTGTGTAGCACATGAGACTTTCTAATTAGTAGTACAATTTATTATTGGAACTG
The DNA here is from genome assembly GCA_038373885.1 of Cheiracanthium punctorium. Lineage (NCBI taxonomy): Eukaryota > Metazoa > Arthropoda > Arachnida > Araneae > Cheiracanthiidae > Cheiracanthium > Cheiracanthium punctorium. The sequence continues at coordinate 1,067,369 of JAWZYV010012308.1, read as the reverse complement.
GTTAAATCATAGAAGAATGTTCTTACATATTTATGCAGCGAACTATACACATCCGTATATTTTTACCGGTAACGTGGAAAGAGTTATAACGGTTTATTGATGGTATCATAAAGATTCACTCTCCAGACGGTAATTAGCAAAACTTTTCGATAAAAACTAACTTATTAATAATTCAATGAGTACTTGAGCGTAACTCCAATTTAATGCATATACAGAAATGCTCGCATTTGTGTCATGCAACTAGTGTTAAATTTCCCAAAATATGTTATCATCAATTACGGACGAAATACCGTGTGAGCCGTGAGCCGTTTGATGAACTATCAACATAACCCGAATAATGAAATTCTGCCAAAGAGATGAGGCATACCTTTGATGTGTTCAGCACGGGAAATAAATCATACCACATAAAAAGCTAGTAGTCGCAAGGTATACTGTAATATCATCTGAATCGGTTTCGAAGATTCAATCAGTCGGGTGTATTGTGAAATTTATACGCCCTAATTTGAAGGCTCTGCATCGCAGGATTACAAGTGAAACAAATAATAGGTTGGGTTTATTGCATTAATGGGATTGGATAAATTCATTAGTAAGACGAAGTCAGACGCTGCTGATGTTGCATTAGTAATGTTAATGATTCCAGTAAATTAAAATACTAGTATAATAGATTATATAAATAGGTAAAAATATTCAGCATTCATTTCTTGTAAATTTTATATTTTTATAAGTACCATTGTAACCCAACTGGCAAAGTTTCAGGTTGACTAAACTTCATTGCAGAGTGAAAAAAATTTGACGTGCCATGAAAACGGACATTGTGGTGTGTTTCAGGAGTAAATATAACAGTAAATAAAACAGAAAACGGTCAAACGAATTGAAATTATTATTCAAAGTTTCAAATAGAAGCAAATATTCGTTATAAAGCTGAAGAAATTGGGGACAGACGCATTATAACGTAAAGACAAATCGTTGCTATGGAGTGGAGGTTTATGATTCATGAGTTATTGTCCCTTAGAAGCTTCGTTGCAGCGGCAGAAAAACATGCGAGACGCCTGAAAGTCTGGTAAAACATAATTATATTAAAAGATCTTGCAATGGTAAAAGAACAATAAAAAAAAGACAGGATTTATTATAGCTAGTTTATTCAAAGTTTAGGTCGAGGCTTCTCTTTACAGGGAAATACACGGCTATTTCAAATGTTCTGTTGAAAATTTTTTGCACGCGAAAAAGTGTTTAGTTATTTTTAACAATACTATTTTTCGTTATACAATTTCGTCTTTTCGTTTTGTTGATGCAACAGAAATTTGTTTGATTCATTGAGGTTAGACGTTTTGGATACATTTGTTAGACATTTTGTAAAATGATTTAGGACCTATTGCACCAACTGATGTGTGGGGAAATATAGATATTGCTTCTACGAACACGGATAGGAGTTCACCAAGAAAATTGAACAAAAATCGAAAAGTAAGTTCCCCAGGAAATGAGGACAAAACAAAAAGTCACGTGAGAGAAAGAAGCTAATTTCAAGGAATTGATTCAATCTGAAAGTATTGAAACTTTTTGGCATACATTTCCAAGTCTAGCTAAATTAACAGCCATTGACTTAATTTTTTTAAATTTTATCTCGTGACTATATTGAAAATATTGTGCGGATGATAAATTTGAATGCATTACCGAAGGAGAAAAAATTGATGACAATCATGACTGATGACATATTGCAGGCTTTTAAGCTTTTTATCTTTCCTTTTTTTTTTTTTGGATTACTTCTTTTGCTTGATATCATTCCATTCCTTCAGATATTATGTATTGCAGCAGTGCTGAAGACATATGTAGGCCTATTGTTCCAACAGTTATGCCTCGAAATAGTTTTCGAAAAATAAAATAACTTTCATTTTATAGACAAAAAGAAAGACGACAGCTTAGGCCAAGTAGTACCTAGAATGAAGAGTTGTGTAAATATTTTCAGCAATTTAGAATTTTTCATGAAAAACTCAGCATAGATGAGTCAATGGTCCTATATTAAGGGCGATAAAGATATATAATAAAGATTGCAATTAACTGCAAACCACCAATGTGAAGGATTGCAATTATAGTCATTTGTCAGCACGACGGAATGACACAATATGGTATTTGAAGATGGGTTTTGGTTTTCTTGGTTATGATGATAATCGCTGATTGATTGGTGCTGTTAATGAGGGGTTGCAGCCGATTGTATTACCATACATTCAGTGACTACAAAATGATATTTTCGAAGAATCAAGAGTAGACACACGTCATTTATCCACAGACAAATCTTACAGGAATTCGAACTACTTCCAGGAGCTGTAGTCGCCTGATCGTTTATTGATCGAGCAATCCAAGGCTTAATTAGTGTCCATTTGTCTGCTTTAACCTCAGCTATTTCTACCGCCATTCCTTTTTAGGCAAAATATTTCAGACTCGATTTTGAAAAAAGTTGTATCGCAATTCACTTCGCATAATAATTAAGAAATTATAAGCCGATGAAATAGGCTGATATTTCGACAGCATATATAATGCAATTACTTGCTTTTAGCACAGCATTGTATGAACATGTATTTAGAAACATTAGCTTATGGGGGTACTTTTAATAAAAGATTCACAAAGTGTTAGCATTGAGTGCTAGCAATATACCAATTGAACCTTGATCTATTTGAAGATCTACCAAAGTATGCTTAATAATAGAACTCTGGCAGAGATAGCTATATTTCTTTGATGCGGTTCACCGTCAGGAATAAGTCGCACAGCATCGATGTTATGTTATAATACTTTCTGAGATTCAGTGAAATTCATTGAAAATTAACCTTTCAATTTGCGAGCACTGTGTATGTGTGGGACCACAGGTATTATACAAAATATTTCTCTATTACAAAATTCCGAATGTTTGTGATATCTATAGCAAAAGTAGTAACAGAAATACTTATTTATATCCCATTGACGATATAGTCGTTTCTTACTTTCTGTTATGTTTAGATTTTGAAAGGTTGTATGCATATTTAAGCAAAGATTTAAAATTTCTCATACAGACCCTTAATTACTGTTGAAGACAACTCTCAGCAAAAAGCTGAAAAAGTAAGCAATCGGAGATTCTATCAACATCGAGAAATGCACCTGTTAGTTGCCTAGGATGGTGAAATCAAACATTATGCACCATACATTTTGCGTTAAACTATATTACTTAGAATTAAAAAAATATTAGTCGAAAATTAATCAAAATTTATTTTGAAGAATTTCGAATCATTATAAATTTATTTTAAAATATTCTTAATTATATTTTTTTCTTACGACACAATAATCCAACACAATAAGAAGGAATATGAAATGCATTTTTCGGGGATTTTGAAAAGTAATAATTTTATTTCTTTTGGCATACTGAACTCAAATAGGATGGATCATGATTGGGTTTATAATCTGCTTGTAAAACTTGGGAAGTGTTTAAATACAATAAAATATACTTGTATGTTGTCGGTAAATCAATTAGAACAGCTCAGTCCCTTCAGTTTGAAAATTTTCGGCATACGAGACAGCTAATGAGAATGTTCATGCATGAACAAAGACTAAAATTTATAGTTACAGCTGTACTTTCAAATACTTAGTCTGATTTTACAAAAGCTTGTTCTTCGAAGAAAATTGCATCATTAAAAATATACAATATTTGATGAACTTCAGTAGATGAGCTTCTTTTAGGACTTTTTTTGAGGGGGTCTACAGGACAGTCTATGAGTTTTCATCTTGCGATTCCATAAAAACTTTACTTTTCTCTGAAGGGAACTAAAACATTTCTAGGGATGATCGAGTCTTCTCCTAATTTTTTTAATGAATTGTTTATTCGAAAAAAATTTTAATATCTTGAAGCAGCTCTTAAGCTTTGGGAATCAACACATATAGCTTTCGTAACTTTGACTTTCTGACTTTTGCACTTGTGAGTTCTCATAGATTTTTCTTTTATGGTTTCTTTGTTATCTACCAAACTGCGTGTATAAAAATGGAAAACGTGAGCTTTTAATCCAGTGAATAGTAAGATAAATATAGATACTTTCACGGATAAAAATAATCAATATGTCATTGAATGATTTATTCAGTGATGACTATAAATACGTTTTGCACAAAATACTTATACCTCATATATATTAAATTGGTCCAACAATTTTCCCTTTACATTTGGGGCGGCGAAAAGTAATGCCTTTTTTAAGTTTGTGAGCATTTCGCCTACAAAAGCTACGAATTCTAATAATATAAAACTCGGCATTCATGCGAGATTTATATTAGAGTTCCTGATAAGAGAGAGTTTTCCAAAACAATAACCATAGTCAGGATGCCAAAATATTGTTTCCACATATTCCCAGTTATTCACAAAATATACCCAAAAGCTATTTTTTCTATTCTACAGTTTTTGAACCTACTCCAAGGATGGGCAACTTTTTTCAAGTGCAATTCTTGAAAAAAAAAAGCTAACTTTGAAATTCTTGGTTAAAAAAATGAATCCGTTGCACAGAAATAACATTTTTGTAATTAAAAACTTCTTGAGAAACTTCCTGTTTGAATTTAATGTAAAAAAATTGCACTTTCTTTACGGTACACTTAATCTGTTGTAAACTCATATTTTGTTGCATTAAAACGTTTAGTAAATTGTGTAAAATATAGTAAGCGCACTTATTATGCATATGTACTCATATTTAAGCAAAAGAAATAGCCCGATATAGAATTTAGACAGCATAAGAAACATTTTGCGAAGCATTTATTCTGCATCATTGTAGATGTTAAAAAAAGCAAAAAAGGATGATACACTTTTAAGCAATTGTTCAGTCACAAATACACTGTAGACAAAAATCAAACTAATTAGCAAAATAGAATGTTTTGAATCAACGGGTGGTATCATATTCATCAGGAAATGTACTGTAATTTTTACAGTTATTTTTACTTGTTAAGGATGATATTTTTAATCATTTTGATAACTACGGAGCACATATTGCATAAAAATGTAAACATTTGTTAAAAAGTTGATTGTTTTAATTTCGCACATTAACTGAAAAATAATGAACTGAATTTCACGAAATCTTTAGGAAATTTGACAAAACAATTCAGAAGTGTACAAAATTCGGAATATGAAGAATTCATATTTTATATTTTTTTCATATTATTATCATTATTTTATCACACGGTACATGAGATTTACTCATGTACCGTGTATGATTTTATCTGCGTATGGGTAAAAGAAATCGTGTTTGTCCTGCATATTTTTCAAAAGTTTTCTAGAACAATTTACATAAACATTAGATGAGCATCATAAAATTTGAGAAGATATCGCCGTTCTTTACGGTCATATTTTTTCCTTTATTTTCTTTCTTTCTGAAAGCGATAGTATGGAAAGCGATGTGAGAAAATCTTGTGATTTTTTAAAAATTTAACTACCTTGCTCTCAACCCATTAACGTGCAGTGTCCTTTCTTTAGGACAGTAGCAAAAATACTTAAGAGATTCTTATTTTAATTTCTTGGAAAATAAATTTTATTTCTACAAAGTACTCGCGGATAACAAGGTAAATTGCGAATCCTTCATTATTTCATTTAAGGTTTTTTTTTTTTTTTTGGTTGTCTCCAACATGGACAATTGGATAGGATACTGAATATGGTAGATAGCTTAAGTGTAAAGGTTTCGGTTTTGGCCTATCGCGCGACTGTCGATCTAACAACCTGGTTTTCTCCAGATGCAACGTGACACGTTAGAACCCCTTAAAAAGTCCTTCGACCACGGCACCTCACCTCATTGTTAGATGTCCCTCATGCATGCTTGCCATAACTTAATACTCAAGCTCACACTTTTTTTAAAGATATAAATCCTTCAATCCCCACAAATGTAGGCGATTTATCACTTGATAACAGCATACATTGAAGAACTTGTTAAGGATGATATTTTTAATCATTTTGATAACTACGTAGCACATATTGCTACGTAATGGAAATGGCCCGGCGCTAAAGGGTTAATGTTAAAAAATGACCGTTTTTAGGAGTATGTATAATGTTAATCATCCTTATTTGAAAAAGTTTCGCGATATTATATGAGGGGGCAGTTTTTAATGCTGGTCTAGAGCCGAAATCAAATTTGTCGTATGAATATAGGGTATGGTGGCCAAGAATGATCCTTGTGGGCAAAATGATCCACATATGCTTTCTTCCAAACACCCAGTGATATCTACTAGGTAACACATAAACTATTTGTGACAAGTCAAGAAGAAGCAATGGCGATATTTAAGCGATCGATGTATTACGTGCCTGGGTAGAATTCTTCAAAAAACTGGGTTTTTATCACATCCCTTATAAGGTATCACTAACTTCCCTATTCATTTAGAAATACAGTCTTTGATGTATAGAAATATGACTTGGTTTACTGAATAGAGCATGCTTTTAGCTGTGAATTAAACTTGTTTAGTTTGTTTGTTTTCCCGTGTTTTTCAGTAATATGACCTAAAGTGGGCAGTTATACTGCCTAGTAAAAATGATTCATCGACTGAAGTACCGGACCTAGTCATCATGGAAGACCATCCAGACGTTCTCAAAATGCGAAACTACCCATTACACGTTACATTACATTTAATTTATTTCTGCGTTTATTGTAGTCCCTACGTTTTGAATTATAATTGTGAATTCTCCATTTTATTGTTTGTGACACTATTTTATTTTAAAATTTTCACATAAAATAAATTATTACATTGTTTGATTTAAAACTTATTTTAGTTCATCATCTGTAGTCATGATTACTTTTACATCTATTATTTTTCCGATAAAAAAAAAAAAAATATTATTTTCAAATGAAGGATCATTTTGCCCTTGGGTGAGGGTAAAATAATCCTTTGGACATTTGTTCAAAATTCTATTTTTTTTTTTCGCTAATCAATTTGCGTTTAAAATATTACTAAAGTATGTTTCTGATGCAAAGTGTAGTGTAAAATATTTTCGCGAAGGGCCAAAGTTTTATTTAACATTTTTGTTATTTTATGCAAGTTTTCTCATTTAGGGGATGAATTTGGGACACCATACCCTGCTAGCGATAAATTGCAATCGCAACACAGCATACAAATGCACCACTTCTCCTTTTATACTAAAGAAACTAGTCACCCATATTGTTTTAAAATTATTGTTTTAACCAGCGATTTTCCTTCATGATAGTTTATCAAATATTGTACAATACTATTAGGCATTATGATGAATTATTTGATCAGATAATTATGGCTATTATTGGAGCTATTGTAGACCTGAAATCACAGCTGTTAACTGATAAACCTGCAGTAGAATACTATCACGGCAGAGCATATAAACACATGAATAGGTAATATATCTTTTTATAAAAGCTTAGTTTGGATTATTATATAGTATTACTCGTCTGACTGAGATGCCGGTAAAACGGTTCCCAGTGTTCTAATTTCTTTTATAATTTGAGCTATGTATTCGTAATCTATAAAATTTTATAAGGATTATCACAATCTTAAATTTCTAATACAAAACTTGAGTTCACTTTATTGTCTTTCAAATTTAGGATAGCTGTGTTTCACCCCATGTACATGAAAAATGTGTAGCTGCAACAGATTAGTGTTTTCAGTTCTTATAAAAGATAATATTAAAAATTAGAAATTTTACAAGAAAATAAGATCAAGTTAAAGAAGTTAAATAGTATTATTATTGTTTATTTGATGTTTTAACTGAAAATTTCAAAAAATAAAATTGAAAATATTTAACTATTTGCAACAAAAACACATTGAAATACAAAGCACCGAACATCGAGCAGTCACGTTTTGGTAACGTTTTGGAAACGCTACATTTTGTTCCATCACAAATGTGATGTAAATGCAAACCTGTAATGTGTTTCCGTCACAAACATATGACGTTACAGAGTGATGTCCCAGTGCATCAATTCGTAATTTGCGTATTTTGCTGGTGTCGCGATTTTAATAGTAGTGTGTAGCTTATTCAAAAGTCTTTCAAACTTAGTTGTTGTTCCTCTCAGTTTCTCATATTTAAACTATGCGATTATTTTTCTGCAATTTGGACAATATATTTTTTCAGAAATCTTAGCATTTAATGCATAGTAATCAAGTTATTTTATCTAATTGTTTTAAACATTAGCTCTTAAACTTTACAGACTGGAGCTATGGCACAAAATATGTATTCTATATCTGGCAAGATTTTTTCAAAAACTAGATTCCCCCCCACACACACACACCCTTCGATGAAAAGCATTTTTCTAAGATTTCCCTCATGTTTACGGAGTTGTTTTCATATCTTCAGAAACTGTAGCGTTTTCCCTTTCCTCCGACATTCTCTTTAGAGAAGTGGACCTTTCGGAATAATGGCTTTTGCTCTGAAATACTCTACGGGACAACTGTTGCCCCCACCTACACCTGCGTGAAACGGTTAAAAATATTTTTAATTATCTATTATTTTAAAAAAATGTTGAGGAAGAGGACTATGGGCTTCCACATTGATTACATCTGTGATTGAAAATGTAACTTTTCTACTAACGTACTGCACGTGACGTGCTAGATTTAAGTCTATTGGGTACCGTGGGCAAAACCAGGTAATTAAATTCTGTTACACTGTACATAAAGAGAATACACTAGTTAATAATGTAATGTCATAATTTTCAACAAATTTTCCGATAGTCAATACTTTCCACAATACCGTTGTCTTTTTTTTTTTTAACTATGGCAAACTATCTTTGACGTATGTTATTTCGTATACTCAAACAGCAATCGTGCTATTGAGAGAGATATACAGCTATCAAAATATATGGCACTGGATAAGGCTGTAAAGCTCGCCCTTTACTTTATCTGAATTACCATTTTTTGCCGTATTCTGTTGTATCTAGAGTAAAGAATTTCTCAGAGGCATCAAAAATAAAGCATTATTGTGCTGTATGTAAACGTATAATAGTCATATTTTGTTTAATATAAAGAATTTCTCACATTATGTAGCTTATATTTTTCGTTTTATCAGTTATAGAAATACAGACTTTATTTTTTTTCCTTACATACCCAGCGTTTTTGATAAACTACTTACAATTAATTTTCGTTGGCAAGGGAACGTTTCCGTTCTGTTTGTCTTCCACATAAATGATCGAATTCATTAACCACTACTGGCATTTCCCAAATAAATACGCACAGGAGAGAGCGCGTGGAAAATAAAAGTTCCCTTAATCACACGCAAGATCGTAATAAAGGTGCGAACCTGCTTTGGGAAAAATTAATCTCTTTACGAAACTGAAATGCTGTCATGTTCCTAACAAATTTACTGAGAGCGTTTCCCTCATGCATGAGCACTTACCCTCCCTCGTAATGCATTTTCGTCACTTATTCCTGAAATGTTAGCTCGAAACGTAAACGCAATTTCAAAGAAAGTGCGATCTCATTAATTAAACGCTGTATTTTCTGAATTCCCATGCAGAAGGGAAAAAGAAACTCTTTGAAGAAAAATTAAAGAATAACGTTTATTTAAAAATTAAACTAGAGACACAAAGCAGATCAAATGCTTCGATTATAAAGATTTTTCAAACAAAATTGTCTGACTACACATATTACGCAACAGCATGACGAATGTCTCTATCAGTTAAAGCGAAACAAAATAAAATAAACATAAAATATGTCACTGAATTATTTATTTCAATCACTATCTGTTAAGTATAGTGAATGAAATAGTCTTGAAGTACACAGCATTACAAATTCTGTGAACTATTCAGGAGTTACAAATACAGAGCAAACCATTTTTTATTTAGAATACGCTGTTTGAACCTCATACCAGATATATACTAATATGCTGCATGTTAAAGATCCAGTAGAATTTCATGCTAAAACGTGTTCAAAAAAGAGAAATCTCTTTCCACACATCTGTAATATTTTTAAGTCTATGGAGGTCTCCACGGAGATACTCATGTCTCTAGGTCTAGATATAAAGAGGCTAGAAGACCACTCTTGGGGTGATAATCTTCAGTTGTCTCTTGTACTTTTTTATGTTACTTGTTACTGATATATATCTTGTTTCTACTACTTTCTTATTATTATTATAATTCCCGTGTTCCAGGTATTGGAAATAAAAAAGCGTACCTTTTACATGAAATATATCTTCAAAATGAAATGATTAAAATTTTGTAAAATAACATATGTAAAATGTACTTATCAATCAGAGTACAGTAAGCATAGAGAGTTTTTTGAGATATATGAGTTGCGCCTTCATGTCACAGAGTACAGTAAGCACAGTAATTGCAAAAGAGTGAGGACTGATGTCTCCTTTCTTCTGTAGTTACTGTGTATGGATTACAGCTGACGAAGAACGAACAATTTTTTCGTCCGAAACACGCGTCCTGAATGAGAAGTACCTTTAATGTAGATTGTTTTGCAAAGTTTTAATTATTTCATCATTTAAACGCCAGCATCTTTTGCGTCTTTCAGTTATATCTCTATGCTCATCTTACAGTGATTGTCTGTACAATAGAGTCTAATAGAAACAGTTTGTGGAGTCCTGTAAAATAGCTCTAATGACTACAAACAGCATTTTCAAGTGCGAACTACCTAAATTTAGCTCATTTTATCAGATTGTTCAATTATTTTATGTATACTGAACTTTTTTAGTGTGGCCACTATTTTATGCAGATTTTGATCAATACCTCGTGGGAATTTCCTTCGGAATTCTTAAGCTGTCTCTTTTCAACCGCTATCTGGAATTCTAGGGGCAATGCGGGTCGTAAGTGTTTAAGAATTTAAATTGCGTTTTCTGATTTTCGTCAAAATAAATTATAAAATGTTTTTGTAGCTTCCTTTATAGACCTGGCAATTTGTTGGACTATATATCTGTAAAAATTCCGTTTTTTTTATTATATTAAATGTATAATATGTATATGCTTAATTTTTAAATTTTTTCATTATAGACCTATGAAAAATACTTGTTTTTAGATTTCAAAATTGATTTATTTATTTTAAATAAAACTACCATTTATGCGTATTCAAATAATAAATAAATGGCTGATTCTAGTAGCATACTATTCTTCTTTTTTTAAGGGTAGTAATTGTTTACATTTATTAAGTAAAAATAATAAATAAGTAAATTGATAGAACAAGAGTTTTTGGATTTTCAAAAGAGTCGAAAATTCAATTTACAATGTCTTCCGATTATCGCAACATGCTTTTTATTCAAAAACTCTAAGAATGTTTATTGAATCCAATAAACAAAAATCTTGATTGTTGGACTCACAGATGGAGTAGCAAAAGAAATACAAAGATTCTGTGATTTACGCAAGTTTTCTGCAACGGAGCCTTAAAAAGAATCCCGTTTCCCAATGCCACTAATAGTTGGTCCAATTTTCTCTTAAAAACATTTGAAACATTTAGTTGAGAAATCCCCATGGATGATGGCGGTTTATAGAAAAGTGATAAAATTATTTTTTAGAAAAAAACATAAATTTATAAATATAACTTTTATAATTAATAAAATTATAACTTTTTTATCTAAACATGCTTCTACCCAGAAGTTATTGGTTTCTGATGCAAACTGATTTTCAGAAAAATTGTCCCTTGTAGTGTTTCTCAAAAGAGCAATTCATTTTTCTCATAACGTCTTTGGTCTGTTAACAATGTATGGGGCATTTTTTTTTAAATTCTGGATCTGCTAGAGTACCTGAATTCCGAGCAATAAAATAAATTATACAATAGAAGAATACAGAAAGCTTGTAATTAAAGATATTGATCTGTGATATTTCATAACCCATTGTATATATTTGCAATATTTTGACAAATTATTGAAAATAAAATTTCAAAACTGCATTCATGTACCTGTATCGTCAGTTCTTTTATGAAAGATTAATTACAGATGCATTAAATAACCCAATGTAATGTTTTTAACCGTCAGAAAACAGGTAACACTAGCTCATTTTGATGTTGAAGATAATTTGAAGACTGAAGATGATTTTTGTTTAAATCAAAGATACCTAAAATTATGCGCTATTATTAAAAGTTTTTCTGGAGGGAAAATGTTGTCAGTTTAATTAATGGGATCTGAAGTTTTAATTTGTTGTGAAGAAAGCGTTTCAGAAGCTAGCAAAGGAAGTTTCAAGAAAGAAAAAATTATGACTGTGACATATTTATAAGAATTTTTGCGACATGACAGGGCAACTGATATATCTCAGAAAAGATTAGATTCCTCAGTTTTACTTCAATATTTTATGGCATTACTGAAATCGGGTAATGAGCAATTCTAAACCTTTGCAGTTAAACGATAAATCTTTTGTTTACATTTTCATTACAATTAAAAGATAGTAGTCGTAAAATTGTGTTTTTTTAAATAAAAGCCATTAATTTATAGAAATAAAAAGACGGACAATTAGAAGTGAAAAATAAATTCAAATGTCCTAAATGAAAACAAACTGAATAAAAATATTTTTCCATCTAAACCCAGTCGGACGAAAACAGTTTTTGAATAAAGAGAAAGTTCAGAAAATTATAAGTTTTATTAAATAACAAACAGGCTTACTATATTTTAAAAACTATTGCTATAAGGAAAACTCCTTCTTCAAGAACTAAATACCGTGCACAAACTTACCATCCAAGTAAATTCATCATATTTTCATATTAATGTAGTGTTTTAATGATTTAATTGCAAATAAAAAATAAGAACCTATGAAGAAAATTAATATGAATTTATACAGATTAAAACTCTTTAAATCTCTAGATAATTCCAATGTTAACTTTAGTAATAATTAAAATTGATAGTACATTTACCAAGCTTATTTAATGATATTCAATATCTGATTTGTGGATAATTTTTCTTAAAACGAAATTTTAATCCAAGTAGAGTGAGTTACGTGTTTGGAAAATAATATTAAATTGATGTTTTAAACATAAATTCTTTTTAAGTAGGATAAAATATATTTCTCCTTTTTTTTCATCTAAGCGTTGCTATTTTCATTGAAACTTTCATCAAAACTATGATTTTTATAAATAGTTTTTAAAACTGTCAGAATGTTCGAGTTTTAAATTAAGGCAAAAAAATGTTTAACTTTTTTAACTTCTCTGAATATAAGTGTGTATACACTTTAGAATGTAAGAAAACAGCATTTTATTATTTTCATACATAATCAAGCAAATATTGTTTCGTGCATAAATTACATTCACAAAGCCGAAAGGAAATTTAGATATATCCAAAAAAAGAAATAGTATACAGTCTTGCGTTGCCAAAAATCGGTTCATTCAAAAAAAAAAAAAATGTTTACCGAACTTATAAGTAAGACAAATATAACTGAATCAAAATGTGATAACATTTGACATAGAATTGGATGCCCCGTTCCTTTTTATTATTAGAAAGGATGGGTTTCGTTGACTATATTTTATTCAAAATCTCTAAACTTAAAATCATCAATCACACTTAAATTCACATATTTACAATAAAACTGAGATCAGCTTCGAAGGTTTTATAACTAGTTTAGATAGAGATGTGAATTATACGAATTGAACCTAAAGTTGCATGATGAATGATAGCAGATGATATGCATTCGAAGCAAACAGAGAGCTGAGAAATATCATCGTTACCCATAATCTAAATCGATCGCACACGAAAAGTATAATTTTTTAATGTGTCTTGCTTTACGTTGATATTTGCAATTTATTTATTTTTTTGTGCGCTTTGAAATCGTATTTCAGTTTACGGGGAAGCATATTCTAAATTTCTAAGAAGCACTTGCAGATTGATTTTGTTCAAATATTCTGATTATAAATTTACTAGAAACTAGATATGGAGGTAATCAATCCTGTGGTTCGAAGAAAAAAAATATGCAAAACATCATTGGTATATTTATGGGGTTTTTTTTCGTTGCAGAATATTGATTATTAATACTTTTAAAGGAAATGAAAACAGCTAGTCCTTATTTATTTGTTGTGCAAATCAAGTTAGGAAACAGTACTGGTGAAATTACTCTATCACATTCAAAGTGGGAATTTAAAATAAGAGCGTACAATTTTTGTCATAGATTTTAAGTTGGTTTTCGAAAAAAATGTCTTTTTAGAAATAAATAAATGAACGGAATATTATTTTTCTTTTCTTAAGGAGACGGGAAAAATATTATTAATTAATTATTATTATAATTATTTTTTTTCCAAAATAGTAATAATTATAATAATAATTAATTATTAAGAAAAGAAAAATAATATTCCGTTCCTTTCTTTACTTATTTTTCCTTCCAAAGAAAGAAAGATTAAAAGAAAGTCTAACTCCCAATCTAATCCGTGAGCCTTAGCCGATTATTCCAAGGATTCACATCCAACTGTCTTGGTAGAGGCATTTAGCGATGTACGCGCATGCTCAGAAACGCGCAAATTTCTCTCTTTTAGTTTTTCGCTTTGAGCAATAATATACACTGAAGAGGCAAAGCATTATGACCACAGCTCAATAACACGTAACTTCTCTTTTAGCGGTCCAAACTGCTGCAACTTTCCTAGGCATGGATGTCACGAGTTCTTGGTAGATAGCTGGAGACAGGTTGTACTAAATATTTAATCAGCGGTCACGCAAAGTAGAGATATTGGAACTTGATGGTGTTTACTGATCTGCCGCTCCATGCTATTCCAAAGATGCTCTATGGGATTAAGATCCGTCGAGTTAGGTGGCCAGGACATCATTTGGAACCCATCACTGTGCTGCTCGAACCACTCCAACTCAATTCAACCAATGTGAAACAGCCCGTTGTCACAAGGAAGACCCAACAGGAACATTCCATTTCCTGTTGGGAAGACAAACACCATGTAAGGTGCAACTGATCTACGATGATGTTCAAATAGTCCGAAGCATTCATGGTCTGTTCTACCACAACAACGGGTCCCAGAGTGCCCAAGAGAACGTCCCCTAAAGCATAATACCACAGCCACCAGCCTGCGTATAGCCTGCTGTACAAGGGGGGAGCAGCTGTTCTCCTGCAGGATGGCGTATTCTTACTCGATCATCCACGGGATGATGGAGAAACCGGGATTCATCCGACCAGGTAACTCTCTTCCCCAAATCCATGGTCCAGTCCCGATGTTCCCGTTCCCACTGTAGGCGTAGTTGGCAATGACGCTTGGTAAGCAGAAGCACACTAGTGGTACGTCTGCTTCGCAGTCCCATATCCAACAGTGTCCTCTGAACTATGTGTTCCGAAACACTTGTACTTGGACCTGCATTGTGTTGGGCTGTCAGCTGAAGCTACTGTCTACTACCGATTTTGCTGTACTAAGCGGGACAGCCGACGTCCTCTTTCTTTGATGATGCATGGACGTCTAACATCTTGGCGTCTACTATTGATTTCACCGCCATTAATCCATTTTTTCATAAATACTAACAACGCCGGATCGTAAACAACCGACCAGTCGTGCAATTTCGGAGAGACTCGCTCCGAGTCTTCCGGTCATTACAATAGATATTGAAGTAAAGGAATGTAACACACAATAATACGAAGTTCTTGGTATTTGTTAAAAAGTTAATAACCGAAAAGAAAATCTTGTGTAATCATACTAAGATACAAAATTCAACAAACTTTGACACATTTCAATCTGAAAATTCCAAGCCATACGCAAGCCATCTCAAATTGCATTATTAAATACATTGGTAAGGTATCAATCATGCAACGAATGTTGAGAACATAATGATAAGTTGGAAAAAAATACAGGCTTGTACAGTGTAAGAAAATTAATACTCAAAGCATGAATTAAAAATAATAATAACAATAATTTTTAAGAGAGAGGGGAACACTTAGACGGTGAATTAATTTTGATACAGATCTTTATGTTTTATGTAGTATTACCCAGAATGTCACATTAATAATAAATTAAAACTGTTCCTTATGTAATTTTATTAGAAACCGTTAAAATCGGATTACGTCACAGCTGACATCATAACCGTGTGATCATTTAATAGAGACTAAATGCAAGAAAAAATACAAATTTTTGCACTCATCACTTTTCAAACATCTGATTGAATGTTTTGTATACATTGAAGCAAAATTACCCGAATTTTCCAATGTATTGTGATCTTGAAATAATAATCGAATAAAAAAACAGCGCAAATGAAACGAAATAATCTTTTTTTCTTTTTAATTAAAATTTCTCTTTTAAACGTAATATTTGCAAGAGCCGAATTTCTTTAAAATTTTCTTTCATTATTCTTCTAGTATTTCAGGGTGTCGCAGAAAGTTGGAAAAACGCTTTAATTCTTTATCTATCAGAGATAGCTGGGCAATGAAGTAAAAACATTTCCAAAATAAAGTGAAAAACTACTACGTTAAAACAAAATTCCTCTCATTAATTTTCAAAAAGTTCCACTTTTTAAATTTGTACACGGGACCCGTAAAAAGAAAAAAAATTCAATTAATAAAATGTGTCCCATACACTAAGGGGGTGATAATTGAATTGTAATTGAGTTGGATCTGAGAATTATAAGAAAGTGTCAGAAATATGAAGATTAATGTATGCTGAATGAAACGACATTTTAAAGGCTCTCGAAAGGGAAAAATATGCAGACCAGATCATCGCATTTCATCGGTCGTACAAGAATTACTAAAAAAGAAAAGTGTTTTGCATTATTTCAATAAACATCTACATTCGAATTCATTTATTAACTCTTGATCCTTTTTGTTTACAGATATCTCCCGAACATTAAAAATGACTGGAAAGAATTCTTTTACAGACCAAGTAAAGAGGCTGTGACCAAATTTAGATTGAAAACTGGAGGCAAACAACTAAACAAAAAAGGCATATTTGCCAATAGTCTATGTCCTATCCCTAAAACAGACGCTATGAATAGATAACACTTGTTCGTCTGCCCGGACCTTGACCTGATAATATAACTTATGGGTGGTGTTTGCCTGCTTTATTGGATCGCCAGGGATCTCATGTTCTGAACAGTTGAATGCCCTCCCCTAGACTTTTAAACTGTTTTGAGAAATTTTACTTGTAATTTGATAGATGTCTTGGTGTTTGAGTATTGTCCGATTTTAATGACGATTTTTTTGTCTCAATTATCTTTATTTTGAATGTATTTGTATTTTTTTATGTTTACGTGAGTGTCTAGATGTTTTTGTATTGAGTTCCTTTTTAGTTATATGTAACACATATCTCTGAGACGTTTTATCATAAATTTTGTGCAGCACCTCAGACCTTTTTCTACCTTAATTTGGGCATTTTTTAAAAATTTACATTGTCCACTTATCTCAAAAAGATAAACAATTAAAGCGTTCTATTGCTTCTTGCGGGTGAAGGTAGCTAAATCATTATAAAAAATGAACCAATTTTTTACCGAAATTCATTTAATTCGACAGTTCATTCTTAATGGTGTTTTGCTATCATGCTTAAGAAACATTCTTCAACATGCATCTTTTTAAAGTAAAAAAAAAGGTTTATTTAACTTCTACCAGTTTATTTAACTTTTTAAAATACATTTACAATCAGTCAGTTTTCTAAACTTAAAAAAAAGTATTTATCTATCTTTTTGTATGTGCATGCTTGTTCATTCTGTTAACGGAACATGTTAGCACTAACAGGAACAGATGACATTAACAAGTACATCTTTTCAAACGACTGGTATATATTTTTATAGTTTACCTGTTCATCATTATTTTCAGAATCACCTTGTGAACATTGATCAGAACAATATGGATTAACATAAAAGACTATAAAGAACAGATTGATCTAATTTGGCCTGCTGTATTTCTACAAGACTGCACATTGCGTTGTAAATGATAAGAACGATCAAACTAAAACCGTGTCATGTCACTCGGTTTCTTTGATTAAAGTTATTTAAAACATATCGCAAAACTCTTTCTCGAAGTCTATAAGTTATTTTATCTTAGATATTGCAAAATTAATACTCTTTTCTATTGAGCAAAGAGAATATTAGTAATTTTATCTCGGCAGCTGTAAGCACGTAATTCCAGACTAAGTGATTCTTCTGCTTAAGTGTTATGAAAATTTCACACCAGTGGAATGCTCCCTTTGTAATAACTGTTTCATAGAAATGTCACGATCTGTCAAGAGTTCCAACTCAGAAGATATAATCCTTTAGGGCATCTTCAAGTGATATTTTATATTTCATTGAAGAGGTATATCTGCCATGCGTAAAATACTAACCTGTAGAATTAATTTTTTTTAGAATATATAATATTTAATATTTTTTAGAAAACACTTTTCTTGTACTGCAGTAATGCTGTATAAGTCAAATGAATAAAAATGTTTAAAGTCTAGAGGCATTTTTCTTACACAATGTTAAATACTCATTATTAATAAGGAGGGGAAATACGTAAAAGATTTGTGGTTGTGTGTAATGGCAAGCCTACTGACTAGAGGATTGCCTTGAAAGGTGGATTTTTTAAGTAGTTCTAACTGGTATTCACTTTACATCAGGAGAAAACCTAACAAAACTCCATACAGACATGTGATAGGCTCAAACCCGGGACCTTCACATTTCAGCCATCTATCATGTTCAGTTTCGTATCCACTCAATCATGATGGAGCCAACACATTTTGAAATTTTATATGAAATTGCATATGAGAATATGGTTTACAAACTAGTACATCGAACAATGAAATGTTTTATTAAAAGAATTTAAAAATGCTAAATGTTGACTATAGATTGCAGTGATTGTCTCTGGTTTATAAGCGTTTTTTTTTGTAGTTTTCAGACTAGATTTGACACTGCCATGGTGAAATGACGACCACAAAATCTGTCATTACTGTTCAAAGTAAGTTTTGTGCAAAGCATAAAATCTCATGGACAATTACTTGACAAGTTGGTCCGTTGGTATAACCACAGCATTCCCCAGAGATAGTTTCTTATTCTACTGTGGCTGACATTTCAAGCACTGAAGACGCGAAAAATGCATGTATAATCCAGGTTCTTCCACTATGAATGCTATGTCAATTTTATAAGGGTATCATTTGTTTTAAGCAACATAAGGGCGCACACATTGAAATATGGTAGCTGTTTACTCATTATAAATGTTCTTGAACTTTACGTTTTGATTATTTCTTTGCTGTTTTGGAGGTACAGCTCCATCTATAAGTAAAGTTTGGTGGGGAAAAAAATATTTGTTTAAACTTCTCACTATGTATCAAGCTTTGTAGTTCAAATCTTATTCCGGCATATAGAGAATTGTATAGAGTCGTAGCTAGGGTTTTTAGCGCCCGTGAAAAACTAAAGATTTTGCGCCCCATTTTATTTGTCAAAATGCAATGGGGAAGGTTTTATTTACAATTTGGGGGGTTATTAGGGTGCTGCACATGGAAACAAATGCCCCTCCCTGCACCCCCTTTTAGCCATGCAAGTTCTTCCCGTAAGGCATTCATGAAATTTCATATTGTTTAAAATTAAAATTTATTTAAAAGATATTTTAGGGAGGGAAAAACACCTTTATTTCGGTTTAAATAATATAAAATCACTTAATTGGCTTGGTGGAATCCAGTATGTACTTAAAAATGTCCTACAGTCAAATGTACAGCAAATACTTACTCCTACAGCTAATACTTATATTTTTTTTAATTTAGTCACAGATAGCGCTGCAGATAGAGCTGTAGCAATACAGTTATCGAAGCTGGACAACCTGGAGGCAACGTTATCAATTGTCAATGTGGTCCAGTTACTTACCTTCAAGTAGTCAATCAGTAATGCGTTAATTTGTTTCTGCACTAACAAACAACCTGGAATCAACGCTTTCAATCGTCAATGTACTCCAATAACAACTTACCTTCAGGCAGGCAATCAGAAATGTTTTAATTTATTTCTGGAACATACAAAAAAGAAAAAAACGAACATAAAAAATGTACTAGAGATTACAGAGATAAACATAAAACAATATATTTAAGCAGATAAAGTACAGATACTATATTATACAAGCATGTTATTTTAATACTGAAACAGAGTAGACATTTTGTAATACTTCGTATTCGCCAGGACTACTTCTTTACTGTTTCAACACCCTTTATTTTTACAGTAAATCATAAAATACCAAAAATTGGGTTTACTTAAAATGCTTCTCTACATTCATTTGATTTTAAAATAATTCTGCAGCGGGACAAAGGAAGTGAGAATATGTTATTATTATTAATCTTTTTAAGGATTTTTTCTTCATACAGAATGTATCAGTTATTTTCACAGGTAAAGTCGGAATTAAATTTACTGCTGTAGCAATCTGAAACTATTGGAGAATGTTATAATTCATTAAAGGGTTAAGATGTCTATGAGACTCCTTAAATACCCATTAAACCATAGAGAAAATGTTGGAACATAATGTGGCGTCATTAAAATAGTCATAGTCATAAAAGTCATAAGTTCATAGTCTTAAAAGTTGAAGTCTCAACTTTACAATTTCCTTTCGGAAAATGGAAGAGAAAATTCAGAAGTAACGCAGGTAACCTTATACTGATGGAATTTAATTCACCGAAGATTATCTGAGTATGGTAATAGAAACCCCACGAAGAAATCTCTTGTAAAATATGTTTCTCAATCCAAACCCGAAATAATTTTAATCCGAAAATCCGAAAAAGCTTTAACAATTTGTGAAACTTTCATTGTTTTTTTTCTGAATTTATATTTAATATCTTTGCATCTGTTTCCTTTTTTGGCAGTAAATTTCTCTTATATTGAACTTAGAGATAAATGTGGCCAAGGCTCATAAACATTTACCGTTTTTTATTTACCATTTTTTACCTCCCAAATAATAGTCATTCATAAATTTCACAAAATATTTAAACTAAGAAAAATACAACTAAGTGGTCAACATCGTTTGGGTTGTACCTGCAAATCAGATTAATTGTTTTGTTTAAAGTTCTTATAATGTATTTTAATACTGTTTTTTGTGATATAATTCTCTTTTAAAGTACTCGATATGGGATTTCATGTAAAAAGACATGTATGATTTATTCTGCCTTTATCCTTTTCTTATATAACTGTTTAGTTTTGACGTTTGTTTAGTTATCTTCTATTAAGCATACCATTTAGCTTAAGAACATAAATTTTAAAATAAGAAAAGGAATGTTAAAACCATGCTTTAAACACAGCTTAAATTTATTTATTAAGCATATGTTACTCTGTACTTCGTTTTTTTCCTTATTTCGTTGCAAGAACTGAAAAAAAAATTTTTTTTCATGATATAGACGATAATTCAATCATATTCCCAATACCTAGTAAAATAAATCTCTCTATTCCTTATTTAAATTTCATTGATAAAGTCAAACTCATAACAAAATTATGTAAAGACGTTTAACCTAGGTTATTTAATTTTAAACTAAACCATGCTTTACATGTAAATTAATACGCATGCGATAACAACTAAAATATTTTTACAAAGCAATATTTAATTATTTTAAATTTAGATGAAACTGACTTTGAATTTGTATTGCAAGATTCTTCCTTTTTAACATATAAGCATTACTGATACGTTTGGGCATATGAAATTCAATCTGGAATGTTTATATATTTATGACGTGACAGGAATTGACATACCATGTCGACATGCCATGAAATGTCAAAATCTTGAAATCTGATAAAAATGTTTTGGAGGTGTGTTATATTTCTCTGTATAGGCATTATTGTTTCTACACTATGGATATAGTAAAGAAGAGAAAGATACATTTTTTATGGATAACTATGTGTTTTTGAAATTAATTTATGTAATGGTATAGCTATGGATATTCATATAAATAAAATTAAGTGTAGTTTGAAATAAATTCAAATCAGATAACTGCTAGATATACTTAGGGATCAATTAAATATAAAAGTCATATAAATAATTTTTTGGCAGTGGTTTTTTTTCTTTTTTACTTTAATCTATCACGCTCATGATGGGACAAGTGTCCATCTGATGAGCTATTTGAAAAACACTAATGAACGAAATTTTAGCAAAAATCCGAAGAAAATATTCATTTTTAACTATAAATATTTATTTGGTACTTACGTATTATCCCGGCGGTCATTCCCACCAAACAGTTTTTTCGTCAAATGTGCTGGTAAACTGTTGCCAATCGTATTCCAAACCATCTATAATTTCTTGTGTCAGGCATTTATCTTGGCGAAAAATCGCTCGTATTGGCGGACGGCCGGGATAATACGTAAGTACCATTTATTTTTGCAGTTAAAATTTAAAAAATACATTCAAGATTTTGCGAAACTGTCTGAACAAACAAGAACAAATGGATTCGAAGACAGTAACAAGCTGACTATAAATTTCACAAAAATACCGAATGAAAAACCCTTATTTCCCTCAAATTTATTTCAAAAGAATGCGTTAAAGCGTCGTAAGTTTTATAAAGAAATAAAATAATAAGATTCATCATCATTATCGATTTGAAATCATCATTTTGTTGAAAACAATTAAGTTTTACGAAATCATGGATAGATATTTCAATAACGTTTCAACACCTTTCCTTGCTTTCAACTTAATAAACAGAATTCAGCATAATGTGGAGCAGTAATACATACTATTTAAACCTACAATGTAGTCTCGTTCATTTTACCATTAAAATAGATTCCTGTGACATACGTTTATGGCTGGTGTGAATTCATTACCAGTTACGTTCGGTTAAATGGTATTTAATCTCTTTATGTTGTCACTCAAATCGATGTTTATCTTACTGTACCACCACAGAAGACTTGCACGTTCCATTAATGCATACTTATTTGATGGTAATGTGGAGAACACGTTATCTGCTTGCGCATCTGACAAAATTGATATGCTACGCAACACACAGACATTGATTAATATTGTTCTCTCTCTGTGTGTATCGCCTCACGACGGTTTTAGTAATACACATAAACCTTATTTGCTAATTAAAGGCGCAAGTTCCGTTGGGTTTCCTAAGACCCAATTCATTGCATTGTCCTTCAGTAATCAACGGGAGTATAAAATGGAAATAGCTTCTTAGAAATGAAGTTATCCAATAAGTAAATTAATGCTCTTCCTCATTGATAATAAAGATGTTAAGTTTTTTTCCGCTAAGCAGATTTCTATTTTATTAGAATTCATGCTGTAAAATTAAGATCATACTCCACGAGAAAAAGGTAATCGAAACGACCACGAAAAAAGTAATCGAAAAAGCAAACTCTGCTATATTTTGCTAAGCAACTTTAACCCTTTAACGCGCAGTGTTCCCGCTCTGGGAACACCAAACTCTGACGTTTTGACTGTTGCCAGTCACGAAGAATAGATTTGATTTCTATAAAAATAGTTGCGGGTGACATAGCTAAATGAGAATCCTTTACTTTTTAGCACGTCATTTCCCGTAAAAAAAAAAAAAAAAATTGTCACGATTATTTTTAACAGCACTGACATCTGCTGAAAAATGAAAGAATGTGAGAACAGCTGGATAGATTGTCCAATGCTGAAAAAAGGGCAGCCGTTGTCATCGCTCGACTTAACTACCAGCAAGATGGAGGACGAAAGATGTCTAGATGGACGACATTCTATTTTATTAGGATTGGTTGTGCGGCACAGCCAACTGTCGTCAAAAAAGGGTCTCTAGATCTGTGTCACGCGATGAACGTTTCGATCTTCCGCCATCTTGCTGGTAGTTAATTCAAGCGATGGCAACAGCAGCCCTTTTTTCAGCATTGGGAAAGGGTTGCGCCTCAAAGGGATAATAATGAATATTCCTTTTAATTTCTTATTCGCAAATAAACAGCGTTTAAAAGTGGTATGGATTTTCACGAAAACTTATTTTCCTTTAATAAGAGCATCTAATTTCCTTTTTCAAATTCTTTACCCAGAAAGCTTCGTGGCTCGCAAAAAAAGAGATCGAGGGGCGCCATTTGGAAACCCCTGTTTATAAATGAATGAAAGTTTAAAAACTGAGAAAACGTTTGAGAGCAAAATTCCACTTTTGAAAGACTTGAAAATTTTTTTAAAGGTTCAAAAATTTTTATAAAGCACTCTAGGCATTTGCAATACAGATATTAATGACTAAATCAATTGCCTTACAAGCAAATGCAGCTCAAGTGGAATATTGGTCTCGCTTGCAAAAGTGAAATATCTAAATTTTTCTCAAAAGTTTTCTTAGGTCTGAAACTTTCAGACATTTATAGAATATTTTTGCTAGAATAAATTTATTTTATGACTTTTAGGACTACATAAAAAGATCCTACTTTTAAAAATTGTGTTTTTTACTTAATTTTATTACTTTCAGTTACAAATGAAATACGAGCTTTATTTGCAACTGAAAATGAAGTTATTTTATGAAAGTCTCTTATAATTATCTTAAATTTTGACCATTACACCATGGAATCTCTTTTCCTCTGCCTTGACTCGAGCTCGTGTCACCTGAATAAGCAGTTTTTAATAAATAAAACATCAGATTTCCTTTTCCGCAAGCGAATTTGAAATAATTGTTAGATGGTTTTATTGTATGTTATGAAATCTTAAAATTGAATGAATCACCTTACAAACCATCAGCATGCTTTTTTTTTCACGGTCAACAAAAATACAACCTTTTTCAACAAGTAGATCTGCAGCATTTAATATACGTTTGTAAGAAACCCACTGTATCACGTGACTGGTGATCTATCATCGTTAAATGATGCTGTAATATTTTATCGTCTGATTCTCATGACTTGGATAAAGAATGCACCTCAATAAGTTTTTGAAACTTTCATTCAGTTCTAATTGTGCATTTTTCTGCTCAGCTTTTTGCTATTCTATTTCTATTGTATAGGTAAAAGGAAGTTAGAAATATTAATTTTAATTTTGTTTAATGACACTCATGAATAATGATACACTTTCCAACTTAATGGAATAAGAAAAGAAAATAGTTAAGATGCATGGATTATGATACGCTTTAAATATAATAGCACTTTAGTTCGAATTTAAAATCTGAAAATGTTTCAGATTTTCTTCCTTATTTTTTTCCTTTCCGTTTTTTGATAAAGGCCAATATATCCAGAAGCTCCTCAGAATTAATACAGGACGAAAATATTTTGCACGTTTTAGTAGCTTTTTATCATTGAACCACCTTTTTCTTTTATTTTTTTTATTTTTATTTATTTTTTTTTTTATTTATTTATTTATTTATTTTTTTTGTAACCAGGGGCGGCCCGACACGGTAAGAAATGTATGCATCGTATCGGCTTTGAAAAGGCGTAATTTCGAAATCAAAAACTAAGTAGAGCATAAAAGGGGGCGTATTTTTTACGTTAGCAGGGCGCGCCACTTACAATAGGGCCGCCCCTGTTTGTAACCCTCTAAATTTTAAATTTCATTCAGAATCTGAGAGATTTCAGTGTCAAGGAAGGCGTTGAGAAACAGGATTCTCTCCGAACACGATTTATTAAGATGGCGAAGCAACTGGTCCCCGGAGACGGCTAGTTTCAAATAAGAACTCATTTTCGGTGCAGAAAAAGTTTCCATAATATTACAACTCAATAGAGAACGCATAATATCGTTTGCTGGAAATCAAAGGCTGAAGATTTACATGTTTTATTTTCCTTTTGTTGCACATATAATATTTTTTGGCTGTAATCTGCAACCAAAAAATAGTTTTCATCCATTTTTAGCGAAAAAATTACACACTGGTGGGTAAACAATATAGGCAAATGGTCGGCGGGATAATACGTAAAAAGTTTCGTCTACAGTGCGTACAACTGTAAACCGTTCAAGTAAAAACTTGTCTCAAAATTCGACAAATGAAAGTGAATTTTTTTCTTTAAATTCAGGTTAATTATCGCGATGTTACAGTGGCGGATTAATGCAAGTTTGTCGGGGGAGGCGGTCAGTCTGTCGGTGGGGGCGGTTAGTTAGAAGATTGACATATACATCAATTTTATGGAAGTAAAATAGGATCTTTTACATTCATTTCTTTTTTCTCGGGGGGGGGGCGTTCGCACTCTCCGCCCCTGCCTTTAATCCGCCCTTGTGATGTTATGCTATGAGAGAAAAGAATCAGTAGTTCTGCTCCGATTGAATAAACTTTATTCAAGTGCAGAAAAATGTCTAATTCCTTTTGTACGACAAAATGCACTCAGCGATTTTTATCAGCTGGAAGAAAATTCTATAGAATTTTCTGTGTGTTGTGAAGAAATTGCTAGTTTTGTTTATTTATTTTTTTTTTGCCAATATATGCATGAACATTCTCTGAACGCCTCTGAAGAAGAGCAATGACCTCCCGAGGTTGCGGCATGACCTCGTCTTATGACACCGCCCTCAGCAGTCTTCTGCACCTCGTGGAAGCCAGGCACGCTTTCTGAACGTCACCTAGGATGAGTGACTTGTGAAATGTTGAAACACTTTCGGACGTTCTGCACCCTTCCTCTTCGCGCACATGAGAACTTCTGTGAATTAGTACCAGCTTTGTCAGCCCCCGAAGATGGCCGCTTGATCTTCTACTCCAGGCGTTCCCACTGGAGGGATGAACGGGAGACGATGGCGATATGTGTCAGCTTTGTCACATCCTCTACTTACAAAGTTCGTCGCTAAAATTTCAATTCTCAAAACTTGGTTAAGTTTTTATTCACTTCATTCTTTAAGATATTTGTAGAATATACCGTACTTTATGGTGGCTTATACGCTGCTGTCCTGTCTCTCAATTCCCATTTCGACAGAGATATCAGTTTCTAGGTCGCTAATGTGTAAAAGTGGTATTGCGTACGAACTAAAAAATTTACGTATACACACCGAAGAGCCATACGTTATGACCTTCCACACATTTTTCATTGGACTTTTCTGGATGACATGGAGAGCACGTAACTAAGTGGGAATAGTATTGGTAACTGTTGCTGCAGAGGGTAAGGAATCACTCCTGCATTTAAGTTGTGAGTGATGGGAAAGGCTGTTCATCTAAGCAAATTTGACAGAGGGCAGGTTCTGATGGACCGAAGACTCGGAACGAGTATATCTGAAACTGCACGACTGGACGGTTGTTCTGCCGTTGTTAGTATATACAAAAGTGGAGTAATGCCGCTTTTATGAAACCAGAAATAGACGCCAAGATGCAGGGCGTCCACGCATCATCAAAAAAAGAGGACGCCGGAGACTGTCCTGCCTTGTGCAGCAAAATCGGGGAACAGGCAGTATCTCAGCTGACTGTCCAATACAATGCAGGTCCAAGTACAAGTGTTTCGGAACACACAATTCAGCTGATACTGTTGGATATGGACTGCGAAGCAGACGTCCCCACTCGTGTGCCTCTGCTTACCAAGCGTCATTGTCAACCACGCCTGCAGTGGGCACGGGAACATCGAGACTGGGCCACGGATATATACAAGAGAGTTGCCTGGCAGGACGAATCCCGCGGTTTTTCCTTCCCTTCCCGAAATCTGAAGAAGAGAAAAAAAAATTCGCTGAATCTGCAGAAGCTTGTTAAATTGACAGGAGAATTTAAAAAAAAAACGGAAATTCGTCGAATCACGGAGGTATTCCGGTAGCACTGCTGCCAGAAATATTTCTGTGAATTGAAGAAATAAGTTTTGACAGTGCGTTTTTAAACACTAATGTTTTTCCTCATTTTTCAACGAATAATTTCCGTACTCTTTGGAAACGTAATATTTCCGTGAATTCTTCCTGAAAATTTGAAGAGGAAAAAATTTCGTTAATTCTAAAGAAGTTTCTTCGATTGACAGCAGAAAAACGAAGCGCATAGTCGTCAATTAACGGAAGTATTCCGGCAGCACAGATTGCTACCAAATTTCCGTGAATTAAAGAATATTTGAGAGAGTACATTACGTTGAGGAGTGATAAAAGTAACATAGAGGCATATTTTCATAAAAGAAATTATAAAAGAAAGAAATGTTCTAAAATCTCACGTTTGTGCTATTTGATTATTTTATGTAGCAAAATGTGCATTGAAGTAAAAACTTGAGTTCAGTGTATTCTATTTTAAGAATCAAACACTCAATTTATTTATTTATTAATAGTATATTGGTTCCCACATCCTGCATGTGTCCGTTTATAAATTAAAATAATACCTATTACAATTAAATCAAATATCTTCGAAAGCGTACAGATTAAAAAAGAACCTTCATAGATACATTAAAACCTGAAAATTAGAGAAAAAAAGATTGTTAATTAGCTACGAATGCGATAATCATACTAAGTGAGCTTGCCATAAAATTCTAATTTTTATATCTTTTTTAAACCGAATAAAAATAGATATAGAGAATCAAGCAGGAAATATAAACGAGAGATACAGTAAATTAATCTTATTTATTATTTACGATTTCCGCATTGTGATTAAATTACAAATTGGATGAGCGTGTGTAGGTTTTTTTTCCGCATCAGTTCATAAAATACTGCAACAATTTAATGTATAGACGTGCCTTGTTATTCATTGTGCTGTTTGATATCATTAAGATTCTGAATCAGAGAATTCTAATTATTGGATTAGCAACTCTCGTTAAGAGAACTAACTCATCATGAATAACGAAGATTTTAATCCTGTATTTGGAAATCGCATGAAACTTTCTACTTGCTACTTGAGTTATTCCAGTGTCAGGAAATGCGGTGATATTTATTAGTTTAAATATGATACGTTTTATTAATTATTTTTCATTCATTTTTTTCTAGAAAAGTACATTTTTTATAAATTATGTGTATTCTTGAAGTATGAATTGGAGCAAAGCAATAAAGATATACTTAAGTAAGACAAAAGAAATTTCTATGGTTCTCACAACTTTTCTAGATACACATTTGTCATCTTGTAACTCCTCTGATGTGCAAAAAGAAGCTATAACAGTTTCCCGTGCTTCACCGTTACTTTTACGCAGAAAGAAGGAATTTAGAGCTAAAAAGCAAATTAAGGTTAATATGATTTAAAATTCAATTTTTTTTTCCAAAAATATCCTTTTCATGGGAAAGGATCTTTAGCAAAATGTAAACAGGATATAAATTATATCATTAAGCTATCTAAAACATCTGAACAATGAAACTTCTTAAACCACACTTTTAAAGACCTACCGGAGTTGCATTTTAATGCGGTCTTTTTAACACGCTTTTATTAGCTTCACCTGTATGTATGTTTGTATGTTTGTAACCGACTCCTTTGAACTCGATTTTGACCCACTTTAAACGGTCAGATTTAATTTAAACTTTGTAGATATATCAAGGATCGATCACAATACAATAATTTGATAAGTTTATCCCATTATCCTGATTTTAACACGCTTTTATATTTATTAGCTTCGACTGTATGTATGTTTGTAACCGACTCCTTTGAACTCAAATTTGGCACACTTTAAATGGTCAGATTTAATTTAAACTTTCTACATTTATGAAGAACCGGTGACAATACAATAATTTTATAAGTTTATCTCATTATCCTGATCAGGATCGCCAGGATTAAATAATTTCCTCATTTCTTATCCTGATTGAAAGTAGAACACTTCCAAACATTACAATCTTAAGAAAACCCTTTCTATGGTCGTGATCGTATAGTGGTTAGTGCATTGCGTTGTGGCCGCATTAACCCAGGTTCGAATCCTGGGCACGGCAAAATTTTTATTTTTACAAAATATCGTGATCCATCACATTATGGAAGAGTTGAGTACAAGAACATGTTAAGGCCATTCTTTTTAACACGCTTTTATTTGTTGATTAGAGACCTATTTTTCCTTTTTAGTGAGGAAGGTAGCATTTAACTGCAGTTGATTAATACTTTGTGCACAGCAGAGGTGTAGCCGAAATGGGACCCTTTACTTAGCTTACAATTTGATATTTAGCTTACAATTGAACTTTAGCTTTAAATTTGATACCTAGCCCACCCCGAAATACAATCCTGGCAACGCCACTGGTGCACAGTGAAAATAAATTATCTCACAGTTTGTACTTTCCAACTTAAGTGTTCCTTAGTGTCTTATGAGAGATATCGAAAATTAAAAATAAATTTTAAATACATACAGTTAAAAAAAACGCTTTTATAGCAAACGCTTTTATAGCTTTTATAGCAACGCTTTTATAGCAAAATAAAAAGTGAAAAATAAAAATATAGTTTAAAAAACCAAAAAACACGCTTCAGTGTTAAATTGAACTAACTAAAAAGCGAAAACTAATTCTTAATATAGAAATAAATTAATGAACGAAAAATAGTATTATTGTGAAAAAAGCGTAGGGTGCTCCATATATCAGTTCTTGAGAATATTCGATCGGTACGTTAGTACAGAAATCATACAAAAATTATAGCACAAAGCGCCCCACGCTTTTTTCACAATAATACTATTTTCCGTTCATTAATTTATTTCTATATTAAGAATTAGCTATCGCTTTTTAGTTAGTTCAATTTATCACTAAAGCGTGTTTTTTGGTTTTTTAAACTATATTTTTTAAAAATATATTTTATCATTTTACAGTATGATTAAATAGTTTCTCTTTAAATGAAATATTTTTTATCATAATTTGTAGTGAAAATGAACCCGAATATACGTCAAATTTTCGAAAAAATCGTGTTTTCTGCGCGCGTACAAATTGAGGCATCCACTCTGTATGATAGTATAAGTATTTTTAGTGTCCTCACAGTTCTGGATGCCAGGTCTGAAAGGTAAAGTGAAAGATTTTCTATCAAGACATTATCTAATACGGAATAGACTTAGTTTGGAACAACGTAATTTTGGAGGGTAAATATAATGCTGACGTATTTTTTTCTATACGGAAGAACAGCTATTTCTCGAGTTCCTGAACTTTATCTCAACAAGTATTGCTGATTCTTTGGAGCTTTTGTGTGCAACAAACAAGGAAAGAAGCTTTATCCTCTATCTACCCGTTAAAGAACTAATTGATGAAATCTCTACTAACAGTTTTTGAATTTCCAGACTCATCATGTAACTTCCATATCTTAGGGTTGCAGAAAATGTTCGAAACCGCTTTCAATCCAATTCCAAAAATCTACTGCGAACAAAGTTTCGACTGCTTTTTGAACCAATAGGGCATGGGCATCTGTAATTTTGTGATTACGTTTAAAAATAAATTTTGTCAATGTGTTTTCTGCCTCCTGTTTTGTTTTAATTTGATCTATCTTTAATTTTATCTAAACATCGTTTTCGAGAGGTCTCGTTTCTGAGAAAATTTCTCACCTATCTTCCCCAGTTGCTACGAGCGGTGAGGTGTGGGACTCAAATCCCCTCAACGCATGTTTGTCAGTTAGCTCATCCCACTGTTTCTACTTATGCTGTGTTATTCTGTGACTGTTAATAAATGTTATGAGCTATAAAATAAATAATAAATGGAAATACAGGGACGCAAGACCGCCTTCGACACTCTAGTCAGAAATCTCAAACACTTTCAAACAAGCAAAATAAATGATCACGCTTTTGTAATTAATGAATTCCTGGATATATTACTCCTGGTACCATAGAGTTACTGAAATATAATACACAAATAAACTATCACGCATTTTCATGATAAATAATAGAGAGCGACCATCGAAATATCCCATGAAAGTGTCACGAATGAAAGGACATGCATACGTCTTCTTAAGCCTTTCCTCGGAAAAGTGCACATCTATGAAAAGCACAATAAAGACTGATAAACAGCCAGCAATTTGCAATAACTTGGAGAAAAATGATCGGCTCATTTCATATTGAAGAACTGACTTAATGTTGTTCAGATACAGTACAAGTCCCAGAGCTCAGATTTAACATAAGATATTTGAGGTATAAATTAAATTAACAACACGTTAAGCAAGGTTGTACACAGAGGGATGGGTCCAGGCAGGGTTGTACCCAGAAAAAAATCCAAGAGTGTCCAAACTGTTGAAGAGGCAGAATGTTTCACAAAAAATTTCTTCAAGACTGTCCTTTAGTTGCGGAAAATTGAAATTTCGGGGAAGTAATGCAATAAAAGATAAAGTACAAAATATTTTCCCTCGTATATGTAAATATAATTAAAATAATGAGTAAGTAGCACATGAAGTGACTAAGGTTTTAAAAGACTCGGATGCAAGAAATTGTCAGCTGTAACGCTACGATAATGCACTTAAAAAACTACTTACTGAAATTATTTTATTCACTTATGTCATCTAACTTTTACTCACGTAACCTAAGTGACTTAAAAATTCACTTCCACAAAAAGTAAATAGAAATAATACCAAGAAAATTTATTACACACATCAATTCATTTTGTGCATATATTTAACAAATTGACAATAATATAGACATTAACTTAATATTTTGATAACTCCCTAACTATTTTGACAGCACATAAGCTTAAATCAAGCTTGATATTTCTTTGAATTTGACGTATTAATACAAGCTTAGCAGTTCAATTCATTTTAAGCTTGCAGCAAGCTTGGAGAAGTCATTTGAACTGTAAAGCTTAAATACCACTTGATTAATGCTTGATTTGGAAAGCCACATCCACATAACACTTCAAACTTTAGTCGCGCCAGCGCGATGCAGGTTGGCGGAACGGTTAGGACGCTGGCCTCCCAACCTTAAATTAACTTAAAATTTCAGCGTAGAGGGGAAAATGCGTGGAAAAATAAAATATGTGGGGCAAGTTCGCCGACGGGCTCCCTGTGTATTTAAGAATTGTTTTTTTAGAAAAAATTTTTAAGCTTGAAACTAAGCTTGCTATGTCAAGCTTAATGCAAGCTGGGGAAGTGTAAACTTGAACACTTGATGCAAACTTGCATTAAGCTTACACGCTTGAAATTTTCAAGCTTAATTCAAGTTTATTGACTTGATAAATCAAGCTTGCTGCAAGTTTGATGCAAGTTTGCTGTGGTGTCTGGGCTTCAATGGCGGTAATTGCTTTCCTTTTCTCTGTATTTAACAACTGTAAAATTATAATTAGCTGAATTTTTTTACTCCTTATTATTGACGATATTTTCACTCAATACAATACACGTAGGTGGTTCAAAATGTAAGGTAACAAGATCTCTCAGGTGCACATATTCTCTGAGCGAATGAAATCAGATCATTAAATCATCCTTCTCAGCCGTGGCCTGATCTCATATTCTGTGATTTAATCTCTTCAGGCCAATCAAGGAGCACCTGTACCTAACATGACGTGATTTCCAAACTGATGCGGCAATTCAATACGCCGCCATTGGAGGCTCAGCAACCAAGCCCTTGATTTCTTCAATGCCGAATTTCATGGTTGGTACACAGACGGAACAAATCCTTTCATGCCCATGGATGTTGAAAAATATTTCATACGAAATTTCTTGTTATGTATGAGTAACTCTTGGAGTTCGTGAATAGACATTTTTGTTAAGGATTTGTTTCATAACTTTTTGAGCCACTTTCGTACATAAATACACCGAACCAAAAGAGTTCTTCAAATAAGCGTTAACATTTTATGAGCAGTTTACAGCTTTAGAAAATGTATGATAGCAATTCATTAGTATTATTTTCTTATCTTTGTTGCCTTATTGAATCTTTAGATCGGAAATTTCCCATCGAATCCAAGGGAAATTGGATGTATCTTTTCATTTATAACTTTATCCATGAATGGACCGAAAAATGACTAGCAACAAAAGTTGCCAGAATATCTCCATACTATTTGTCATTTTCCTCATTTTCGAAGAATCTAGATGGTAAATTTATTAATTGGTTTTACTTATGTTATACTAAGATTACAATTTAAATATATATATATATATATATATATATATTGTTACGAATTTTCGGGGCAACCCGCTGCTCTGTGGCTTAAAATGGTTTAAAATTCGTATTCTACGCTTCAAATAGATAAAATTTGCTTTTTGTTGCATCAAAACCGGCCAATTAGAACCGGAGATATGGAGGTTTCGGTTTGCCATTGTTTTTCAATGGAGGTTCTAGAAAACTCGAGAAATATTAGTCCTAGAACTTAGAACTCTTCACATTTGGGGACTTATTTTTGGCGCCAAATTTGGCAATATTTCGCCAAAAGTCGCCAAGCTTGGCGACTTTTTGGTCATTTGGCGCGATTTTCCCAATGGGGCCTGGAAGTTGTTTTTCCTGCATTAAAAACGCATAATAACCTAACATTTCTCTTCTATGACGTAATCAAAATTCACGCTTTATGTAGAACCCTTGAGAAATAGACTTTTCTGGAAACTTCTTGTTCCTTCTGCGTCGGCTATTTATAGAAGCGCGTGTCGCCCCGACAGTTCAGTGTTGATCAAGCTTTGAGAGAGTGAATACGCCTGCTTTGTGAAGGAAGCTGTGTTTCGCGCTGTTTGTGAAGCTTTGAACTTAAGTGCTGTGTGTAAATTCTTCATCGCTGAGTCTTGAGAGACTGTTAGTGTTATTTCTCGTATATTTTCACTGAATTCTTGCCAGTGAAAGTGTTCTATTTAGTGTGAGAAATACAGCATTTGTGAGAGCTTCTGATCTAAGCGAACTGTTAAAAGCACATTACTGCTAGATTGTGCTTGTGAATTGTTTACAGCTGATTGTTCTACGAAGTTCTAGAAGCAATAAATTTTGTGTTCCATCCTGACAAGTGACTTTTTACTTGAACTTTTTACACCAACTGTACTTTAGAACGACGAACCCCAGGAGTAGCAGAGTAATTCCGCAACAATATATATTAGTTTTCTCATTTCTGCAATCTATCCTCTGATTTGTCAGTTAGTAAACCGCTGCTCTCACACACTATTCACTAATTAACGAGCAGGAAAATTATAAAGTTTGATTTGGAGGCTTTTGTTAGTTTCGAAAATGGAAAATGGAATTTTGTTTCATGAAATTTATAGCAGAAATCATGTTGCTCATGACATACATATCTAATTATAATATTAAATGATTTGATACCTGCGTCACGATTCGAGTGGTTGTGCGTAAATTTCATGTGAAAAAATCTACTCCCATTTAAAAAAAATCACATCAGCCTTTAGTTACCTCCTTCAATGTGAAATTGCGTATCATGGATAAAAGCAGCAACCTTTTAGCCGACAGGCTAAAGGATCAATCCCAGATATGGTGACTTTTTTCTTTTCTTTTCTTTTTTTTTACATTACAATTTTTTTACATTACTGAAAGTTACTGTTTAGATTATTCGAAAACGCTTTAGAAAAAGAAAAAGCGCAGACATTGACAAACAGAACATACATTTTCTGGCAACTTTCGTTGATAGTCCTTTTTTTTTCAAATCACGATTAAATTTGTAACTTCTCTTGTCATGCATTTCCTAGATATACATAATTTTTATGTATTTTCTGAGGATCTTTCAGCTTAAAGAAATTTTTCGATAAAGCTTGCATGCCAAAAATTTTAATTTACACTAGAAATTCATTCTTCCTGCTCTTTTAAATTAAAAATTAACAGATTGCAATATTTTAACTTCATTTAAGACTTCTTTTCCAAAAATTATTATCTAATTTAGCCATAAAATATTATATATCTATATTATATAAACTTTATTAGATTACAGAGAGAGAAGTTTTCTCTGAAACTCAACTCTATAAAGTTTTTAGAAAGTTTTATCACATAAAGATTTCCTGAGAAAGAAATCAAATAACCGAGAACAGACTACTATGCCATTACCGGTTACTCAATAAATAATTGCTTACAAAAAACCAAAACAGATTGGAAGCGGATCTTGAAATTTAGGACCCGTTATCTTGTTCTCCAAACACTTAGATTACTTTTAACCGTTTTCTTTCTGTATTTTATCTTTAAAGAAAGTTGAGAGATAATGTATAATCAATATCACAGAATCCAAGGGACATTTTGCTTCCTCTTGTACCGCAGACTGCATTTTAATATGCATGTGTATGTGCACTGACTTCCCGCTATTTATATATAAATCAATTTCATACTAATGATTTTGAATTTTTTAATCGAATTAATGCAGAAGTCTTGCCGAAATACCCACTTTTTGCTTTACTTATTTGCTTATTTTAATCCTTTGAGGCCTCGAGGTTTTTGCATTTCCCATGATTTTTTTTAAAAAAAGACTTGCAAAATGCATATATTAATTGTTTTTTATTATAAAAATGAACTTTTCTTATTCATAATGAATGAACTATTTAAACTTACTAAGAGCTGATAGTTAATGTGAAATTATTGGAAAAAGCATGCTTAAATGTGAAAGAAAAAGTCACATAATAAAATGTTATTTTTTACAACACTAAACATTAGTATTTTACAGCATTTTCTTGTGTAGTTGGAAGAGTTTATTTTTATAGACTCCCTCACACTAAATATCGTTCACTCTTTTAGGTCTGGAAATTTTTGGTAATTTTCATTACTTTTTAAAAAATTAGTTTAAATACATATTTTTTAATATTATTTTATGAATTATAAATTTAAATTCTTATTACGCAAAATGTAGTACCTCCTTAAATGCACTAAGAAACAATATTTCAGGAGAAATCCTTAAAAAAAAGCATGCTTTAAAAAGGAAAAATAATATTTCATATAAGAAAACACAATTTTTAACATAAAATTTTACAGAACTACCCAATAAAAATTTAACAAAATTTTTTGTGCAAATACCTAAGTTTTCTTTGTAAAAATAAAATAAAATAAAATAAAAATAAATAATTTAGTAAAATTTCTTATACAACAAATACGGCTACCGAATGCTCAAAAAGTAACTCTAATTCTAGACAGTGTCATATTCAATATTCTTATTGGTACTGCCGCAATTACAATTTTTATAACTAATTGGTTCGTAGTTAGTATTTGAAAAGACGGCACGCGCATATACTAGGCACTTTTATAGCTAAAGGGTTAAAATTTTAGCCACAGTGACGCTCGGGATTAGACGTTAAAGTGCCAATGCATTAAAAATACAGTGATGGCAAAAAGTGATGAACTTACTAATTTTTCGCCTCATTTTAGTAATTGACTTAATTTTTGTTATGAAATTATCGTACTATTTTAACTGATACCGATAATAATAACCTGAATTAATTGAAGCTTTAACAGTTTCCTTCAAGCGTGTTATCGGATAAAACTTCTTTTGAAATTAGTCGTGAGAAATTCCATGCCAAAAATATGAAGAGCGAACAGTTAGTTTAAGCAAAAGGCTAGCCCATAAAATATTGATGTTTAAAATGTAACAACCATGCAATTTTCAAAATGCATATTAAATGTGTGTGTATCGTATTTCTAAATTTTCTTTTTTTTATTATTCTACTACGCATATTAAGTTATTCTATATTGAGTTATTCTGTACAAACTCTCTCTCTCTCTCTCTCTACATTTTCGTGTGTTCAAACAGCTATATTGCGAAAAATACTTGCACCTCAAAAACTAATGACATATTTGAAATCAGCACGAAAAAATTACACTAGAATCACTAACAGCATAGAACAGAATAGTAATTCACTTAAGAAAGTGTGTTAGTTTCAAAATGAAAAATTAAGTTGACCTCAAATTTTATGAAAAAAATACAGTGTGTTCAAGTCTTTTTGCCACCACTGCATTTTCAAGTATAGAAGAAAGTTTTACGTTTCGACCTTTCTAAGAAATTAAGGATTAAGTCTTGCCTGTATGTTTATCTGTCCGTCTCTGTGAGAAAAAATAGCTTTGAGTGTTATAACATGTTCTAGAGAATTCCTATGCTACATTTTTTAGTCATAGGACCACCCGTCTTGGCTATTTGTGACAAACATACACCAGACCAAAACACATGTTACAGGTTGCTGAATTTATAAGGTAATATTCAGGCACGTTAACGTACTATTAAGTCTCAGCTCTAACAAAACAAACATTAACAAAACTTTCTCTTTTTTGTTCGTTTTTGATAAACTTCCATTATTTCCGCTAACGCAACGCAACTAATCATCTATTGCTTAATTTATGTGCTAAACACATTCGGGTACTTTAATATAATATTCCTTAGCGACGGTAGGAATAAAAATATCCAGCTCTAGGTATAGATTTAAGTAAAAAACCTTTTATTTATTTTTTTTTTTGATGAGCCATTCATTACATTCGCTAATATGAAGCAACTAATCATATAATGCTTAATTTATGTGGTAATATATATTCAGACATTTTAATATACTATTCCTTAGCAACGTTAGGAATAACAATATACACCTCTAATGTATAGATTTATTTTTCTAAAGATAGAAAACATTTCTTTTTTTTTTTTTTTTTTTTGTCGTTTTCGATGAAACTTTCCTTTCTGCTAATGCAACACAACTAATCATCTGATCCAAAAATGTTCAACCATGATGCATATTTTCTGTTTTCAAGACTCAGAAACTGTAATCAATGAAAATGCTACTCCTGCTTACTTCATCTCAATCATTATTACGGTTATCCTCAAAATTTAACCCTCTAAAACATTCGAATAATTTTATCAAATATAATAGATTACTTTTAAAGATAGTCAAATAAGCAAGTTTGGCCCACTTTACCGTTACCGTGTGTCTCAATAATCACTTCCATAAAAATGTACAAATATATATGATCGGAGACGCATCTTAAAATTTCGAGACCGTTATCTTGTTTCGCAAATTCTTAAATAACTTTTAACTGTTTTCTTTCTGAACTTTTCCTTTAAAGAATGTTAGAGATAATGCATAATCAATATCTTAAAATGTAAGGGATATTCCGTTTGATTTAGTACCACAGACCGCATGTTCATAAGTATATGCGCATTGGTTTTCAATTATGCTTATTTAAATGGGACTCACTTTTATATTAACGATTTTGATTTGATTTGATTTTCTTGACTTATTTATTAATAGCAAATACAGACGTTTTACAAAGAAATTATATATTTTGATGTTTTATATAATTTCCTTAAATTTATTTTTTACCTTAATACATTTCGGTTACGGGATTTTTAAGAAATTTTCTTTTCTCTTTCCCTACTATAGCGATTTCAATTGCCCTTAAAGTAAGTTTTGCTGTAAGAAATGAAAAAAGAAAAAAAATCTTTTCAAGGATTTTTATTCACTTTTTTATCATTTATTCTTTTATCGGTTGGTTTCCAGTATAAATTCATTTCCGAAAACTTATATCAGCTCCTCACTTATGCAAGGGTAGACGGCAGGAGATAATAATTATAATCTATGACACGAATATTTTTCATACTATGATTACAGTAAAAGTTGGCATGTTTCTGTAAAAAAAAAAAAAAGAAAGAAAGAAAAGAAAACTGCTAAAGGCACTTAGGCATTTTTAACTGAAACCTTCCCGTAGTAAAATTTCGCTTTGTGTATATTTATCTTTGGAATCCAAGTATATACAAATTTGAAAGCATATGTAGGGGGCCAGCACAAATAAACAAATTAGAACAAAACCTGGAGGCCAACGTGCTCGAGATGAAACATAATAAGATGTAATATACACTTCAGTTTAATTGATGAAGAGTTCTTCAATTTAATTGACAATTAGAAATCTTTACAAGGAAATTATATATTTTGATGTTTTATATAATTTTCTTAAATTTATTTTTTACCTTAATACATTTCGGTTACGGGATTTTTAAGAAATTTTCTTAAAAATCCCGTAGTAGGGAAATTCTCTTTCCCTACTAAATCGATGAATTTGAAAGGTTCATATATATATGTGTGTGTGTATATATTTCATTGAATAAAGCTTCTGTTACGAGCAGATACTTGGGAAGCATAACTCGTACATCAATATTTTTTTTTAATATGATATTATCCAACACGTCAATACAGCGTTTGGATCCTCTGCATTCTTTCACGCACCGGAATCATCCTGGTACACTTTATCCACCCTCATTGCTCTGAACCTGAGTTATGACTTACCCAATTCAGGAGTACAGATACATAGATAACAAGACAAACACCTTTCAATGAGTACAAGTGTTAAAAATAATACCATGTAAACGTTAACTGAACCACTTATCTTTTCAAGACATTTCCAAACTAAGTACTTAAATGTGTCCACGGGATTCTGTTTTCTGCTCAGTATCTTTGGTTTTCCCTTCAAACACATAAAAGGCGGAACTATCTCAAGGAAATCGAGATGGTCTGCGGGTAAGGCGTGTTGAAGAATTGAATTTAGAAAAACTCTCCCTGTGTGGTGGATTTTCCTTTCTCTTTTTCTTTCGTTCCTCCAATTTTGGGTATTTCTTTTCAAATTCTGAAAACTGGTGAATTGTGCATCGTTAGCTGATGTCTACAATAAAATAAAGTTTTGTTATAGGTGTCATTTTCTTTAATTGTTTTTTAATGAAAGAATGAAGGGGGAACAGAATAAAAATATGTTACTTCGTTATTCTCACACTGATATTTCAAAATATATTGAGCATTCAGTAAAGCTTATAGATCTGCGATAAACGAGTAGAAGCAGCAATATTATAATAGTGTGCAATGCATGTGTAAAACCAGCTCTAGATGGAGATAATTTAATATATATTTATAAATACAACTTATTTTTCAATTAACATTGTGCCAATTAACGGCATTTGAAAGATCACTTTGTTAATTTTTAAAATTTATTAAAGGGCCTACAAAGTTTTCAGAAACGAATGCCCTTGATTATAAATTAAATTAATCGAAAACAAAGATCAATAAAATAATGCATTAAAAAGTACATTGGTTTTGAAGTCTGTAAAATGCTGTTGAAAAAATTTCAAAATTAGATACAAATGCAGCTAACAACTACTTCAATCTGTACAGAAATTTCCCTGATACCCAAACCATGACAACGTTAGGACGTTTTCGTGTTTTGAACGCCAGGGGTACTCTCTTTTGGCTAGTTAACAGGGACTCGTTGTTGGGAATAATTTGAGCACCACCTGTTGGCAACATTTGTAAGTAATTTGATTTCTTTACAGTAGACACGAGCTACAATGTGATTTATCTTACGCAAATGGATATTGCTCAAATTTTTCACTAGTAACGCATCTCAAACCTAACATGAACTCCTCGCCTGCAAACACGAGATGTTTCTCGAACAGTGCAACCTCTGAATACAGCTTCACCATACTTACAGTAATATACTTAGTCTTTATCTCCCGCTGACCCTTAATTTTGTGCATTTGCAATACTTACAGTATTATGTTGAATAACACTGTTGCTTTTAATAAAGTATTTATTAATTACTTTATGTGAGAAATGGTAATTCATGTTTAGGAAAAGGTTTAAAACAGTTACAGGGGTATTTCATATGTGTATAAAATAACTGTGTGCTGTTCAAAAAGTCGTATACATACCCTATTTCGCAACGCGAAAATTTCACTAAACGTACTACTACTTTAGTTTTTCAATTTAAATGTGTTTTTGAGTAACGAAATTTTTAAATAAAGAAATCGTTCCCTGTATTAAAATATATACTTTCACACAAAAAAGAACAAGGGATCCAATACATATAACACGAGTTATCCTATTTTTAATTATTCTTTTCATAAAAATTCATAATATATTAGTAAATTGATAAATTAATATTATATAGACTATTATGTTGAAAACACATTCATTCACACGCAAAAGTCGACAGTTAGTAAATATGAAAGAAAAAAAAGCAGCAATTTTACTGTAAATGGATATTAATTTCTTCTTCTCTCTGAAACGTTAAATATTCAATTCTTTGAAAGAGGCTTATTAATGATGAATCCATTGCCAATAACTTCAAAGTTTCTATAAATATCAGCTTTCGAAGTAACGTTTTAAAGAACTAGAAAGAGAATGGGTTTTCTTTGAATTAATGGTATTTCTAATTTCTTCAAAGAATTAATTCTAAGAATAAATGTTTCCTCAACTGCTATTGACTTTCTACGATCTATAATAAGCTGTCCAGAAGAAACGGAACGACTATGTTTGTTCTCAAATCTGCCATGATATTTATCTAAATAAATAATATTACTCTATTATGAATGTTAAAAATACTGTTTTAAGGAGAACATAATAGATTTAAATTGAGCCAATAACGCATCCATTACATTGTTAATGCAAGAAAGTTTAATGTCAGCAATCACCAAAAAAGTAAATATGTAGTAAGGAATAAAAGATAGGGAACATATGTGTATGAATAAGTATGTGTGTGTGCGTAATAATGTTTGTAGTGAGATTGATAACACAGATCTGCAAAATTTAAGTCATAAAAAACTTTTTCAAAATATTTATCTGTCTTAACATATTTGTGTAGTGCTGAATACGAAACAAAGCTCATGTTTTCTCAATCACATCACGATTTTACACAATCCTCTCCTGTACTCAAACTTTTTCAGTACTGCTAAATGTTTAGGTTCCAAAAAGCTGAATAAAATTCCTTTTAAAACCAGGACATTTATTAGCTTTTCACAAGTTTGCGTTTGTTTAGATTAATATTTGCGATATAGCCTTTTTTAAATTGTATGCATCCATTGCATGAAATCCAATGTCAAAGGCAATACAAGGGAAATAAGTAGAATAACATCAATAAAAAATTAAAAGAAGACAAAAAAAATACGCAGATGACAGATGATACAAAGATTGACTGAAGTCATTGTCTCAAAATTTCTCTCACTTTCCAATACAAAGCCGTCTCGGAGTCGCCATATAGCCTTATAGTATCTTTTTCGCTTTGTCTTTATGCAGCGAGTATAGCTTTTTCACTTGTGCTTCAAGACAAAGCGAACTACAACTTATTTTCTCAGGTTGTAGAGCCCAGCGGTAGTCACCCCGCCCATTATATTAACATTCCAACGATTTTGGTTACGTTTCTCTATTTCTTTTATGTCTTCATGGAACTTTTCTCCCTGTACCTGACGCACATCTCCAAGGTTATAGCGAAAACGTGTGCATTCAGAAGATGAGCCAGAGGTTCACTGAGCAACCCAAAAATTTTGAACTTCTGCATCATAGTTTCCATGATGATTCAGAGTTAGGATTCTTTATATTATACAAAACCGTGGTGCCGACCTTTTTGAAAGCTGTCGTGTCTAAATCTCTTTCAGCTATTATCATTGTCAGCATGAAAGTTTTGTCCATCACAAGTCAGACCCAGAAAATTCTCCTTCAACTTCGCTTCAGGAGGAGGAGGAAATTGGTCAGAAAAGGTATTTAAAGCACTCTTTATCCTTCAGAAACGGTTTCACAAATTCCTTTGGCTTCCAGTTCAATTTAAAGAGGAGGCAAAAGCGTTTTATTAATTCACATAGACAGCAATACTTGGGCGTAAGATATTTTTACTACCAGGTGCTAAAAAACTTCTTGGAGGCCAACGATTTTTTTTAATGTTCGTTCTTGAATTCCGTTCACCAAGAAAACATGCGAAGTCACTGTAATCCACTCTATTGACCAAGTAAAATGCACAGAACTTTCAGATTCCCATATATTACCCAACCATGGTCTGAATACCATATTTTTGACAGGACAAATTCGTGATATTCATAAGCCTCCTTTCGAAAAACGGAATGACCAACTGGGAGTGAAGCACAGACGTTCCCATTATGAAATGCACACTTCTTAGACTTCTTTTAAAAGAAGCGGTAAAATCTGCGGTCACTGCGGAGAGAAATTTGATTTTCCCCTGATTATACATGTTAGAAACATTTTTAGAAGTTTTTGTTTCGTCTCGCTTTCCCTACCACCAAATTAATTTTTGGTGAGGTAATAAATAACTTACTACTTATTATTTTTTTCCACAGGCCTTTACACACACACACACAATTTACAATTAAGGAATATCTAATTACTGCAGTTAACATCAAATAGAAAAGAGTCATGATCCTCGTTGCCAGATTACCGCTGCCAGCGGGCCCCCTGAACTTCGATGGTCTAACATCCCCTCTTGCAATGAAAAGCATTTATGCGCATATAACACCTTCTCGCAACGAACAATTTTCAATTCAAACAACTATTTCGTTCAACTTGCTCGACTATTTCACTCTACTGGTTTGACTGGAAAAGGGAATGAGCGAATCTGAAATGTCACTGCAGCCTCTCCGTTTGCTTGCTTGTGATTGGTCAGTTGTAAAAGTTAAACGAATCGAACAAAATGCACAATTTTTCCCGGATCGGCAGGGAAAAGTTACGAATGTCGATCATATATATCGCACAATGCTTTTCACCCGTTGTGGAAAACAGTCGAGCGAAAGTATTACCTGATTTGAAGATGGAGAAGGTGTGATATGGGCGTTAGACTACATCACTCTTAGCACCGTCATTAACTCCGATGCTCACGCCTGCGGATCCCCCTGAACCCCGATGAAGATTCTTTTCTGTCCGTTGAACTTTGGTGCCAAGCACAACATTTTCGTACCGTAGTATCTCCGGTACCTGTGATTGGCTAAATAAATTAAAACCAATTTTTAAAAATATGGTTAACGTAAAAGTTATAACTTAACCACCGACTTTCGGCTTACAACAGGCGAAAAATTGCCTCTTTCTTCTCCAACATTCTAGAGTTCTTTACGAGCGTCGGTTGTCCGAAATTCTCCGGACTTTCAATGCACGATAGTGTGTGAAATCCTACTACAGTCAAACCTCGTTATAAGGCCACTCGTGGGGACCGTAGAAAAGTGACCTTATAAGCGGGTTGACCGTATATGAGATACAAGTAAACAGCCATCTATTTTAACTCAGATACATGTTTTTGCAAGTAATTTAATATATAAATACATATTAGGAAAAAAATAATTATATATTGTTATTGGATTAATATGTTTTATTTAATTGCTGAAACACAGTTCAGCATTTAAAATATTTATTTATGTAGGATTGACTTTCCTTCTGTTTAGATACTACATAGATAGACCACTACATTTTCAAGATCACTAACAGTCTTTAAATGTTCTTCTGAGGCATCAGAT
Organism: Cheiracanthium punctorium; assembly: GCA_038373885.1. Taxonomy (NCBI): domain Eukaryota; kingdom Metazoa; phylum Arthropoda; class Arachnida; order Araneae; family Cheiracanthiidae; genus Cheiracanthium; species Cheiracanthium punctorium. Next base: position 1,022,727 of record JAWZYV010012308.1, on the reverse strand, counting down.
TGCGCAAAAAAACCTAATAGTGCTCAGCGAAAATGCAGTGAGAAAACACGTGAAACAAACTTTGAGCTTATTCCAGGAATGGTTGTGACACATGTTCTGCATCTGACATTTCCCCTCCTTTCTAAACAGTGGATAGAACAATACGCAAACCATCTTTTCAAAGAAATGCGTGGCTTATTCAGTAGTAAACGTGAGGTGGGGGGAGTTAAGCCATTTTGTAATCTTGCAAATTGTCCCTTTCCATAGTAATACAATGAAGAAAGGCTGGATCGCTAATCTCTTACTGAAAGATAGCTTTGTGAATTTCCAGAAATACTTCCTACAGTGATCAAAGTGACTATATAAGCGGGTATAGCTAGGACAGCATGAAAATTTACTCGATTTTAACATTTATAGAATTCTTATTCAGTCAGCCGGGACTTTTCATAAGTGACCATGTATGCGGGGTGACCTTATAAGCGGGTGACCATATAACGAGGTTTGACTGTATATAGTTACGCTGATCCCTGACTCTCTGATTCTCTAACATTTCTTGGCAACCTACTCGAAGATAAAACTTTCACTGCCATCACTGCAAAAATATTACAAAGTTAAGGAAAAAAAAGTAATAACATCTACACCTTTCGAATGTGAAAAGTTTCCGTGCGTTTCCAGATGAGCATGAAATTCGATTTGGGTGCATAATAAAAATTGAATATGAAGTCATTTATTTTAGGTGGTCGAAGATTGAATACATTGAGTGTAGACATATTTTTGCCCGTTGTAATTGCCTGCGCAACGGGCTTTGACTTCTGGTCTTGTAATGTTTGTACCGAAGATATGACTTTGGAGGACAACTTAGTTCACAGAAACGCACGATAAGCATCTGTTGCTGTTTCTTCCGAAGAGAAAAAGCCACACTTAGAGGAACGAAAGGAATAATTTTGGAGAAACGTGCAATGATTCGATATGATTTTTATAAATATTATTATCAGTGCATGCAAGTTCATAAATTTCGCTTTTTTGTTAGAATAATTTTATTTTTAATTAATACAAATTTAGTAATAATTTCACGTAATTTAAATATGTAGGTTGAGTAGGAAAATAAGTTTATATGATATTATTTTCAATTTAAAAAAAATATTATTACTTATTAAAAAATACTTTTTTAAGAAAATCACGTTACCGTTGTCTAAGTGCCTTTATACTAGTCTAAGTGCCTTAAAGAGAGGACTTTCTGAAGAGCATTCTAAACATTTTAAATTGCGATAACTCTATGTGATAACTGAAAATGAAAATTCCGGTTTACACTAAAAACAATATTTCCTGAAGTAAAAAGTTACTATAAATTTTCTTTATGTATATTAAAACACCACATATCTTAACTTAGGATTTATTTATAGATTTTTATTATTTTAGAAAAGGAGGGGCAAAGTATTTTAAAATTTTGCATTAAATGCACTGATTGGATTTAGAATTTACGGATGTACACAGACGTATTCCTAAAACACGTTTTAACTCTACTGGAGAGTGTCCAAAATAACATAATAAATATTGCGCAAGGTAGTTTGTAAAGTTGCATTTTTCAATGGATTAAAGCGTATTTCAAATAAATTGAAAACCTTTCCCTCACTTCCTTTGCATTTCACATCGAGCATTTATTCATCAGTTTCCCGTATTCAAAAATAAGTTTCTTAACGATCAATACTCAGCCAATACTTGGAAGTTTTGAAAAATATTTGCTACCGCGCGAAATACCATTTAGGGATATTAAAACTAAAGATACATGACTAAATTAATGGAATTTGAATGCTAATCGAAAAAATGAGTTTAAAATATGTCTCTACTATTTTTCTACTGTTTTTTTTTTTCTTTTTTCGTCTTACTGAAAGCACATGAAGAAACCCTAAGCTTACTTACCAAATAGGAACTAAATATACATATAAAAAAATTTATTTTAAAAACAAAACTTTTTCTCGTAATCTAATTGTTACACTTTTAAAGAAATGCCACATTTTATTAGAACAAAGAAATAACATTTTAATACAGTGAATATTTACTGTGTAGTAGTTTTGGAATGAGTATTTTAATACAATAAAACGATTTTCTTATTAATGGACTATTTTTTTAAAGACTGAAGCTTTTAATATTTAAAAAGCTGCCATTAATTAATCCTATTATTCTGTGGCATCCTATTATACCTATTATTTCTATGGAAATATATAATCCTATTATTCGTATTATTTCTATGGAAAATTGAATTTTGTTTCCTAAAATAAAGTATAAATTTAGAGTTTCACCGTGCAAACTCTTTGTTGTGTACTACTTTTATGTTTAATATATCGAAAAACTAATTCAAATGCTTTATATATATATATATATATATATATATATATATATATATATATATATATATATAATTCTCACCTTTATGTGATTGCAACATGTTTTTGCTATAAAAACATAAATACTTTTAACTTTTCTCAGAAACTTCTTAAAATGTTATTGAAATTCGATAGGAACGGATGATTGTAGCCTTTTAAACAACAACATATCTTTTGTAAAATTTATACTTTACAGCACGGCTCTCAATCTGAAAAGAAAGAACACCATGATTTTTTAATAATTCAAATAAGAAATGCTCCTTAAACTTGAAATTTTATTTTAAAACTTTCACTTCAACTTTTATTTTCTGTTATTGATCCACTCATAGTGCCATTTGTCGATCGTAAACTTGAAAGAAATTAAATCCGGTGGCAAATGGGTCTAAAATACGATACAAGCCAGTGACGGCGTATCAAGCACTTGGGAGTCCAAAACATTTCAAGACAAATTGTTCGATCAGAAATAAAGTGTTTCTTCCTTTTTCTTTATTATTCTTTTACTCAGTCTGAGATTCTAACTTCCTCTCTAAATTAATGGCACATCGATTGTAACTTTTTGATAGATTTAGTTTGAGATTCACTGCAAAAATGTGTGAAGTTTCATTCTTGTGTTGAGATGTGGAGGGACTGGACTGGTGCATTTTTATAAATGTTGAAATTTTCCTGTAAATCTGATTCAGGCTCATTTTTCGAAGTTGGTTTCTCCGTAAATGCTATAGAGATTACAATATTACTGGAAAAAATAAATCCCCAGTTTCCTGTAAGTAAAGATGATAAAAATATGTAAAAGAATAACTTTACTAAGAGTAAATAAGTCATTTCTTATACGCAAGTTTCTTTTTGACCATTTATTTTCACAAAATGATTATATGTCAATTACACTTTCCGAAGACTGTAAAATCACTTTAAAAACATGTCACATTAAAAAACTGCAGTTTCTTGGACACAGGCCATTAGACAGAGATCTCTCCCAAATTTCTTTACAATTTCAATCATTTAGTGGTCTCTTAAAATTCTTTTAGAGTATTTTAAAACTCTTATAAGTATTTTTAAAAGTCATTTTTCAGTTTTGCAATTTTTAAGATATCAAACTGTGAATGGATAATAGTAATGGTACTCTAATAAATCTTCTATCTAGAGTTTTAATCAATAAAATAAATAATAAATCACAGAAATAACGTTAACATTTATATTTCATTATTTTAAAAAAGGAAAATTGTCGAAATGAGAAGCATTCATAGGTCGTCTAGAGTCATGCGAAACACAGACAGGTGTCAATTAGTCAAATTAAAGCGAAATTAAAGAAAACAGGCTCTAAAACAATTGAGTTCATTTAATGGTTAATGCACATTCTCGCTTTAACGATCAGAGTAAAAAGTATTTTTGCGGGATTTTGTGTTAAGAGATTAACCTTAACCTTTTCTATTCCTGAAAAATAAAACTAAAGAAATATACATACAGGGTGGCCCAAAATCTGAACTAAGCTTTTTATTCCTTAACACTGATCATACACATGCGCAATCAATAACAAAGTTACGTAAAAAAGGTATGTAATTTTATGGTATTGAGTAAAATGTTAGGCAAATATTATCAAAATATATACAAAATTTAAATATTTGTCCTTCCACGTACAAAAAGAGAAAAAAAAACTCAGTAAAATGTATCCCCCTACGTTATGCACAAATTTCAGTCTTTCATCATAAAAACTCTGAGATTTGTTTAAAAAAAGAAAAAAAAACTGGTAAGGGGCTATACAATAGAGATGAGACGGGCTCAGCCCGAGCCCGAAAGCCCGAGCCCGAGCCCGGGCCCGACTCGGGCTCGGGCTCTGTAATTCACGATTGCGTTCGGGCTCGGGTGGGCTCGGGCTCGTGAAAAATTTATCCTTTGTTGAACATACTCCTTGAAACAGATTTTAAAAAGTGATTCATGGGATAAATAGACGTACTTATTTAAAAAAATAGCGGCACGGGGGACTAGAAGGTGTGTGAAGCTCCAAAATTTATTGTATCCTATTAATGAAGTAAGTTAATTTTATTTGTCTTTAGCTGAAATTTCGGGCTCGGGCGGGCTCGGGCTCCAACTTTAATAATATTGCTCGGGCTCGGGCGGGCTGGGATTAAAAGTCTTCGGGCTCGGGCTTCAAAAAAAGAGCCCGAACTCATCTCTACTATACAATACTAAAAAATAGCAAAAGTATTATTTATTAGTCTAATTATTGCTTTCTTTTGTAATTTGAACGCCATTTTTTGATGCAATTTTTTTCTGACTAAAATGTCATCATAAAAAGCCAAGATCTTTATACATATCTCCGAGGCTTTTATGATGAAAGGCTCAAATTTCGCAAATCATCTTGCTGATGTATGGTGTATACTTTAGTATTTGAGATTTTTTTTTTGTTCGGCCCCGAATAAAAATTTTAATTTTGTATTTATTTAGATTTAACCCAAGAAAAATTTTTATCGATACTATAAAATTTTTACCCTTTTTTTACGTAACTTTGTAACTTATCGTATATGTCTGTACCATATATCAATATTTAAAGAATTAAAGCCTAGGTCGATGTTTTCGGAACATCCTATAGAGTGTTTTATATACAGGGTGCCCCAAAAAGTAGGTAATACGATAGAATTCTGTATCTATTAGAGGTAAGTAGGCAATTTAAATTTTTAAAAAATGTTCAAAATAAAGTAAGAAAAAGACTACGTTAAGAAAAAACCTCTCGTTAATTTTCAAAAAGGTACACTTGTTAAATTTGTATACGACACCCGCACAAAAAATTCCCAGTTGGTAAAATGTGCCTCTTACATTAATGAGGCAGTGCACACAATTTTGAAAAGTGTCAGAGATATAAAGATAAATGTATGTTGACTTAAACCACTTTTCAATGCCTCTCCAAAGGAAAAATGACGTTAGATGATCGCGTTTAAGCGTTCATACAAAAACTACAAAAAAAAAAAAAAAATATATATTTTTTTTTTTTTTTTGCTCTCTAGCAAAACCTTTTGCATCCAAATTCATATTTAGCCAGCGATCATCTTTTATACAAGATACCTGAGACATTTAATGATGAAAAGCTGAAAATTTGTCCATCACCTAATAAGAGTACGGGGCAAATTATACTAAATTGGATATTTTCTGTACGGGGATCGTATACAAATTTAAATGCTGTTACTTTTTGAAAATATCCACGCAAAGGTGTATTCACTAATGTTACTACAATGTGCGCCCTTTATTCGATCGTAAGCTTTATAGCAGTTATGTACAGAAGCTCACGTTTCATACTGACGTTTTTGAAGCAACTGAGTAGATGAAGTGCCTTGGGTTCATTTATAGCACGTACTTAACATATCTGTACACATTCATGAGGGCATGAGGTTCAGGAGTGGAAAATTAAAAAAAAAAATACTGATAATTTTACTAATGCCGTACAATGGATTTTGAAATACGTTATCAATGAAAATATTTCTCCTGTGATGGACATATTTACAGTTTATAACCTTTAAATACTTGGGGACAAAACATAATTACGATAGTTTATAAAATGCAACCACATACTTTCTTGATTATCTAAATAATTTCTTGCATTTCCCAGATGTATTATAATTATTTAAAAATTCTGAAAGAGTTCTCAACATAAAATGGAATTTTCTAATAAGAAACTAGATTACACTTTAAAATCTAGAGCATAACAGTATTTTTTGAGTCCAAAGACCTAAAAAGAATTCAATCACACACATATGAAAAAGAGAAATCCATTTTCCGCATTTAAATTACTATAGAAATTCAAAACCTATACAATCCATCAAAGAATATTAAGTTTCACTGTTTGACATAATCCATTATCTCAATGTTTCATACATTTTTTTACGAATTTGGCACATTTTTTAAAACTCTTATACGTATTTTTAAAAGTCATTTTTCAGTTTCTACATTTTTTAGATATCAAATTGTGAATAGCTAATAGTAATGGTACTCTAATAAATCTTCTATCTAGAGTTTTAATCAATAAAAATTTAAAAAATAATACATCACAAAATAATACTATCACATAAATAATACATCACAGAAATAACGTTAACATTTATATTTCATTATTTTTTAAAATGTCATATCTGCAAATGGGAATTTTATTATTTTTATTGATTGCATCTTATTTCCTGTGAAAAAAGTTAATGTCATTTTAAATTTAAAAGTTGAGTCCATTAAATTTGTAAGAAATTGGTCCTGGCATTATCTTAATTAAATCCAAATGGCTCGAGATTTAAATTCTTTACAAAGAAAAAAAAATGTATGCAGTTCTTTTTCATAATAAATGCGGTTAGTTGCCAGACTTTTAGTTAATGCAAGTTATTTATATCGAATGCTATTTTTCAATTTAATTACGTTTCAAAAAAGCTCTCATAAAAATTATGCATCTTCTAATCATTTAAAAAAGTTTTGAGCTTATAGAGTATCTCAATTTAAAAAAATGAAAGCTGTTTCTCATTTTTTACAATTCTCAGTTCTTCAATGTGTCAACATAACACAATTTAAAATTTTCGCTGGAATAAAAATATTAGCAGTTATTATAAAGGTAACCAAATAATGCTAAAAAACAGTTTTGCTGAAAGGTTTTCGCATAAATGAGGTTGGACCTCCTTAAAATTTTTCACACACAAATGTTAGTCACAACAATACGCTTTATTTTTTTTTGAAGGGAATTACAGCGTGCGTTCTTGCAAAACAAGACAATCTGTTAAATAATTTTTTTTCTTTCTGTTTGTCTGATTGTCCGTGGCCTAACTGTTGCAAATATGCATCGAATGCTACAAAAATTGCATATGTTACTCTTGTGTTTTGTTCCACGTACTTTACGAAAAATTGGTGCACATAAAATAAGCAGTTCTTTTACAGGAGCATGCAAAAGAATTTCCATTGATTACACTACTTGAGAAGACAATGTTTGAAGAGTAATTGGGAAACGTAAATATTAAGACGACATGAAAGTAATATAATTTTTTTTGACATAAAATTCCAGTAAATAAACTTTCAGCAACTTTTATGATTACAAAGAAGCTGTGCCTAAAAGTATTATTTTTATTTGTTACACAGGTGGCTGTTCTTTTCTTTCAAGTAAGATGCCACTCCGCTATTTACACGTCTGTAGCCCTTGAAGGACTTTATTCAAAAAATCTTGAAATTCTTTTTTAATATATGTTAGTGTTGCATATTACAGCAAGAATTTTACGTATATATCTTTTCTTCTTCTGAGATTACACGATGTATATTAAAAAAAAAGAATTCGGCCCCATACCTCCACAGGTTACCAATTTTGAAAAATACTCCCTCATCTAGCCCTTTCTTCACAATTGCCACCCATTGGCAGTGGCCATGAAACGTTCTGTGGATACTCCTGCCTACATATGGAAGCATCCACGAAAGTTCTCTGAGTACTACCTCCGCCCATTGGCGGCACCCGCGAAACGTTTCCTGCCCGTTGGCGAACGAATCTGCAAGGAAAGTTACGTGGCCATGGTTAATATATCTGCCAACAATTCGGAAATATTTTTAATGCTAATGGCAAAGGCGTTTGACATAAAAGAAACAAGAACAAAAGAACAAGAACAAAAATAAAAAATAGTCTTTTCCAAGTTCTTCTCCTCGCATCCCAGTAGCATCTGCAATTATTGATATGCGGAGAGCTCTGCACTGAAGAAGATGGCTGCCATCCATAACCAGCTGACTACTGCAAAGGGAACAATAAGGATCAGGAGCCAGGTTGATCTTGTATAGGTGGGCAGCAAGACAGTCATGTTCAACGAAAAGTCAAAAATCGGCGACGGCTTCCTGGCGTGGTTAGTCGGGAATGGTATCTGGGTGGAGATCCTTCAACTTTTTGTTAGAATTTCTTTCCATAATTTTTAAATATAATTTACCACATTTTGTAAAGAGTAAATTTTGTGTATATAGATTTTTTTTTTTTTTGAGGGTGCCGCAAAACACATTTTCCCTGCTTTTGTTCCGTGTGCAACCAATCTTGTCGAAAACTTCCCCGCACCACGAATATGTAACCGCGGCCTGCTCGTCTGTACCGAAAGGGTTAATACCTAGGTTAAAAAATCCACATGCATGCCAATTCTCTTATTGTAGTTATATATTTTAGTAGTTTTGGACTGGCGAAATATTTACATACGAAAAAATGACGTTATTTTCTGGTCCCCAAACATACTGGAAGCAGAAGGAAATTAATAAGCGTTTATCAATTTCATAAAATAATGTTTTCCATCGAAATTTTGGTTTGCTGCATTAGTAATTGATTTATAGAAACAGAGAAAGCAATTCACGTCAATTACGATCTATGACAATTTACAGACTGAAGCACAACACAACATGACATTTTGGACAGCTTACTCTTTACAGAAAAGGATTAACATAATAGTTGTGTAGTTCTTTAAAAAGATGTCACAAAGTTATGTGAATAGTAACTGAGCTTTTGTACATTACATTCAAATCTCACCAAATGGTTTCACAGTCTGTGGACTATTAACGAAATTCTGCCAAATTTATCTATCTACAAAATTTCTGATTTGTATGAAATAAGAAAAAAAATTTAATACTTTTTCACTATTTTAGTCTGAACTGAGACTCAGAATAACAAATTAAAAGGATTATGTGACGATATTCTATGCTCTAATGGCAGTGTCTGAAAAATTATCTCAGTGAGATGGTTTTCAAATTTCTGCTATGGAAAGTCATTTATGATCAATGCGTTTACTATGATTTTTCTCTTTTTTAAAAAACAAAATAGCCCACGAGTTTATGTGTGAGTTTCGAACAAAATAAAAGTTTCCTGAAAGCCAAAACGCTACTTAAAGTATGACGAAATTTTAAAAAGGCATGTAGGTATCTATACGAAAAATGGAAGATTTAGCGTCAGTTTCACTCTTTGTAGGATGTTATACTAACCATGGGGTTATCGTCCAATAAAAATCCAAACTGTCGTTCTTTGTCAAACGGCGAATAATTGCAAGTCTCATTTGGTGCATTGAAAATGTACAATATATTTACAAAATTGCAAAATTTAACATTGATTAACGTTAACGCAAATTGTCATGTTGGGTATCAACCTATCTCAAGCATTTAAATATCATTTCATTCACTGCAACAGTTTCAAAACAGTTATTTTTTTTCTTCTTTTAAATTACAGAAATTTAGTGAAATTTCAGAATTTATTCCAAATCTTGAATAGAATAAAGCTGTGCATTATATAAAATGATAAACCACCTACAACGTTACTAAGTGTCACTTCATTCTCTAGAGCCTTTTTAAGCTCAAACACATTTACTGAAAGGAGTCACAAAATCTATTGAATTTTTAAACAAAAAAATCTGCTCTTATTGTTCGAGTTACCACCTATCAGCCACCTAATTGGTGTAGTGGTTAAAGAACCATTCTATCACTCGTTCGGGTTCGAATCCCAGCTTGGGCACGGATGTTAACTTGTCCCTCCCTTCAGAGGGGTAACGCTGGCCGCTCACTGGTTGCCCATAAAATAGCCACAATACTTTTGGGCAGTTGCAGTGGACAATGCCTAATCGGCAAGTGCCCGATCGTTGAAAAAAAAATAAAAATATAGAAAAGTTACCACCGATCATGCTATCAAATTTAATTTCGTTCTAACGTAAAATGGGGAAAAGATCGCAAAACTTAAAAAAAAAAAAACTACAAAATCTGTGAGTATGGGCTCGAATAATAAATTGCAAAAAAGTGAAGTTAGAAAAAAATTAGTGATACGAAATATTTTTTAAATGTAAGAGATATCACGTGGAGTATGAAATTGCTCAAATACTTTCTACTCAAGAAACTTATGTCATTGATACTTTAATGAGTGCAGCTCTACAATTTATTTTGAGGGTATGAGGGTTTTTAAAATAAAATCTTTGCTGCTAAATATTTGGCAACGGAAGAATTGAAACTGAGGATATTCAGTAAATCATTATTTTTACGGTGTCACCAGTAAATTTAATGCATATATTAAATCTGTATAAATTATTTGAGTTTGCAATATTACATTCACTCTTTTTACACCGAGCATAACATCACTGAAACTTCTATATCTGCATACAGTCTTTTATTTTTAAAATAATTATAATTTCATAAATCAGTTTTGTGCTCTCATTCAAGTGGTTGTTGAAAGTAATGAAGACGATGCCGGAGTTTTCAGTTTAAATTATCCCTTTCAAAACTTGTTAATTTTACAAATGATAATTTTCAAAATAAATTGCTTTAGACATATATTTCAGATGCCAAAGCAACAGAAAAAAACAAGTGATGAAGCATAATGAGGTTGTTTCATTTCTGCGCTTTTACAATGATAATGAACCTGACAAACTCATATTTATAGGGCTGTAATTAGCAGAAAATTGAGAATTAGAAAGAAAGAATGTTTTTACTCCTTCCATTGATCCAATTAGAAACCTTAATTCTGTACAAAACAAACACAGAAATACACACTCCTAGTTTGTAAAAATGATTTGTGGTAAAGTTTCATTACGCGAAATGAATGACAGATGTCGTAATTGTATCGAATGAAATGTGCTCTGAATTTGTAATTTTAGACACGGTATTCGTTATTCCCTTTTTTATTACTGTTCTACATTTTAAACAAAAATAATTTTTAATACACGAGTTTAAAGTTATCATATTATTTGAAACTTCAAATTATTCATTCAAGTTACAGGATTTTCTGTAGGAAAACTTTATTACTTTTCTGTTGCTTTAAATTAATTTATAATAATTTATTATAAAATTTATTAACAATTTTTATAGCCTTGAAAGGAAATTGTTTTTTATCATTACCTCATTTTTTTTTTATAAATTTAGATTTTTCTTTCGTTGGTTACTTTACTTTACTGTCTACTTTAATGAAATTGGTAGCACATATAATTAAAGACAGCACGATATGTGCACCAATATAATTGTTAAAAGACGCATATCGGTTTAGGTGAAGTATAACATCATTCAGTAATGAATTTAACCGTAAACCCAATAAAAAGGCAGGTATTCCGTTCAGCTTTTAATAAAGATGGTCAATCAAAGAAATCAAAATGAAATAATAAAGACTTTGTAAAATAACAAACATAAAAAAATGCTTATCACTAGAATGAAGGAGCTGAAGAGGGATAACCCACTTTGTATCCCCCGAAGCCTCCGTTCTGACGATAAATAAATTTTAATGTGCGTTATTTTACAAAGTTCGTTTATTTTCTTTCGAAGTGCGTTATTATTTCATCTTCTAAACACAGTTTTTCTAGAGTGTTTTTTGTTGCTAATAAAATCAAAACTGCATAAAAGTAAGTAGGACAGTGTTAAAATCTAACGCAGGGTATTATTAAAACAAGTAAGGGGTTTAATGTATAAGGAAAACGTGTACAGACACCTTAATATTCTTTAATATATATATATTCGGATGGCATGTATACCGCATTTTTTCTATTAATAGTCTCTCACCTTTCGAAGTCATGAGTAAAATCAGATACTAAAAAATCAACGACACTCTATCGAATATTTAGAAAATTCTCATAAAATAAAAGAACTCAGTTTCCGCAAGCTGCCACACAACTTAAGCCATATATAGTAAAAGTGTTTGAACAGTTTCTGCAATTTATATGGATATAACCACGAAATCTGCACCATCAAGGCTATTTTAACTACTCATATGCACAGAATACTTTACTGTTAAATCTTGCAGTAATGAAGTGGTAAAAGAATCGGTAAAATTCGATTTTACTCTCCTCGAAGTCAGTCGATCCTGTTGGTACTTTTTAATATTCTGTCTTTTTTACTACGAGATCACGTAATCCTTGTGATTAAGCATTTCACTTCCTTAAATAATTATTAATAAATTTTTAAGCTTTTTATTTCACTCTTTCTCTCTCTTTTTTTCCATGATTAACTAATTTACGATAATCCTTGCAAAGTTGTTCCAGTTGAGACTATATTTTAATCCAGAGTGTTGCTCCTAGCATTCCTTATTGAATAAATGAACAGGAAAGGTTCTAGGGTACAACGCGCCCTCTTGCAAACGTAAAAAAGGCACCCTCTTTTACACTCCAGATCACTTTTTATCAGTTTCTGAGTTCGAAATGGCACCCCTTTGCGATGCTTAAGTAGCTTACCGTGTCGGGCCGCCCCTGTGAGTAAATTATAAATACTACAAGTCTTATCATCAACGCTTGCAAAATTTCTATTTACTCTTCAGATTTCAGGCAGTTCTGATTACAGAAAAGTAAACAATCCCAGATAGAACCAACTGTAATAAAACAGTACAGTTTTTTCCAGCTCCAAAGCATTTCATGATATTTTCGACTGTGTTAAAATTAATAAATAATATAAGTATACTTTTGGATTGGCAACTAAGCTCCCTCCGCTCTTCTTTTTTTTATTTTAAAAATTTATTTTTCAAAAAATTCACAGTTAATTAATCAATTATTTATTCTATTTCTTGTTTGCAACTTCTTTCCGAATTCTAACAAGATTTTCAAAACCCCCACTGTAGAAATCACACAGTTTCTACACAAAAACTAGAGACGGCCCGAACGGAGTGTGTCTTTCTAGACAAAATTTGATTTTTGGTTTTTGTATACCATTCGCGAGCGGGGTTTTCAACTATGGCTCCTTCTCCATAGAGAATACAAATCTCAGGAACAGCTTTTGTCGCCTTAGATTCTCGAACAAAAGCAAAAAGAAGAAGGTTCGAAAATGCTCATTTTTCTAAACTTCACATTTAATTTTAATAATTTGACAATTAACATTCTCGAACAAAAAAAAAAAAACTGTTTGAAAGACGTTCATATTTTAGGTAGGCACTGCTGTATATCATAATCCATGCGCCAATCCTATTTGTCTTTCTTGTTTCGTTATGTTAGAACTTCATCTTTATACTTCTTGGGAATTGCATCATAATCTATGGGTGTGTCGTATTTGTCTTTTTTATTCCGTAAAACACTCCTCTAGAAATAAAATTTATATTAAAATTGCCTACCGAAACTGCTGTAAATTATTTCTGAGGCATATTCTAACTACACTTCCTCTTTATATACAACAATATTTACACATTTAGGCCCTAAATACTATTCCAATTAACAGTAGCAGCAACAGATTAAACAGCGCTGTTTTGGAATAACTCGCCAAATATAGATGATGCCACCAAGCTGGATACATATTTACAAATAAAACCACAGAATCGTAACTTGCTTCCTGTAAAACTGTAAATCGTAACTTAAAACCCTGTAAAACTATTTAAAAACATAATATTAATAATGAGAGCTGTTCTACTTTTACATTTCTTTCACTGCGCTGTTGCCACTCGGTTCGAAGTAAAGTATATAATATTAAACTTACAACTTCCACAGCAACCTGGAACCATGGAGTCGGTTAGCTAACTCCATTGTAACCCAGGGCAACCGTGTAAAAATAAAAAAATGTAACAAAAACGAAAACGCGTCGACTCAAATCATGTCCTCAGAAATGTCCTCAAATTATATCAACAAATAAAACCAGTGTGAACAAAACAACAATATTCGCCTTTAAAAAAAAGCATAGACTTCGGTAGAACAAAACAACATCGAATGATTTAAAACATTATGACAAAAACATTTAATGACATGCAGAATATTAAAAAAAAAAACGGTAACGTACAGCCATACACAATCCATTAAAACTGTCATTCACTTAACGAATGTTTACGCCTGAAATTTTCAGAAACTAAGAATTCAAAATAAGGGTGAATTAAATAGATATAATACGATAATAAAACTGAAAACATAACAAATCAACATCATTTCTGTATCAAAAAATCATAAGTGCTGGAACAGAGAGAGAAAAAAAAACTTTTTCACATAAAATAAAATTCGAAAGAGCCTTTTCCAAATTTCGAAAAAGCAAAGACATTAAGGCAATTTTATTCAAAGCTCACGAGTGCGTATTCGTTAAAATGGGTAAATCGCATTCGGAAGTTTACACAAAGAAATAAGACTCGCGTAATTCTTGCTTGAAGAGCGATTTGCGAAACAAGAGTTTGATTGGAATTCTCTGGAATTTCCGTCCAATAGAGATTTGGAATCAAAAGAACGGAGGTTTTTTTTTTCTTCGTGTGTGTATACAATTCTCTTAAATGTTTATTTGGTTCTGAGCACGGATGGGATATTGCAAATTTAGCAGATGAAATGTCAGCAAATGAGGAATATTTTCAGAGTAAGAAATCTTTTGGTGAATTAAACTGAAAAATAAAAATAAATAAAAGTATTTACTCAGTGCCACGATTCTCTTGGGTGGATATATGCATTTTTCAAAAGAATTTTGCATTTGATCAGAAGGATGTCTCATTTCTATGAAATAATGACTTTTTAAACAACAAATAGTATTGCGCTGTGCATGTACTGATTGACGTACTGTTAGCTGCTCTTTCTCATCATAGCAAAGACATGGCAATAGCAACGATAGAAGCCAACAGGTTAATGTTAATAATACGCTAAGTATTATTTTAATCACTGACCTTAGAATTCAAATCCACGAGTGTTATTTTGTTTGTGGTCGGTACTAAAACTATTAATTCAAGTTCAACTTAACAACAGAAACTATTATTTTTGTAAGCTTCAGTAATATACACTACTTTTCTATTATTTCAGATAGATTATCATCTCTAAAATGCAGTTTAAACGGTAACAACTCATACATTTCAATATATCGAAATTAATTTGGAATCTTCTGGGAAAATAAACAATAGCTGTATTGCATGCACCATTTTCGACAACGTAATTGTATAAGTACATATGAAGTTCTCCTCTTAAGAAAAAATGAGCTTACATAGTTCAGAAAGAGTGACCTGAAATACATATTCACTAACGTCTGACAAACACAGGAATTGGAAAAATATATCTTCTATTGTTCAATCATTCAATATACCACGTTCTCTTAAGATAAACATTTATAGTTACAATGACTATTCAATGTTTGGCAGAATTCGAATTGTCTAGTAGTCTTAAACATGACTTTATTTCATTTTTAGGAAGTAACCACACCAATTACTCCCTCTACAATCTTAAGGAATTTCGAGGATATTGTTAGCTTCAGATCAATCCTAAGCTAAGCCATCTTTCTTTAGCTATAGAATAATGAATGTAATTTGATATAGGAAAAATAAACGAATTAATCTCATAGCCCGTGACGTTTTATACAGAGTTGGGATTGTACTAAAACCAGTATGTTAAAACTAAGCATAACCGTTTTAAACAAAGCTTTTCCTATACATATATTTATTAATTGTAAAATTAAAAGATGACCGAAATATCAATTAAAGAAAGACACGATTTTTTTTTTCAGGGAAAGTACTCGTAACGCTTAAACAAAACAATCTAACAGTCACAGAGACTGGGAAAAATGTACCCTTGAGGATATAAGGGTAATTACCCTAGCTCTGAAGAGCATATAGATATATATACTTCCCCAAAACTTTCTGCAGTAGTGAAACTTCCGGTTAATCAAGAGTACATACTATATATTATTAAGATAAACTTATTTCTGGTTTTTTAGATGTTTACTGGACTGTACTTCGAACTTGCTTCGAACTTGCTCTTCGAACTTGCTCTTCGAACTTGCAGGAAAATAAGAGTTATTCCTGCGACATGTTAGTGAAAATGATAGGCGACGATGACACAGAACTAAATTGGGACAAGATCCTGCTTGTCCCTTGAATGACTCAAGACAATTTTGACAAAGACACTGAACTGACTGAACAAAGACAATTTTGACATTTCGCACCTTGCCTCCTGTCCTGCTCTACCTCCTGTGTCCTTATGGGAGCGATATTGGATTGCCAGACTTAGGTTGATGTACTAACCGATGTCTTTCTAGCTTTATGTTTATTTCTTCTGTTGTTCCTTTCCTTTTTCTGTAAAGATATCTGTTGTCCTATGTACTTGCCATTAAAAAAAAAAAATCAGCACTCTCATTATGCTCGAACTTATAGAAACTAGCAGTCTCACTTTCCCTTCATAATGTTTTAGTACATGGATGATCCTTTTGACTCTACAGCTTTAAGAGTATACCAGAAAAGATTTAAATTTCAATAAAATATAACTGAGCACACATTGTGGAAGAAGGGCCTATTTTTACCGTTATGTGTATTATTGTATGTAAGCTAATATCACAGACGGTCACAAAACTGCCGCTGTTACATCACAGATTACGTCTTGTCAAATGATTGTTTGAAATCTGCCATACGTTGCATACATAAGGCCTTATACACAGGCCAGTCATTTATCGCATACATATAAAACTGCTGTAGAAAACGTACAAGATAGAGAATGATAAGAAAGCATCAATTGCTCCAAAATCAATGTTTGAAGATGAAGAAAAAAATATTTATCATTCCATTTCCATCCATTTGAACAATGTATTACAAATATGTGAAATGTTTTAAAAGTTTTCTAAACAGTTAAATAAAAATTTAATAACACCAAGAAAAAAGCAAGTTATGATTGATTGTATTTTTTTTTCAAAGGAACCCTAATATATTTTATGAAAGAAACCTGGAGGAGTGTCATTTGCTCGGTGTCAGGGAACCAGAACCACAAAAATAAACACTTCCTTACTTTGGAAAAACTTTTATAAAAATGATGTAATATCTGCTCCTAATTGCCTTTTCAATATGCAATTATATGGATGTGTAGAAAAATAAAACAAGTAGTAAATATAAGAAAATTTCAAATCCCGCAAAGGTCATAAGTCCCGTACTACTACGACTAACTTGGATATACGTGCGGATAAGATGGCCAATCACTTTTTTCTTTCAATACGTTTCGCAGTTTCTTTCTCACATAGAAGACTTTATCTGACGTTGATTTTCAGAAGACTTACTAACGATAATTTTAATAATAAAACAGGTTTAATTGCAAAATAAGTATTTTTTTTTGTTTTGTTTCACTATAAAGTACTATGGCCACCTCAAATGGCATTAATTTATTACTTATGAAACGACGTATAATTAAAATACATTTAACTTATTTTGAACTAATTAAATTAATTATATTAAAACTAAGAACTTTCATTAATTAGTCATTCTACATTTTTTTATATTTTCTTTTGATATGCTTTGTTTTGTATAAGAAAGGAAAATATTAGTGCCAACTATTAAAATTTATGCTAGTATCCCTTGTTAAATAATTCAAATACTAATAGCTTGAGGTGAATATCCTTTTTCCCCCTTATTCTACCAGCATAAATAATCCAAGAATTCTTGATTTTGAGTGCGAACAAAGAAAACTAAAGAAGAGTTAAAAAAAAACCTTAAACAATTATTATTCAAACTTTCCCAGCCGTGAGATTCAAATTATTTAAAACATGCGAAGCGTGAAGGAGCTCAATAGAAGTTCTAAGCAAAGAGAGCTTACATCACCAACTCAAAGTTCATTAATTATGATTATAAAAAAGGAGGTAAAGTGGGTAAAAAATAAACTGATGCTGCAGTGAGTGTTTGCTGTATTCGCTTTAAGATTAATTAATTATATCGAACACCCAAAATAAAGTTTGTGACATAAAACTACAAAACTTCGTTAAATTTGATTTTTAGTAAGTTAGAAAATTAACTATAGTGTTAATATTTTTAAACTGGTGGAATTACTAAGCAATGGATAAGCTTTTAGCAAAGTTATTTGAAATTTTAAAATCTGGAATTAGCTATACCCAAATAAGTAGCTATAAAATAAAGTTCATGCTTATACAATCATGAACGCTTTCTAATGCAGCACCAGGGTATTTTAAATTTTCATAAAGGTAACTTTATGAAAGCATTTACTTTACAATTTAATGTTTTTGATGTTACTTAAAGGTTGGTTTAGACAAACAAAATGTTTGACTAATGTTTTATGGCATTAAAATTCCGACCTAAACGAAAAGTTATGTTTTCACTAAGTCCAAATTCTTACAATACACCTATTTTTTTTATTTTTTTTTACGAAACCACTCGAACATGATAAACATGAGCTAAATTTCCTCTAACATATTCTTTCTATTTTAATTTATGCATATATATAATTTAATAAATAAAATGAGAGTAATCTCTTCTTATTTTTCAATTCAATTCTTGAATTCAATTTAATTCAATTTTCAATTTAATTCGTGTATTCTAATCTAATAATTTAATAATACATGAATTTGACTTTTCCTGAAATAACACTTTTCAACATGTCCCAAATTTATGTGTAATGAAAAACATCGTAAAGTTTGACTCTTACCGAGAAAAACATGTAGGTAAAAACACTGATTTTTAATTTGTTTGATATTTGTAATTCTATCTCAATGGGATAACTTTTTACTTAAATAAGCAAGAAAAAAAAATGTTCGTTTTCAAAATTTCGTCCGCCATTGTCGCTTTGGTTCTTCCTAACTATACGATACTTTAAAGCGTAAAGTGGATCTCATTTTCTTTTCAACAATCCATTGATCTTTGTTTTTATCTACTTATTCTTATTGATTGTTATACTTCGCACCCAATTATCTAGTCTTACTATTTCGCTAAACCTCTTTTTGAATGATAACTTTTACTTGCCCGAAATACATTAAAAATTCTATATTTGAGATGTGAAATTATAAACATTCAATTTTTCTACACCGGGTTAAAAGACGTAGTTGCACATTAAATATGTATTTATATGAATAAATAAGCATATGTTATATAAATTAAAATTATGGTAGCTGTATTTATTCTAAAAAAAGTAATGTGCTTATGAAACATCCCGTTTTATGCACTAAGAAAACCTAAATGACCTTTTTAAAGTATTGTTTTCCTGTTTGTCCGTGGCACTCATTTTTCCGTTCATCATATCAAAATAGCTGAAAAGAATGAAATTAAAATTGGATATATATAATGCTGGATAATTTTTGGGGATTTTCGAAAGTTGCTTCATTCTTTCTGCATCACCTGAATTTGCCTGTTTGGTTTCACGATAAATTTATGAATACTTGTAATATTATTTTTGATTTCTTTTAAAACTTTTTGAAACTTTACTAAAATTGAGAAAGATTTGACTTTTCGAACTGCTTTTAAAGGCCCGCTTCATTTGTAGATATATTGCAATGTTAGGCCCCAAAAATAAATCTCCAAAACTACGTAATCACTCAAACTTTTGTAGAATTGCATAATTTTAACAAAAGTGCGACGATTTTATGCGGTTAAGTAGATTGGACGGTGAGTAAACAATATCTAATAAGCACATTTAAGTGCAACATGTGGCTAATTTTCGCTAAAGCATTACGTTTATAACTAAAAAACTATGATTTTTATTAAAATTGAATTATAATTTACAGCGTTATTCGCACTGAAATAAAAATTCCAATATTTCTCACTTTCTAAATGCAGCACGTTCCAAATAATGTACTTCTCAGTCAAGTATTGATATATTTACCATCAGTAAAAAAAAATAAACTATCTGCGTATATAATCCAAAACTATCTGCAAATTCACAATAGCCCGTGATCACAGAATATGTAATTGGTATGAACACGTGCATACGTATACGTACAAACTTAAATGCAACTCGCCTATGATAAGTTAAAGTGATTACTATGTTAAAGTGAAGTAAATATTACTTCTAGGTAACTATCCACACAAAAAAAATCCTCCAATTGCCGCAAAACAGTCTGCAAGACCTACGAATGTATACGCTCACGGTGTGCATGCATACGTCTGTATTATTTGACTGTAATAGTTAGAATAACAAAGTCTCTGTTCCCTAGTACCAGTTAATCTAATGACATTGTTACTTTTCAGTTTTTTAGAGTTCAATTAAATAATTTCCTTTGTTCTGAATTGTTCAATTAGGTTGCCGAGCTTTTTGTAGACTTGTAAACTATAAAGCTTTTCTTCCTTTGCAAGCAACGAAGGCGAGCTAGATGAAGTGTATTGTTCTTGGTCAAAATGAAATAATTTGACCAATAAACTTCAAACCTGGCTCAAATAAGCTCAAAACAAACTTGGTAGATATTTTTTTATGCATTTTGTGTTAATTTTATCGAAAAACTTTTAGAGAATTCTCTAATTAAATTAAGTTTATTTCTCCGAATGCAACAACCCTAGGGGCACAACAAAAGCCGTTTTTTGAGCGCATTTTGAACTTGAGCTAATGGGGAAAACGCTAATCAGTTATCAGATACTTTTGTATTAGATTTTATAAAATTCATTCATTTCATACATAATTCTGTAATTTACTAATTTTCAACAGCTACAAAGCACAGTGAAAAATGATGTAAATTTAAAACACGAATTCACTTCGTTTTAAATTCAAGCCTTTCAGGAATTCCGCTGAAAATCTGCAATCTATCTTCTCTTGTTTTTATTTTTTTCTTGCTGCACAGCTCCACATTATCCTCTCCTTCTACCAGTCCGGTGTTAAGCTTTATAGCAAATGACCCGTTGACTCCCTGGTGTGTTTCCGGAATGGAGTTTCCTCCCTCAGCTGCCTATGGTAATCACACTAGAAACGAGTTCTCTAGGCTCTAAACGGCTGAAGTAAGGGTTAATTTATACAATGTAATGCTTCTCCGGGATATTTTTCGAAGAAAAGATAAATTTTTACCAAAGTAAGATATTGCTCGCGAAATGGCGGGCTTATACGCACACAAAATTGTTAAATTATTAAAATACATTTTTAAGCTGAAATAACAAGCTGACTTTATTATTGTTGTCAGACATACATAAAAAGAAATGTAATTTAACCCTTTAACGGGCGGGTGTCCTCGCCGTGAGGACACCAAACTCTGACGTTTTTACTGTTGCCAGTCAAGAAGAATAGATTTGATTTCTATAAAAATAGTGGCGAGTGACATAGCTCCACGAGAATCCTTTACTTTTTAGCACGTTCATTTCCCGTAAAAAAATTGTCACGATTATTTTTAACAGCACTGACATCTGCTGAAAAATGGAAGAATGCGAGGACAGCTGGATAGATTGCCCAATGCTGAAAAAAAGGGGCAGCCGTTGCCATCGCTCGATTTAACTAAGAGCAAGATGGCGGACGATCGAAACGTTCATCGCGTGCCACAGTCTAGAGACCCTTTTTTGAAGCAGCTGGCTGTGCGCGAGCACAGCCAACTGCGTCAAAATTTACTTGCGTCAAAACTTACTTGCGTCAAAACTTACTTGGTCAAAATTACTAAAAGTCTTTACAGTATTTTTCTTTCAAAAAAATCCATGTCGCATATTTTTATCATCTATGCATCACGTTTTTAAAGGTTATTCATTGCCTCGATCAATTTTCTCAGAAATGAGCTCCGCTATTCGAAAATTTAGGTATCGTTTTACTGTGACCGTAATCGTAAGAGCTCGATTATTTTGAATTATCATTATCTTGAGCACGTACTTTCAAGTAACAATATTTCGTATTTTTTTCGGATTAACGGAGCGGGAAAACACCCAGAAATCCATATCGGACTTTTTTTAAATTATCATCCGATATGTATTAGTTAACTAATTCTCAATTCAACCCCCTCCAGAACATATAGACACACACACACACGCACATATAACAACAGAAACTCAATATAAATTTTCAAATAATCACTTTATCTGAAATTGAATTATTATTAATTTTATTTATATTATTTTTTGGGCAGTTATTGGTCAAATTTGGGCAGACATGGGTCAGATATGCGTTAAATATGGGTCACCACTGTTTTTGAAGTAATGCGTATCAAAATTAAATAATATTCTAAATTATTATTATTTAGCACACAGGCAGATTTTTATTTATATAATGTGTTGTATTTAAGAAAAAATCTTAATTTGAATAATATGATTATATTTGAAGAATAATTTGAATAATATGATTATATTTGAAGAGAGAATTGCGAACAAATTAGCTTTGTGTTCCCAATTTTGAACCAAAAATTGGGCACATTTTATAAATCCAGTGCTTATTTTAAAATGGCTTCTATTCATTCAACTAGAGAATTATTAACATTCATAAAGAAAGGAAACCTTATTAATTTCTTTTTAAATTGGTAAGAAATAATTGTTTTAATAAAACTTTTGTCTCCTATTGTTGTTTTGCATTTTATGGATAAACTGAAAAAATTCTGAAATTAGGGACGTTAGGTCACCTTAATCATAATACACAGCAAAGTATCTTTGCACTTCTTGCACCGTATGAATTCCTTGTATTATCTAAGCAGGCATTTTTCTTTTTTATGCAACTTCATTATTGCAGCTTCTTCACTCTTATTTTCATTATCATTAGACAGTTCTTTAACGCTAAACAGTTTCAAATTAGCTCATTTTGCCCATTTCGGGGACTTTCTATATCTCCCATTTAAAGTATAATATAATATTACAGTAAAGTATAACAGTTATAGTAGATGCTAATATTTTTACACGGAAATAAATTAAAAAAACATCTAAAATATCAAAAAATATCACTGACCAAGAATTACCCCAGTAAACTGGGGGATAAATGAGTATATTTTAAAATTAATTTTAAAAATAATGAAGAAAAATTACATGCACGGATGAAAAGCTTAGAGCATGTAAAAAACAGCAACAAGAAAATTGTTTTATCAATGTTTCACTGACATGGATCTAAAAAAAAAATCATGATTTTCAGAGGCAATCTTTTTTGAGGATGTTTTTGTTTAAGTGTAAAACTTAGTTTTTTTCACTTATTGGCTTTGTAGTTGCATTGTTTTTGAACTTGATAAAAGAAACAGAATGTTTGACTTGGCATAATTTAGCTTTTTCTTTTCAAAAACAAATAATGATATGAAGTGAGTGACCATTCTTTGCTCGGAAACGGAGTGACTCGTAATTCCCCCATATGACCCTAAATATATTAGAAAACTGTGTTTAACAGTATCTGGAGATTTAATGGCCAATGTTTTTGAAATGATGAGTCCAATGGCATTCAAAATATGCAGAGAAAAAGTGGATTTTTTTAAATATAAAGTACAAAACTTATCAGAAAGTGTTGAATTACTTAATTATTATTTCAGAACAAATTTTGCTTTTGCTAAGATGTACCATTAAGTATATAGAATGTCCCATAAAAGATAGTAACACGCTTAAATTATTCATCAATTATTCATCCATCAGAGAAAAGGGGACAATATAAGTCGAAAAAGTTTTCAAAACGAGGTGGGAAAAGACTAACTTAAGAAAAACTTCCTCTCGTTAATTTTCAAAAGTTATCGCGTTTTAAAATTCGATACGGCTTCCGTACAAAAAAAAAAATCCCAATTAGTAAAATATCCCTGTACACTGATGAGGCGATGTTAAAAAATATCAGCCTTTCCTCATAAACCGTCTCAGAGTATCTTAAAATAAAGATAATCAGGGACTATGCATTGATATGATACATTTTACTAATCATGAATTTCTTTGTACGAGAGTCGTATACAAATTTAAAATGTGTCACTTTTGAAAATTAACGCGAGGAAATTTTTTTTTAACGTAGTCTGTTTTTATACCCCATTTTTGGAACGTTTTTTTCACTTAACATTGCCCATTTAACAATAAAGGATAAAGAAATAAACGTGCTACAATGTTTTTCGGATACCCTGTATAAAGCAGATAACCAGGGTACGTTAACAAGTTATGCACCCCCCCCCCGCCGCATGATGAATATATTTATCCTCTTCCTCCAAATTATTCTTTTAAAAAACTGATGGAAAGCAAATATGTTTTTAAACATGATATTTTAATGAAACTATGAACAGAAATTCGTTTATTTTCTCCAATTATAAAATTAAAAATATGTATAACAATTGAAATTGCCACAAATCCAATGACGAAATGAAAATCTCTTGAAATTCCTTTACATATCGAAATTATGTTTCAAAACAGGAATGCAATCGAGTTATTTAGAAAAGAAATGTTTTCTTTCATTGAAATATATAAAAAAAGGAGCGTCTAATTAGCAACGTTAGAAGTTAAATTCACCATTACACTAAATTAAATTAGAATATTTTAGAGAAAATTAAGAAAGATACGTTCGAACTTTTGTTAATTACTTTTCGACTTTTTTTTTTGTGAAAAATTAATATTTCAAGGATGATCGTTCAAAAGAAAATTTAATGATGTAATCTATGTTTATTTATTTATTTTTTGTACTTTTTAAAACTGATAATTGCAGAATTATTTTGAAAGCAGGATAATGTAGTTAAGTGCATAATTTTCGATTTAAGATCATATTTAAAGCAGCTTAAAGAACAAAATTAATACTGATTAAATATGTTAATCAAATGATAGAATATTGTAAAGATTGCAATGAATAGGTAATTCCTCATGCCAATGTGCTTTAAATATGTAAACCAAATACTTGTTGATTTCTGCCAGGGCCGGACTAAGGGGGGGGGGGGGGGGTGCGAATGTAGGCGATCGCCTAAGGCCCCGCTCCTGGAACATGTTTTTTTCTTTTGCTATCACATGACCGAGCTTGGTAGATGGTTGCCACATATCCAGAAAAAAAACAGAGAAATAAAACTACTATGTACTAGCAGTGCTAGTAGCAACTTTCCAAAGAAATGATAGAAAAGAGGCCCCGCTTTTGCGTTTCGCCTGGGGCCCCGCACGCCTCTCGAGCTGGCCCTTCTAACATGAAATCAATATGGAGACCGAAATATGGAGACCGAAATATGGAGACCGAAAAAAGCGTGTCGCTCCTAAGATATCCTGTAGAAGAACGTACTTTTTTTTTTTCAATTCACTGTTGTCATACCATCATGCGATGTTTTGTATGTATGTAAATGTTCTAAAAGAAAATACATTGTTTTCTTTATAATTCCTGCAAGTATTTCGCCACGTGACAATAAGAAGTGTGCATGAATTTGCAAGAATTTTCAAGATGCATCAAATTTTATGTACCATGCGAAAACTCAGTTATTTTAAAGTAATTTTTATTTTTATTTTTCAATAGGCAATTTTATTCATTGTTACTGTTTCCAAGACAATCAAACCGCAAGATATCAGACCGAAATTTTTAAGCAGCTGCTATTGAATTGAAAATCCTTCTTTACTTAAAAATTGGTAAAAAGTCTCCTAATTTATACTTTCTACCGGTTTTTCTTTTAAAAGAGGGCGAAATGCATGCTCCGTCATTTGACAAAATATCAAAAATATCAAAGTTCGGTAGGTCTGCAGCCAACCGTCTCGGCGCCATGAGATCGAAAGGCACACGCATAAGAAGATCGGAGGTCACAAACCGACACACATAGCCAGCCAGCCAGCCACATACTTTGTTTACTCTCAGATTTATTTATGTAAGACAATTGACATAGTCAGATAATATATATATATATAAATGAATGTTTGTGTGTATGTCCCAGACAGCACATAAGCTTAAATCAAGCTTTCCTTGAATTTGACGTATTAATACAAGCTTGACTTTAGCTTTATTTTAGCTTTCGAAAGTGCGCTGATGGCGCCATCTGTGAAAGAAAATGGACATTAATTGTCTAGCGTTCCTCAAATTTGCTGAAAGTTCGTAAAAGATATGTTTTATTTTATTACCAGTGCCATATTACCGGCAAGGCAAACGAGGAAACTGCCCAGGGCCTACAGATTTTAGGGCTCAAAAATCTTACATCTTACACTTTTGTAGTTTTAAAACAACATTACAAAGGATTAAAAAAATTAGAAGTTAAATAATTTTTTTAATTATAAAGTATGAACAATGAAAATAATTCAAATTTACATTTTTATAAATTAATTTAAACTTATTTTTAATTCTTCGAAATGCTCTATATCGATATAGCATACCAATATGTAGAAAAATAACTAACCACATTTGTAAAGAGAATTTTTAGCGTTAAAAAATAGCAAAATTTTTCAATTATTTGTTAGTTTAAGAAATATTTACAAAAATGACTAAAGTGTTTGTATTCCATACATGTTAGCAGCTGTGATATATCATTTCGAAGTAACGCTTAAATATCTGCTTCTTTGATTTCAGATTACTTAACACAAAATTTGTGTTAAGTAAGTAAACCCATTCTTAACACAAAATTTGTGTTAAGAATGGGTAAGATGTATGTGAACACGGAGAATATTTTCGCGTTATCGATTTTGCTTAACAGTCGCCCTTTGATGGCGCTGTAGAGTATTATTACTTTAATTCGCCTCTAGATGGCGCTGCAGCGTATCTTGACCGTTAAACTGTTTGCTATGAAAATTCGTACATATAGATATTTGAACATGAAAATATTTTGATGCTATCCATTTTGCAAAAACTTCGACAGTTGGTGGCGCTGTGCCGAAACATCTTCTTCACCGTTCAAACGATCGCCATGAAATTCTTTATGCATAATTATTGAACGCAGATAATATTTATGAGATATAAATTTTGCTATATCTATTCATAATGATAATTAGTAATTACAACAAACCGTAATCTAAAAAAGGAATCCTTTCATTCCCGGGCGAAGAACGGGGCATTCAGCTAGTATATATATATATAAACTATACGCGCACATAATACATAACTTTCTATAAAATCATAATAGCCCGTGATAACACAAAATGTAGTGCGTATGAACACGTGTATACGTTTACCTTACAAACGTATATGCAAGGCGTTTGTGGCATACGCTGTGTGTGTTCTCTTAAACATAAATATTTCTTCTACGTAACTATACATGTTTTTAAAAAAATCTCGACAAAACATCAGAATCACTGCAAAACTATCTCCAACATCTTCGAATATATATGTGCATGCGTCTATATTATCCGACTCTGCTAACTATTATTTCCAGCGAGCACAAACTCATGTATAAAACTAATTTAAACGTAATTAAAATCTGTCCTATTTTTGAAATTTTAGTCGCAATTTTTGAACAAAAGTAAGCGTTCATCCCATAAATTTGCTTTTTTTTGTAGTAAAAAAGTAGGATACCATTTACCTACGTATGAGTGAGCATATTACTATCTTTGTTGTAGAATTTTAGTGAAACCTTCCCCATTTAATATGCTTAAGAAGATCTTGGTAAAAAAAAAATTTATAAGACAGATTTCAGAACTGGATTCCTATTCAATAAAAGTACTCTAGTTCATTTATTTCTACTTCATTATAGTAAAGAAGAACAATTTTCATACTAACAAAGTTTACATCGATGCTTCAGAAATTAAAAAAAAAAACTTTTTTTAAACAAAAGAAGAACAATTTACAAATTTATTCAAAATTTAGTGAAATTTTTGTGATTCTAGAACTTGAACAATTTTACAAGAAATGTAATGAAGCGCTCAATGCATGCTAAGCAATTTCGTATTACAATTGCCCTTTGAAATGCAAATGAGTCACTTTAAAATTTAAAATTTAATTTTGGGACAAGTGTTATTTTCACAAAGTAATCTTCTGAAATGTTTCCGCTCAATTTCCTTTTTAGCTTTTCTACGCAGAAAATTATTTTATTTCTGCTTGCTGAGTTACTCCCGTATTACTTCAAATGGATGTAACCTCTTGCATGAAGAGAATATTTTTTAAAGCTCAAATCAAATTACAAACTGTGTGAGTATTTTATATAATGTCATTTAATGTAGTTGTAATGTTGAAAGAAAATGTGAAAAACTGATATTGGAATCTTAACGCAAATTAAATTTAGGAGTATTTTTATGTTTGTCGTTATGAAATGGTTCTTCACATCAAATAATTTATAATTTATATATACACTGAAATTAACTTATATAAAGTTATTTTTAATATTGAAAAAATTTTAATATATAATATTTAATAAGTGAAAATGAAAAATGCTTTGACGAAACAATGAGAAATTTATTAATAGCTAGAACATCTGAACTTTTAACGCATTTGTGGAATGTATTTGAATAAAATGAAATGAAATATCAAGTTTTGGGTAAAATGGTTGGCAGGCCATAATTACTCGAGATTCAGTTTTCATTCTGATATGGCAACAGAAGATAAGCAATAAATTTTAATATTTTGGTAGGGATGAAAAACTGTTGTTTGAATTAGTTTGTTATTGTTCGTCTGAACTTCTTGACATTCGAACTCGTAGCTAATTCAGAATAAAAAACGATCTATGATGTTTAATACTAATGAATACACTGAAATGGGATTACTTTAGGGAAAATTTCACCGGAATAAGTGAGAGGTGCGAAGCAGTATGCTATAAAATTTCCGAATGACAATCACCCATCTACTAGTATTATATAGTGAAGCCCTAAAGAGAAACCAGCAGCATTCTCGAAATTGCCCAAGATCATGAAGTATCATGGACTCGACAAAGCACGTGCCTGTGAAAGATATCCTAGGACATGCTTTCGCTTATCCACAGTCTAGTATTTGCAGACGTCTTCTGTCTGAGAATTCATTTATTTTTCATCTCTTTCATCGGGGTTTCAGTAATATTGCTTAGGCTAAAAATCCATTTTACCGATCGCCCCTGTGGCAACTTACATTTAAATTTTGGTAAACATGCATTAAAGCGTAAAGATCTCTTCACTTTTTTCAATCTGGCGAGTTATTTGGCGACGGTCCCTTCTAGCACTCAGTTCTATCGCCATGTTGGCTTTCGGTGTTCTCATAGTTTTCATTCACTCAAAGCATTTCTCTGCCGCAAGAGGAGCACGATTGTTTGAGCGATGCTACCAGCCACCGTAAAATAATCCTTTACTATGTTTCAATAAAACCAAATTGAAAATATTTTATTGATTTGTTTTTCATTTTAAAGTGCAACGTTCCAGGGTTTTACCTTATGTACGCCACCAACCTTTCAAGTTTTAAATAGCTTCATCTCTACCTCCAACAACACCACAATTAAGCTAACAGAATTTGTCGTAATATTTTCAGTTTTTCAAATGCATTATTAGTATTTTAAAATGTTTCATTTTCTAATTTAATGTTTTATGAAGTGTTTTATTCTCTTGTTTTTTTATTCTAAGTTATTTAAGCAAGTTCATTTGAAACTCTTTTAAAAATGTCATTTTCAGTGTAATCTATATTTTTATCTTAATTTATTGAATATAGTTAAATAGTAATCTTGCTTATTGCATTCCACGTTTATGAAATAATTAATAAATGTTACAAGGCTCAAAACCATGTAGGAAATAGCCATTGGGCATCGCTAGCACTAGGCACATTGTATATATCTTAATAATGAAGAAAGCTTTATTTCCATCAGTTCCATCCACTTTACAATCTTGCTTTGAGTTTCATTTCATTTTATCTGTCAAACTGATTTATATTTATCATTTTTCTTCACCTTTCAAAAGCAAAAGTAAAATAAAGTCTTAGTAATTTTAAGTGTGTTGTGGGATTAAGGCCAATTATCTGCAAGAAAGATCCAGGCCTATGGGTGGGGTGCCCTCCGTGGGGTCTTTTTAAGGGGTCCAAACCCGTATTTACGCTCAGTTTCGAAGAAAACCACGAAAAACTCCGAACGGTTAGGTCGACGGACGCGCAATGGGACCTTCACACTTCGCCCGTCTACCATTCCCAGTGACATAACCGCTGTGCCATGGTGAGGACAATAATTTTAAGTACATTTTATTAGAGAGCACTAAATATCAAAGACTCGCAAGGAAAAGTGTCGAATTCATTGTAACCTAATTACATAATTCAAAAGGCTCTTTAAAATGTATCTCTGAAGTACTTCGCATTTAAAATTTCATTAGATATCTCATATATTTTTAAAATCGTAATTTTTGAGCTCATACGAGCTGGATTTCAATTTCCCGTGATCTTTGAAGAGATGCCGTTCCACTTTCATTTGCCGCAAGCGTTCTTTGAGCTTTCAAAGTGAATTTATCGCATTCTGAGTATTCTAGGTGCAGTTCCTTGTTGCATTTTTAGAATCCCAGGTGTAATTGCGCTTAGTACACTGCTTGGAACGATGATATCTAGATGTTATCTTAGAAGACAATTTAAAAATAAAGCTTTTCTATTTGATATCTCTCTATTCTAAAAAAAAGTAAACGCCGCTGGCGCTGTCAAAGCTTGTTGGCCTATCTCCTCCTAAACCGTGGGGATTTGAGTTTCGACTAAGGTGCCCACAGATTCGAAAAATTCCGAGAAACCGGCTAAGCTGACTTAAATTTCGAAAATCGAATTATTTTAGAAGATATTAATAAAAAACTGAAAAAATAAACAGAATGGTTGCCAGATTTGGCATAAAATCATTCATTCCTTTGCAAGAAAGCGTTTCCAAGTATCTAGAATCGCGTGAAATTTACAAACATGAGTTAGAATTACGCCCATTTTACGCCAAAATAAAAACTATATGAAATAAGTAACTCAAAATGTCTTACACAAAGTTGACAATTTTCAAACGGTAAGTTCGCTTAGATAACAGGAGTTTAGAATTAGCTATTATTCGTTTTTCCAAAACAGAATAACTAATATCTTGAAAATGAAAAATAATTAAAATGCAGATTATTTTAAAGCCGGTTCGGTACAGCTGGATTATTTGCTACCAGTAGAAATATTTGGCGGCGTTAACTATGGCATTATAGCAGTTATAGTACACTTTGGATATTTGCTAGCGCGACGAGATGGTATAATTCGTGGTGCTAAGTACGCCAATCTGCAAACGATTATGTAAATGAAAATATGGATAACGGTTTTCCGGTAACCTTAAATGAACAGTAATTATAGGTTGTGAGCATGTCTAAATCGCCAAATAATGAAAAGTCGCCATTGGTGGCAAGCTATCCTATCTGTTCCATAGCTTTTATTCACTTTACATGTACGCAAGTCGCCAAATAATGAAAAATCGCCATGGCTGGCAAATTCGCAAGGTGTGCAATAGGTTTTACATATTTAAAAATACAGCTGAAACAGATGTTCTGATTTTATTACGCTTTAGCTCCTAATTTAATTTTTGAATGGCAACATTAAATATCTTTGTGTTTCTGAGGAGTGCAAATAATTTTTCCAGCGATTATAAGCGGAGTCCGCACTCCAGGTGGAGTATAGCTCAGGACCCGTACAACAGGGATTCCCATAACAAAATATCTTCCGTGTTATGAGGGGGAGGGTGTCTACTGTAGTGTGAAGTTTAAATTTTTATGTACCAATGAACATGCAAGAACCAAGCAATGTGTAGCTCAGTAACATTCTATCTGTTCCAATCTTCGGGTTTTGTCTGTTGAAATTATGTCTTTTTTTTACGAATAAGCTTTATTAGGGGCCGAATGCCTCATACGAAAAGCGAGCGTAGCGAGTCTGGGGGGCCTTGTCCCCCAGTTTATTGAAAACTATCATTAATATCATTAAATATTTTATCGCACTATTTGAACATTTGTGCAACAAACTGTTAAACATAATAGAAAAATTTACATGAAATGCTATCTTTAAATTATGTGTTTGAATTACGCTTGTTAATCAAGACGGTATTGTTACGAATTTTCGGGGCAACCCGCTGATCTGTAGCTTCAAATAGTTAAAAATTCGTACTCTACGCTTCAAGTAATTAAATTTTGCTTTTTTCTGCATCAAAATCGGTCAACTAGAACCGGAGATACGGAGGTTTTGGTTTCCCCATTGATTTTTCTATACCGGTTCTAGAAATCTCGAGAAATATTGGTCGTAGGCCTTCGGTAACTTTATTTGGGGGACTCATTTTTGGCTCCAAATTTGGCGATATTTCGCCCAGAGTCGCCAAGCTTGGCGATATTTCGGTCATTTGGCGAGATTTTCCCACGCGGCCTTTAAAAATCGTTTTTCTGCTTTACCATGCATAATAGCCTAATCAAAATTTCCGCTTTATGTGGAATCTCCGAGAAATATATTCTTCTGGAAGCTTCGTGTAGCTTCTGCGTCACCTGTAAATACAAGCATGTCAGAGGCCCCAGTTCAGAGTCTATCGAGCTGCCGATGTGTACGGTGGTACGCTTTGTATTGACGCTATAGAAGCGGTATTTCCTCTTGCTTTTGGAAGCTGATTTTTAAGTACTGTGTGTAAAATCTTCATTGCTGTGTCTTAAGGGATTGTGTATGATATCCCTTGCATATTTCCACTGAATTTTTCCTGTGGATGTATTTTATTTTGTGTGATAATTACAGCATTTTTGAGAGCTTCGGTACTGAGTGGACTGTTTTAAACGAGCTTTCAAAGTTTTATTTATATCAAAATTTTAAGGAGTTCTAATGTGTATTCACTTTACATCTGGAGAATACCACCCAAAACTCCAGATCGGTAGATTGACAGCGGCGCGACATGCTCGAACCTGGGACCTTCACACTTATCCATCTACCACGTTCAGGGTCTTATCCACACGGCCGTGGTGGGGAACAGAATTTTACTCAAAGTAGTCTGAAATGAAGGAATAGATATGACGTCAGTGAAACGTCATATCGAAGTGCTCTGTTAACTAAGCAGCACTTTAACGAATTAAGATATAGACTTAAATTAGTTCGTACCAATAGTTATAAGGCACCCTGTGTAAATATTTATATTGAAATGGATGAATGTTCCTGAACTGTCATAGACTGTAAAGTATTGGAATTATTTTGAGCGCTTTAAAAGAATTATAAATGCTATACATACATCGTATGCGATGGAGAGTATTGTTTTGTAGTTCTTGAAAAGAAATTTCAATTTTGCCTTGTTTTAATTA
Organism: Cheiracanthium punctorium; assembly: GCA_038373885.1. Classification (NCBI taxonomy): domain Eukaryota; kingdom Metazoa; phylum Arthropoda; class Arachnida; order Araneae; family Cheiracanthiidae; genus Cheiracanthium; species Cheiracanthium punctorium. The sequence continues at coordinate 989,763 of JAWZYV010012308.1, read as the reverse complement.
GACAATTTCAAAAATAGGCTTTAAACAGTGACTGTCCATCACGCACACTAACATTGTCAGACTAATAAAAATATTGCATTTTAATTCTACTAAGTGCTAAATTATCTTCATATTTGAAATGTAATAAGTCTCATGTGACCTGTTGCATTGACACCAGTTGCTTCAATACTCAGGACAAAAACGCTCTATTTAAGAGGTCTTGTACCTTTTAAAAGTAATGAAAATCGATAAGATTTTGCTTGAACATAGATGCTCCTTAACCCTTTGAGGTGCAACCCTTTCCCCATGCTGAAAAAAGGGCAGCCGTTGCCATCGCTCGACTTAAATACCAGCAAGATGGCGGACGATTGAAATGTTGACGCAGCTGGCTGTGCCGGCACAGCCAGCTGCGTCAAAACCTGCCTATACACTCCATTTTTTAAAGAGCGCTACTGTCTAATCACAAGTATTCGATGGAGTTGATTCACTCTATATTTTTCCCATTTCCCTATATTTACAAAATTTTATATTCTATATAACAAAAATAGTCTAATATAATTTATTTTCGCTGTGCGATTCCCAGCTTAAACCAAGCGTGATGCTCAATGGATGTGAATTGTACTTACAATTTTTATCGGAAAATTCAATCACAAAAAATGTATAGTTTCAAATCATATTACTTTCGTGGCACTCTTAGTTTCAAAGCCTATCCACCGCGACGAGATGGTGCCACATCGGATAGGATCGGTTTTTAATTGTCCAGATGCCAAAAACGGTATAAAAAGAAAGTATATTTTCGGGTTTTAATTGTCCGGAGCCAAAAACCGCATAAAAAGCAGATATGTGTTCGGTTTTTAATTGTCCGGAGCCAAAAACCGCATAAAAAGCAGATATGTGTTCGGTTTTTAATTGTGAGCCAAAAACCGTATAAAAGCATTATTCTTTAACAATTTAAATTTTAAAGCAACAAAAAACGCAAGCCAAACGTTTCCTAACCTTTTTGGTCTTGGCCTGCTGTGCGTCGCTGAACTGCATTAACGGCGCGACGCTGAAAAAGCAGTCATCCAAAAACTTTTCCATTAGATCGGGTGGATACTGTGGACAGGATTCGGGTGCTGCCAGAGACAGCGAAGCAGCAGTAGCGTACGAACCGAGCGAGGAGTTGGCGTCCGTAAAGTCCTCGTCATCAGAGTCCGGCTCACACTGTGAGACAGTGAGATCCGGATCTGGTGCAAGGAATGATATACTGTCGCCACGCCTCGCATATAAAAAAGCAGCCAAGAAGAAAGCCGAAAATACTACAGCACTGCCATCAGATAGAATTTCTGATAGTAGCACCAAAACTAACGGTACAAAAAAACATTTTGCACCAAAATAATCAAACCACTTAATTCAAATGCTTAAAAAGTATGGAAAATACAGTTTCAAGCACCGAAAAGAAGCAGTTATAGAAGAAATCCAAGCATCTATTCCAAGAGCTTAGATAGAAATGATTTATGTTGCTGATTGTTGCAAATTTTTCTCATCGACAACAATATACTTCTCCCGTTTTAGCTTTGAAACAGTAACTTGGTATTGTTTACAACAATGTAGTAAAGATCCAAATACTATTTTATTGGATTCATTGTTTGTAGAAATTATGTTTGATATTGCGATGCCTTTTTTTAGCAGCAAAACTTCGTTAAAACATGCTTTGGAGGGATACTTCTCTATGTACTGGCCATTTATCTGACCCAGAGATCAGAGTGATCTCCCAAACTATAGTATCACCTAGGGCCCGTTCGAGAATTCACCGGTTGGTTATACACCGGTGCTACCGGTTGCGGTCATTCTTCGGTTAAGTGACGTCACGGTTGTCAACCGGTTTCGGTCATCCTCACCACATCCAATTCCAAGCCAAGAAAACAAAAATAAACATTGGCAACACTACGCTAATAACCGGAATAACCCACCTCGCTAGCAGGGTCATTCTGGTTGCGCTCTGGTCACGCTGAGCAGACAACCGCTACATGACCGAAACGTATTCGAACGCGGTTAATTCCAGAGCTCCGCCCAACTCTCCGCCTTTTCGAACGCTCTGGTCGTGCACCGGTGCACAACCGATGAATTCTCGAACGCGCCCCTAGTCCCGCATCAGTTTACGTACTTTAGAGAATCAAATAAATAGTACATAGCGGTTATAGTTAAATTTCTCCTTCAAACAGCATTCTGCAACTTTAACATGCCCAAAGACTATTGAATAAATGTTAAGGTATCCGACTACGTTGAAAAAGCCAATTTTGGCGAAAATTCGCATTTTTGTTTTACTGTCTCAGAGTAAAGTACCATACATAGATATTCTAAAATGGCCTTTACTTTAATTCTATATGTTTGTAGAAATCTAGTTATGGTCATTTAAATAGTAAGAGACGGTTATCAAAATTTGGTTGATTCCTAGTTTACGGTGCTTCTTAGCCAACGAGGCGATAAAAAGTTTAATGTGGTAACCTAGGAGACTTTTATTTGTTTTCTGAGACAAGACGGGACAACGCGCCAAATTGGAAATTTATGAAAACGCGCCCTGAAGCATCGTAAAGTAAGAATTAACCCAAAATTTTAAATGTTTTTATTAAAAACCGAATTTTTTTCGCAGTTAACCGCACTAAAAACATGATTTCTCAAGAACTAATGAACTATAAATGATTTAGCTTAGCATGCATATTTCTTGGACCTATGTGAGTTAAATAGATCTCAGGTTCTGATGTAGATCTATTTTGTTATGTTTTGCAGCTTTTTTATTCCAGAAATTAGAATTAATTTTTGAAAAAATGCTTATTCACTACACTAAACTCATCATACATCCGAAAGTTTTGTAAGTACAACTTAACCGGCGGCCTGTTACATTACCAATAGTTATATGTGTACACATGCAAAGCCGCATGATTATTTTGAAAAACTTTTTTGTAGCCGTTTTTCCCAACGATGAAATTTTCATTAAATATTTCAATAAATTTCAATTAAAAAAATAAATATAAATATGATTTAAATTGTTAAGTTTTTCTTTGAAGCACACCCAAAAAAAATATTCAAAATGTAACACATTAGTTATTTTAAGAAAATCGTTTCCGAACGTAGTCGGATACCTTAAAATTGTTTTTATATATTTCGTATAGCGATTTTCATCATTTCGGCGTTTTCTATGCAAAACACCGCCTAGCGAACTTGAGCGGTTCTTTGAACTGTTTTTTTTTTTCGAAATTAAATAGGGTACAATATTTAAAGATAAACACTAGAACCGCGGGATGGGTCATTTTGACCCAAAACCAGATTTGATTCCGTTTTTTTTTTTTCAAAAAGTTACGAACTGAAATTTTTAAAAAATCGTGACTTTTCCTAACTTTATGTTATTAATTATCTGTAAAAAATTTAAGCTCGTAACTTTTATCTGTTTTTTGTTTTTAATATGTATACCTGATACCGCGGAATGGGTTATTTTGACCCAAAACTTCCCACGAGTCTGGAATCCGAAGTTCAAATTAAATAAATGTCATTATCATTCATAAAATGAACGGTAATGACATAATAAATGGTATAATAGCATACCATTATGTCATTTTCATTGCAACGTGAATTTTACAAGTCGGGTCAATTTGACCCATACCGCGGTTTTAGGTATACCTATCTCAAGCGACGCAGTTCTAATAAGAATTATAACAACAATATTTTTGTACTTTTAATGTAATATTAAACTTAATAAGAATGTTAAGATTGTACTAATATCATTACCGTTGAAAATATAACATTATTGTTGCGTTGCAACGTGAATTCTGCAAGTTGGGTCAATTTGACCCAGCCCGCGGTTTTAGGTATATCTGAAACACCGCGGTCCTAGTGTAAAATATAGTATGGAAGTCAAAACCTGTTGTGGAAGCAATTAGAAACTGGCGCTAGATAAAACATCCGACAAAACTATGTCTGTACCCAATATATTTAATCTTTGTCCACTTAAAATAAATAACTTCATGTTTAATTTTTATTACATACTGAAATCGGAATTGCACTTTCTTCTAAAAACGTACCAAAACTTTCTCATTCGACAGATTTCGTTTCCCTGGGAACATCTCCTCTCATATCAGTGTTCCATGCAGAGGAAACCGTTTTATTTATGAACAAAAGTTACTGTGGGTAACCTGGAAAAGCTATCTTAAACGAATTGGAATCGCAATTTTCCCTTCATCGTTTGATAACCGTGACTTCAGTATGACGTCATTGTCACATCCGACACCTAATTTTGTCACGCAAATGATTCACTTTTTTTGACTCATATAAAATATAGCTGGATATAAAATAGAGCTGAAAATAGCTGGATATAAAATAGAGCTAACGGATATAAAATAGAGCTGAAAAAAGCGAAAATTCGCTTAAAAGTTGGGGAACGAATGGGTTTTTCAGAGCCTTAAAGAAGCGCAGATTATTTTCTTTATTTTTATACATAATTATGAAAATTTTGAAAAATTTCAGGCGGATCTTACAAATGAAAGCACAAGAGAGAGCATGGTTGTTTACATCCGCAGTAGTTGGCGGATCGGAATACGATATTATATGTGTTTCAAAAGAGCGTCAGATTATTGAACTTGCCGGGCTAGCCAACAACCGGATTACCAAGAGTGTATCTGATCAATGTTGAGTTAATGACCATGGTAAAATGAATAAACATTAATGCAATTGAGTTGAAGTCATTGTAAAATTAATGAACATTTATGCAGTTGAGTTAATGGCCATGGTAAAATTAATGAACAGTAATACAAATGAGTTAATGTCCTTGGTAAAATGAATGAACATTAGTACAATTGAGTTAATCTCCACAGTAAAATTAATGAGCGTTACTACAAATGAGTTAATGTCCATGGTACTGTATGTTCAATCTTGAGTTAATCTCCATTTTAACTATCCTTTTATTTAAGCCTAAAGTTACTCATAAAAAAATAACCCACGCTCTTGAATTGTGTTGGTACCATTATTCAGTAGGGAAACAATTTCTCAGCAGCGCCATCTACTATGCACTGTTAAAAATATAGTTGAACGTTTCACCGAACTTCCGGTGCCAGTTTGAAACCGGTATTTTGAAAAATGTAGTGCTGAGATTCACCATTTTAGCGGTGTTTCCTCAAGCACCAAATATATAGCAAAATTAATACACACTACTAGAAGAAAAGTTATATTCGGGACTCGAACCCACAATGGCAGGTACAAACGATCACGCGTTGACAACTAAGCCACGACTGACAAAATTGTTTAGCAAAAACAAATTACGATAGGTATCATTGTTTCATCTCAATTTGCAATAGAATATTTTCTTGTAAAAAATAGAACATTGAGCTCTGGTATTTTACACGAGATTTTTGTAACTCATCACACGAGATTTTAGTAACTCAAGTAATAGTAGCTCAAAAATATTGATGAGCTATGAGCTATAATCAGTTCCTGTTCCCTTTTAAATGAATGTAGATAGATAGCCATTGCTGTCAGCGTATTTATTCGATGTCAAATGTGGTAGCTCCTTTACACACAGCCTATATTTTTTAACAAAGATTCGTTCTCCGATTTTCGAAAAATTTGTCTTTTCGAAGAATTCATGAGGCAGTTTTTTCTTATTTTCTTTTAATCACCGCTAACGTCCTAACGCGAGCTAACGGCGTCCATGTTTGTTCACCGGAAAACGAGTTGAACCGAAATCTGGGTTCTTGGAAAGAAATGGGATCTTCTAGGTTGCCATGTCCGTCCCTTCATAGGGGGCGACGTTGGTCCACCTACTAGGTGCCCCCATAATAAAGAGACCTACAATTCCGGCCTGCTGTGGCCAAAACCTTCAAGACAGAGACCGGCAATTAGAAAAAAAAAATATTTTTATAAATCCGTATAAAAGCCTTCATTTTTAATATTTTCGTCAGGTTTTACGTCAACTTCACATGCTTGGCTTCTAGGTTTTTTTCTCACTGTTTATCTCATTGTTGGTAACGGTTTCAGATACTTACGTATTATCCCGGCGGTCATTTTCGCCAAACTATTTTTTCGTCAAATGTGCTGGCAAACTGTTGCCAATCGTATTCGAAACCATTAATAATTTCATGCGTCCGGCATTTATCTTGGCGAAAAATCGCTCGTCTTGGCGGACCACCGGGACGACTCCGGTTTCATTTGGGTCTTCTGTTCTTCTGTTTAGCCAGGATGACATTACTGCTGATGGCTACAGAAGTTACGGTAACAAAGAACAAGTATAAATACACTTAAAAAAACATCGCATTCACAGGTCTGATCCGCAATTTCCTTTTTGTCGACCTTTCTCATTCAGCGCCCGGGTCATTTGCCCGCCTGCCATCCCTTATCTACGCCGCATTAAACGGCAATTGAAGGGTTTACTGCCAAAAAAGAAGTAGCTACAATTATTCAAGTTTGCGAAAAACTGTAAAAAAATAGCTTGGTTATTCCGCATAAATTAACAAGACGAGCAGCTTCATCGCTTTAGTAAAACAAGAACGAAAGATTGCAGCTAGATCCTTTTGGTACTAAACTAAAGAGATTTTTTTTTCACTGCATGGCAGTGCATTTAACTTGCTTTTTTGTGGTAAACAGCTCAATTTTCAGATGTGCGTTTCTTGGCAACAAGGCTGATTAAATCATGTATTTTGACAAAATGATTCCTCTGTATACGAATTACAAGACAAAATAAAACACTTGCCACACTATGTGAAGCTGTTTTAGGGGTGCTACGCTAGAATTTAATCTAAAAGACAAAATTTTATTTTGTAGAAGTAAGGCAAACCGAAAGGGGTACCCCAAAAGGGGATAAGGGGCCTAAACGTTCTTTTAGAGTTTCTTTCATATCTGAGTGGGGGGGGGGGGGGATGGACAATCATAAAATTCTTGTTTTAAAATGTAACTAACAGCGATACCTAAAAATGGTTTTCAATGTTCTTTAGAATTTGCACTCCAACGGAGGTAAGGGATCCAAAACGTTCTTTTCACATTTCCCTTCATATCTCAGAGGAAAAAAGAGATAGGCGTAAAATTCCTGCTTAAAAATGTAACTAATAGCAATACCTAAAAATCATTTTGAGTTTTTTTTTTTTTTTTTGGAATTCGCAACCCATGGGGTGTAAGGGGCACAAAATGTTCTTTAACGTCCTTTTCACATTTCACTTCATATCTCAGAGGAAATAAGAGATAGCTGTAACACTGCTGCTGTGACGACAGCTGGCTGTGCCGGGCACAGCTGGCTGTCATCAAAAAAGGGTCTCTAGATCCGTGGCAAGCGATGAACGTTTCGATCGTCCGCCATCTTGCTGGTAGTTAAGTCGAGCGATGGCAACGACTGCCCTTTTTTCAGCATTGGGCAATCTATCCAGCTGTTCTAGCGTTCTTCCATTTTTCAGCAGATGTCAGTGCTGTTAAAAATAAGCGTGACAATTTTTTTACGGTAAATGGCGTGCTAAAAAGTAAAGGATTCTCGTGTAGCTATGTCACACGCAACTATTTTTGTAAAAATAAAATCTATTCTTCCTGACTGGCAACAGTCAAAACTTCAGTGTTTGGTGTTCCCAGAGCGGGAACACGGCGCGTTAAAGGGTTAAACAAACGTACGATTTCACACTGCCGTTTTCGTTGCTTAAAAAACTCTAAAATAGCATAGCTTTTGCTTGACATTGTAGAAAACGCATTAATAAATAACACGCAGACTAAGAATTATATTATGAGATATTTTACAATTAAAGTAGTGGACGAAAAGAAATGCACACAATTTAGAAAGAAATTAGTTAATTTTTATTCTACGATGCACTAACTTTTTCCGAGTTATTATGTATATATGCACAAATCACCACTGTTAAATTGAAACTAAGTTAAATAAGAAACAATGGTATAAATAAATAATTATGTAATATGATATACATACATTCAAAGATTCTCCTCTCCTTCCCTCTGAAGCAGCATTTTTAAATTTTTACTTAATTTATTTATTTGAATAGCAACTCTTTTGCGTTTACTTTCAGTTCGCGTCTTCTTTCCAGAGTCATCCGTGAATATTTTTACACTTGCGAAAGTTTTAACTTTTCGTGCGCTTGAATCTTGCTAACATTTTAAATTATTCCTCAATAAAATTGTAATATGTAGCAGTTCAGTTCGAAACTGAAACTCTCTAGTAAATAAGAATATGCGCAGCATAAATATTTTGGGTAAAAGTATCACTGTTATATCAATACAGTAAATATCTGTTTTAAATAAAATTGTTCTTCCTACCTTTTTACTAAATATTTTAGAACATCACTTTTCAAGGTAATTTGTTTTTATCAGTCGAATTTTCTTTTATTTCTTCAAAATGTTGGTAAAGAGTATTTTAATTCCCTCAGCAGAGAAATGAATTGGATTCCTGCTTTGCATAATGTAACTTTTATGAAAATTTTGTGAAAGAAGTTTAAATGGAATGAGCTTCTTGAAATGGAATTGCTTTCGAAGTTTATGAATGTTTTTTTTAATTCCTCTTCCACGAAAGATTGCTTTCTTTAACATTATTGAAAAAATCTCGTCTTAAAATAAATGATTTTTTATGGAATATTTTAGATTTTTCATTGATAAAAAGTTACCAAAAATGCTTCAGTAGCTATTTAAATATACATAAAAAAAGACGAATTTTGTCCACATTTACTTCCCTACCTTTATCAGCCTATATCTACATACCTATATATAATTTTACAAGTTACTAATTTAAAAAAACTTTCACGTGTTTACTTGTACAAAAATTACAGCTGTGCATCAAAAATGACACTGGAACTAACAGTAAATACATTCCAAAGATCAGAAAAGTCTTTATTAAAAATATACAGCTAAAACATTAAAAATTAAATTCAGAATCTATTAACATCATTTGAGGAATGAGTCAAAATAATTAAAAATGGTTTCTGGCAAAAACTTGGAGTATGTGCAAGCTCTTTGACTGGTTATGTATTTGTGTTGCATGTATTTGTACATTATTTAATTCTTTTAAAAAATGTTGCTTTTTATAACTGTAGCTTTTTCGTCTTTATTTGACATGAATTTATATTTATGTGCGCACACTCACACACAGAGAAAAGAAGAAAGTCTTTAAAAAATGGCTACGATTTTTATTCTTTAAACATTAATCAAAGACATATTACAATATATTAAAAAGTTACTTTAGAAAAGGTAGAGAATTTTATAGCATCGGTTAATGTTTTCAAGTGATTAAGTTTAAATAAGTACAAAATATATTTTAATACAGCCCTCATACGAAAATAACAATCCATTTTCCCCATACAAGGAAAACAGGCCTCGTACATTAATTAGGCGATGTAAAAAATTCCAGTCATTCATCACACACGAAAAAAAAAAAGTTTAAACACAATTGATGAAAGGCTATACAATACTAAATAAAACAAAAGTATTATGCATTTATTCAACCATTGTTTTAGTCAGTGATGATTTTTATACGACTCAAAGCACGATTATCGGACGTATTTTTTTTTTTTTTTTCCTTCTAGAGCTATATAGAAATGTTCTAAGTCAGCATATATTTATTTTCATATCTCCAACACAATTTAGAATAGAATGCTTGAATTCTGTATATCACCTAATATACAGGACACATTTTATTTAATGGTAGTTTTTTTTTGTACGGGTACTATATAAAATTTAAACTTTTCATTTATTTAATCTCCTGAAAATTTTTACGGATAAAATAAAATTCTGCATTTTTTTTTCACATTTTTTTATTTATTGCATATGTGTAAAATAAATATTTGGTCTATGTTCCGTATCCGGTGCCCCTTGGTTCTGGCGACATCGTGAGCGATGTTCAACGTTAGTAAAGTACCCTGCCGATGGTTTTTGACTGGCAACCATAAAGAAATGTGTAGAGCTTGGCGACGTTTTTTTGGAGGAATGATAATGCGTCAAATATTGTAAATTGGATAATTTAGAACTATTGAAAGATGCGAAATTTCTTGCACTTTCGGGCATGCGTAATAGTTGTTTTTTAATCTAGCTACTGTGTGACGTAAGCAGATGAATGTAACGAATTCGCTTGCTCAATTTGACGTCACTAAGCTGTTAATTTGCGTTTTGTGCATGCGTTATTGTTATTTTTCGTTTTTTCCTGTTCTTTCGTCTACTATTCTAATTTGCTTCAACTTGTACTAATGTTTTTTTTGGGGTATCGCAGAGGGGCCCGCGTTAGCATATTTTCGATGGGGCCCTTTGGAGGCGGTGGCCGGACCCACTGTTGTTTTTTTTGGGTCTCGCAGAGGGGCCCGCGTTAGCATATTATCGAGGGGGCCCCCTTGAGGCGTAGGCCGGACCCACTGATGTTTTTTTGCGATCTCGCAGAGAGGCCCGCCCGGACCCACTGATGTTTTTTTTGGGTCTCGCAGAGGGGCCCGCCCGGACCCACTGATGTTTTTTTTGGATCTCGCAGAGGGGCCCGCGTTAGCATATTTTCGAAAGGGCCCCCTTGAGGCGTTGGCCGGACCCACTGATGTTTTTTTTTTGGGTCCCGCAGAGGGGCCCGCCCGGACCCACTGATGTTTTTTTGGGTCTCGCAGAGGGGCCCGCCCGGACCCACTGATGTTTTTTTTGGATCTCGCAGAGGGGCCCGCCCGGACCCACTGATGTTTTTTTTCGATCTCGCAGAGGGGCCCGCGTTAGCATATTTTCGAAGGGACCCCCTTGAGGCGTTGGCCGGACCCACTGATATTTTTTTTCGATCTCGCAGAGGGGCCCGCGTTAGCATATTTTCGAAGGGGCCCCCTTGAGGCGTTGGCCGGACCCACTGATGTTTTTTTTTGGGTCTCGCAGAGGGGCCCGCGTTAGCATATTATCGAGGAGGCCCCCTTGAGGCGTAGGACGGAACCCACTGATGTTTTTTTGCGATCTCGCAGAGGGGACCGCCCGGACCCACTGATGTTTTTTTTGGGTCTCGCAGAGGGGCCCGCCCGGACCCACTGATGTTTTTTTTGGGTCTCGCAGAGGGGACCGCCCGGACCCACTGATGTTTTTTTTTGGGGCTCGCAGAGGGATCGCCGGACCCACTGATGTTTTTTTTGGGTCTCGCAGAGGGGCCCGCGTTAGCATATTTTCGAGGGGGCCCCCTTGAGGCGTTGGCCGGACCCACTGATGTTTTTTTGGGTCTCGCAGAGGGGCTCGCGTTAGCATATTTTCGAGGGGGCCCTTTGGAGGAGGTGGCCGGACCCACTGATGTTTTTTTGGGGGTGTCGCAGAGGGGCGCGCGCCCCCTCCAAGAAAAATGTTTTTACACTACATAAATGGAGCTTTTACCAATATTTAGCAGGCTTTACACTAGATAAAATGAATATTCACAATTTGCGCACTCCTCCGAAAGAGTTTCTGGTTCCGCCCTTGGAGAACATATGTAAAGCTGACGTCATAAACTTGAAAATCGTCTGGATTTTTTATCACATGTTGGTCTGGAAAATCGTTTTTTTTTAAATCAGAATTTGACTGGCAATTCTGAAAATTAAACGCGGTGCATTTGAAGTATAGAATTTTCATTTAGTGTTAATTGCATGAAGATTGAAGTTTGGTGTTCTTTGATTCTGAGTGGAATAAGTTTGTGTTGGATTTTCCTTGTGTTTTTGATTCCGTTTTACGGACCCTTTACCGTAAGTTAGTGAGCGTCTCGGGGAATTTCGTCGTTATTTCGTCTTGGGGAATTTCATCGTTGTAATGGATGTTCCCGGTCCTTCCATTAAAAAATGAGGTGGGAAAGGTGAGGTAAGTGCTTGTTTAATCTACTTTTTCTAATGTTTTGTTGTGGATTTAACTGTTTTATATAGTGTCATTTACTTAGAATTTGTGTTTCTTTGTAAAAACTTTAGTGGTATATACTAGTGTTTATTCGTCATAAGAAGGCGATAGCCGTTGGAGCTTGGCGGTCGCCAGGGTGGCTTGGCGCCAGGGCTGGAGCTTGGCGCCAAGATCTGTAGCGCTCGCACTTGGCGATCGCCAAGCTCCAGCGGCTATCGCCCTGTTTACATGAGGGGCACCGTCTTGTATGATTTTACCAAATATTTAGAGAATAAGAGCTTCAGACAGTGTTTTCAACACACCCTGTATATAATTAGACATATCACCAAAATCAAAAACGAATAAAATTAACAATAAATTAACTTGCGAAAATAAAATTTTAAATAACTATTTCAAAGGGTCATAACAGCAGAAACTGACAAGGTATAAACTACTAGATAAGCACAAGAAAACAATATAAACAGAATCTCACGAATTATAAATTTAATATTAGAAAGATCCAGAAGTAATATCGTATGTTTGTATGTCAGTATTTCATCCATCCAAAATTACTAAAGCTAATAATCCGAAATTTGTTATTATATGTAAGTTTTTAAAAATTGGTGATAGATTGACAACGTTTTCCAAAATTTAAAGCTTGTAGTCGAGGGGAGGGAAGGGTAGATGGCATAAACGTTTTTTTTTTTGTGTTATCTCATAGAGTAATACTTAGGATGGAGCGAAAAAAACTTTATTTCAAAATTCACACTGCCTGAGACATTAAATAGTGCGACATTGCTAAGAACAAATTTTTTCCAAATTTCAGCTCAAAATATTCTCATCTTCAGGTTCCACAACTCAAGCGAATATATTTCTATCTTATTTTAATTAAAATAATGATGTTTAATTAATTAATTGAATGATTAGTTATGTTTTCATTATTAAATTGCTTTATTAATATGCTATTATCACATGCCAGTGCTGGAAATCGTAGATTTAGAAGCAAACGTCGACTTAGGTTCTGATTCAGAAATGGAGCATACCTCAGAAAATGATGACGATTTCGTTAGGCAGGAAGCCAAATGTCGGAAAACGACTGACGATGAGATTCCCTAAAACTCCAAGACAGACCAAATGCCCGAACTAGCCGTTGTTCTTGATAGAGCAGGCGTATGGGAGTATTAATTATTGAATTAATTAATTACGCGTAATTATTTCAATAGAAATTCATAAAAGACTAAAAAAGACACTAGGAATATATTCGCTTGAGATGTAGAACCTGAAGATAGCAATATTTTGAGCTGAAATTTGGAGACTGTTTGTTCTTATCAGATTCGCACCATTTAATGACTCAGGCAATGTGAATTTCGAGAAAAATTGACTTTCGCTCCAACCCAATACTCATCCATAAATTTTTTGTTGTAAAAAATAACATTCACATTTCTTAAAAATCTATTTCAAAGCATTTATAATATTGTCCTCCATAATGAGTAGAATTGTGAAATTCGGTAGAATCTTAAAAAGAAAAGAACAGTTGTCCGTTTCACAAATTGAATTATACTTTTAGGTACAGATTTAGAATTACAGAAGTTGTTAAAACTTTATTTCTTTCAATTTTAAATCAACTATTAAAAAGGGTTTAACCAAATTTGATTACTTATTTTTGAAAACCTTTTGACCCTGTAAATAAATTATCCAGTCGATTGCAATAAAAAAGGGATATGCACAGTTACATGTTACAGCAGTTCTAAATATAAAATCTCACCATTCTGCTGTTAAATGCTTTAGAGTTATGCCAAATACGCAATTATTATTGGGGCCAAATTTGGCGATATATCCGAAAAAATTGCAAGGGTCGATGACAGTTTGGGAGATTTTGGACGTGGTCTAATCATTGTCGGACAATGTAGACATAATTTATTAAAGATGTCTATAGACCTGAAATGTTTTGAAATTCTTTTGAGTTGCCCTGTGAATGAACTATCAAGTGGATTGTAACCCAACAGGAAGGTACACAACTAGATTTTCTAACAATCCTAAATATAAAATTTCAGCATTCTAACCAATACTATTTGAGATATGCGAGTTACGCACATACATACGCATGTACATACAGACGTCATGAAAAAGCTAGTCAAAATGGACTTGCGCTTGGTCAAGATGGATTAGCCATGCATTTATACGCACATGCATACATACGTACGTTGTGACGTCTCTACAAAAATTTTCAAAGTAAATTTAGAGATAGTCAAATCGATTTTTTCATCAAAATATGCATTCAGAGATTTTTCGCCATCACAATACTTCCTTTTATTTCGTATAAGGAAGTAAAAATACAGGAATAATTACATTCACTACCTAAAAGTTTCAAGATAATTATTTTCTTCAAAATATATGCATATGTTACTACAGAAGATTATTTGGAATTATATTATTGAGAGTACTTTAGATTTATCAAAGCGTTTATTAAAGTTTAAGATTTTAAAATCCTTCAAACAAACAAACAAGCAATTTTTTATCTCCACATCAGTAAAAGTTAGTTATGAGTTTAAACCCATGAGGTATATGTGAGATATACATGTTATAAGTTTTGTAAGTAGGTTTTGAAAAGAAAAATCTTTATTTTTAATCTGCAGGTAAATTGAACTACAATTTATTTTTTTTAAATTCAAAAATGTATTATGTTTCATAAAATGTATTAGAACAATTATAGTATGTACCTAAAGTATATTTTTAATAAGTACATGCTTTTTGGTATTGTTTTCGTATTAATACAAAGCTACCCGAGGGATATCTGTTTAAGGAGGGATACCTCGAGTGAAGGACTTTTTAAGGAGTTCTTACGCGAATTCACGCAACATCTCGATCGACAGCTGCGAGATAGGACCGAGCCCGGAGCCCGTCTACCATGTTCAATGTCTTTATGCAAACTGCCATGGTGAAGCCCTACGTGCTTTTTCTGAGATGCATGGAAATAATACAAAATATCACTATATACACACATATTATATACAACAAATCAAATATACTCCGCTGAAACTTGAAAGTGAATTTTACGACTATAAACCCAATGAAGAAAACGGCAAATATTACACTAATCTCGTTTAATTAAATTAAACTTGCTCTTATATAGTGTATAAAAATACGCATTATTGATTCTTACAAATAATTATAAACGTTTCAGCATTTCCTAGAGTTCTGAAGGACAAATACATCAAACGCGTGATTTGGAATATTTTTGAGAGCAGATTTTCCAAAGTTTGATCCTGAGTCCATAAAACCGCTTCCATTTCATTGAAATGTGTTTGTTACGACACACATGTCTAATGAACTCGCTTTTATAGGTAATCAAAAGTTGCGCTTTGAAAGTTTATCGAACAAAACAGGACTCTAAAGAGACGCCATTTGGATTTTATCGTTTCTTATGCACGGGAGTCATGTCTCGAGAAGTTAGTGAAAACAATTTATGTGACATAAAGGACTGTATGGGGCACATTTTTGTTTTAAATCTCAAAAATAGTAATGATGTATATCCGTCAGATTGATATTGCTTAGTATAATCACCAATGCAAGCTTGTGTACAGGGTGCCTCAGAAACATTAACCTAGGCTTCTAGTCGTTAAATATTGATAATAGACACTATAAATTATTAAGCTACGTAAGAAAAGATACATGATTTTATGGTATAGAGTGAAATTTTCAGGAGATTAAATCTAAATAAATACAAAATTTAACTTTTTACACGCCTCTCGTGGAAAAAATTACCAACTATTAACATGTGCCTCATGCATTTATTAGGTGATAAAAATAATTCAATCTTTCATCATAAGAAATCTCATATATTTAAACTAATCTTTCATCATAAGAAATCTCATATATTTAAACAGTCTTTGGTAAGGGGCTATATAATATCAGTAAATAGCAAAAGTAGAGGAGAGGAGGTGATTATGGAATACCATTTACATTTCTAACTGTAACTTCATAGATTTTAAAATAAAATCCCCCAAAACAGCATGAGTACATGCTATAATTAATCGTAATGAAATATCAATTGCAAAGAAATACACAATTTATTTTGTTGTTATAGAAAAAATATTTGAAAAAAAAGTTACGAATGGAGTATAATATGGAATAGTCGGGTAATATGGAATAGATGGTTTAAACCGATGAAAAGCAATTTATATTGCTTCATATATAGTTATTTGTTACTATAAAACAAATTTTTATGTTTTGTAGTTTAAATCATAATACTGGAGTCATTTCTGCTTCGAGTCGATTTAGAAAAGTTGTAGATATAATTTTCTTTCTTTGCCCCGATACAGTCATGGTGAGCCCACAGAGAACAGCTGGATCTTTGAATCCAAACTTATCGTTATTGATCATTAGAAAACTTTTCGTGACAAAAGATGCATTCAGCGTCTTTGTTTTCCGGGTCTTTAGTGGATGACATGAAACCCATTACAATATTACCCAGTATTCCATAATACCCGACACGCCATCTCGGAAAACGAACCTTTAAAACTAATTGGCAAAACACTGTCATCTAAAAAATAACCACAGTTCAACAAACTACCATTCTCTTAGTGTACATTATGCGTAACATCAATGTTCATGTCATGTGTTTACTAGTAAGTTAAAATGTTTGAAAACTTATCTACAAAATCTCTTGAAAATCACAAAACATACTTTGTTCTGTAGCGAGTGGTACGGCAACAGAGAGCGGTCAACTCTTACTGCATTGTAAGAAGGGAATCTTTCTTGAGTTGTTCATGGTATTCCCTTGTGGCAATAGTAACTAACAGAGCCAAAAACTCGGTATTCCATATTTCCCGACTATTCCATAATCACCTCCTCTCCTCTATATGTATAGTATCAAATGTGTTGTAATATGAATTCATGCAATCATTGTTTTCTTTCGAAATTTGTGCACGACACCTGAATTCGATGGGATTTTTTTTTCTTAGAGCCTTTGAAAAATGGCTTAAGTCAGCAATTATCTATTTTCATATCTCCAACAATTTTTTGGATAAAATACTGTTTTGTATTTATTTAGATTTAATCTTCTGAAAATTTTAATCGATACCATTGCAACTTTTTGTACATCTCTATGATCAATATTTAAGGAATAATATGTCTAAGTCACTGTCTTACGGACGAATATTTATTTATTCGACGGTACTTATCAAAATTTTCAAGCTTACTGACAAGCGGTCTTCGAAGGCCCAGTTTAGAAATCTAGTTTAAATTTAAAGTACACTTGAGAAGAAGAATTAACTTCATTTCAAGTTACTCAAATATCATATAGCAATTAGGAATGGCAATCCGGAAAATCTGATCTGGTAATCCGGCGGACATGGCATCATTAGATATCTACCGGACACGGTACCAATTTACCAGTTCCTGTGACCGGATCCGGAAAGTGCTAAAAAACAAAAGAGTGCTTATGAAAATGAAGGAGTTCGAGGACAATACTTGTCTTATGAAAATAAACACTCAAAAAACTGGTGTTAAAAGGTAAAATAAATAAAAACTTTGTGAAAAAAAAACACACACATAAAAGGTTACATCAAGGTACCTTTTATGTGTGTTTTTTTTCACAAAGTTTTTACTTATTTTAATACTTGTCTTACATTCATGACTATTTGTTGACAGTAAAACCGACATGTGTGGAAGCTGAATGGACCTTTTCAGCCGCTGGCTATACTTGTAACTTTTTAAGAAATCGATTGGCAAATGACACGATTAACACTATTTATTTCCTACGAGTCTTTTTTAAAAACCAAACTTGATTTATTATAATCGACATAATAGTATATATTATATAATAAATATATTATTATATAGTATATACTATCTGATTGATATCCATTGTTTTGTTTTCATTACAAATAAATTTTTGCTACCATATTGTTACGAAAATCGCCAAGTGGGTGTATTTTAAAGCAGTCCAATGAGCACAGTAAACAAAAAAATAACACTTTATTCCACGACTCGCAGCTCAATAGCTCAAAATAATACAAGAAACATTAACAAGCACTAAATAAATTCATAAATAAGCACAGCAATAACGCTATTCATATCACAGAATCAACCGTGCGCTTCCAAGTCTATCACTGAACTGAACTCCGCGGAGAGAAATCCTAGCGCTTTTATAGAGATGATGACGTCACCAGAATTGCCGAAAAATTTTTGGAATAATCTTATCAAATTGAAATATGGTCTTGAGACATGAATTTTCTAGAAGCCACCATCTGTCGCCAAGGTCGCCAAATCCGTCGCCAAGACTACAGGGTTACTTCCACAGATTTACCATTACCTGAGGACTTTTAAGGACGCTATTATGCCTGTAAAACTAGTTTCACGGTGGCGCATGCAATACGAGAGCAAATTAAGTTATTATTTCGCAATAATATTATATTTTATAATATTGATGATAATAATAACCTAGATCTAGTCTAATATAATATAAATATTAAAATTTTACTAATTGTTCTAGATACTTGATTTTCACTGTTCATTTTATACGTAATTGCTGCTTAATTATAATAGAGTTGATAATAAGTTGATTTCCTAAGAAATATACGTTCTTTCTCATTAACTTTATGATACACTCACTTAAATATCTTTTATACAGTTAATTTCGGAACGAAAGAGAAATCGTTTTCGTGTGGATAATCCGACCGGATCCGGCCGGATCCAACCGAATTGTTATTGGTGCCGGATTGCAATCTCAAATAGCAATACGAAGTCGATTGGAATTCTCTCGTTCAGGCTTTGGGCATTTAAAATAACTGCAAAGGTACATTGAATCACCATCTATCATTAACTTAAGCGGATATTCCTTTTGTAATTTTTATTAATTATACTTAGGCATATAAAGTTTTGTTTTCTTGTTTTATTTAATAAGTATTTCGAATCCAGGCATTTTTAAATGATTTCGAAAAAAATAGAAACTATTTCATTCCTTTCTTCTTGAGTTTAAATTATCAGAGATGTGCAATAAAAATAACGCAACGCAATAACCCTTTGAGGCGCAACCTTTTCCCAATGCTGAAAAAAGGGCAGCCGTTGCCATCGCTCAACTTAGCTACCAGCAAGATGACGGACAATCGAAACGTTCATCGCGTGCCACAGATCTAGAGACCCTTTTTTGACGACAGCTGGCTGTGCTCACAGCCCTTGCTACGTACAGCTCTTGCTGGTAGTTAAGTCGAGCGATGGCAACAGCTGCCCTTTTTTCAGCATTGGGCAATCTCTCCAGCTGCTGTCGCATTCTTCCATTTTTCAGCAGATGTCAGTGCTGTTAAAAATAATCGTGACCATTTTTTTACGGGAAGTGACGTGCTAAAAAGTAAAGGATTCTCGTGTAGCTATGTCACCCGCTACTATTTTTATAGAAATCAAATCTATTCTTCGTGACTGGCAACAGTCAAAACGTCAGAGTTTGGTAACACAGCGCGTTAAAGGGTCAAATTATCAGGGATGTGCAATAAAAATAACGCCAGCGGCTTACCTCTTGTTGTGTTTGAGGGAAATATCGGGATATATCCATCCCTCTTCAAAATTTTTGGATAAGTTATAGATAGGCTTTATGTCTTTCAGAATTTTCGTTTACTTGTTCACGATTAATTACATATCCTCCCCACCCCCACCCCCTCGTTTTTTTTTTTTGTTTTTTTCTCACTACGTCCTTGATCAAAGATACCAGTTCTACAAATCTACAATTTTATTTCTCCTTCCATCATATGAATATATCTGTAGGTTTTGTTTGTCAATAACTTGAGTATAGTGCAAAAAGAATTAAAAAAAGCCATGATTGTTGCAAGAAATTCAATCTAGGTAACTTGTAATAAACTTATAATTGATAAGCAGAGAAATCGGTAACAAAGTAGATAGTTCGCCGATAATAAATGGGATGTGCTTTAATTAAGCCTCTCTCGAAAGTTCAAAGAATTCCTCAAACTAAAGATGGTGCCAATCACTTAACATTCTGCGAGAAGGCTGCTCTAACGTCTGTGAAAGGAAAAGAAAAGCCTAACTTAGATAAGATTTTTCTCCCTTTGAGCTTAGAATATATTACTAAACCGGGGCTGAAAGCAAGGTGTAAATATCGTGTGGTTAATACACTGATAATGATAATTTTTGTTTCCATTTTTGTTTTTTTGCATATTGATGTATTTACCCGTTAATTCATTAAATAAATGAATTATTCTTGCTTTTTAAAAAACAGTAAAGAGATTGATTTATGTGTATTTTAGAAAACTTTGTGGAGTAGTGCCTTTGAGAAGTAGTGCCTTTTGTGTGTGCAATTGTATTTGAAATGTTTAATACAATAAATGTTTGAAAGTAATATATTTATACTGCGAAACAAGGAAACCACAATTTATCTATATTCACAATGCTTAAATCAACCTCTGTTGAATATGTAGAATAATAAATATTATTGTTGTTATTGTCATTGGAACATGGGCATATTTTCGGATTTGTGTTCTGGTTTGAAAACTCTGCTTATAAATTCTCATAAAGTGAAGTGGACAACACAATAGGGGATGCCCTCCATCGAGTTCATTCTAAAGGGTCCTAACCCGTATTTACAGTAAGTTTCGGATAAAACCACGGAAAACTCCGAACGGCTATTCGACGGACATGGCCTAGGACTTTCAAGTAAGGCACCTACCGTCTCCCAGTTCAGAGCGCTATGCTGAATCCTAAATAGTACGTAAGAATAAAATAAAAAAAAATATTCAGCCTTCAGCTGAAATTAGTTTCCCCTCCGCTAAAGAGGTTTTTTGACAGAACCTTTTAATTTGTATTGGCAGCCATGTACAGGATGTATTTGCATGTAAATCAAACGGGGAGAAACCAACCGTTCTTCCAGTTTTTCAGATTTGAGAGTTAAATATGCACACACGTACACCAAAAGTCGCCAAGCTTGGCGACTTTTGGCATAGTTCTTGAGGGAGGCACGTGACCGTGGTCGGACCATTACCTAACTTATGTGGTAAGACGGTATTGTGCTTGAAATGGATGAATGCCCCTAAAATTGCCATTGACCGTAATGTATTGGAAATCTTTTGAGTGTTCCTGTAGCAGAACTGTAAATGATAAAGACACTTTTTTAATGGAGAAATTCATTTTCTAACTCTTTACAGCATATATCACTCCTGCGTCGTTTGAAATAGCCCAAAACCTCTAAAAAACGCTTTGATGAATGTCGGCCCATAGAGCTTAATGTATTTCGAATCTGTTAGGCCATTCTGTTGATAAACTATCCAGTCGAATGGAACCGAAACGGGAGGTGCACAAATAGATGTTACAACAATCCTAAATATAAAGTTTCAACATTCTACGCCTAATAGTTTTTGAGATATGCGAGTTTAATGAATTTCGGCCCATTGAGCGTAATGTATTTCGAATGTTTTGGGCGGTCCTGTAGATAAACTATCCAGTCGAATGGAACCAATAGGGGAGGTGCACAACTAGATGTTACAACTATCCAAAATATGAAGTTTCGACATTCTACGCCTAATAGTTTTTGCGTTAGGCGAGTTTAATGAATTTCGGCCCATAGAGCGTAATGTATTTCGAATCTTTTGGGCGGTCCTGTACATAAACTATACACTCGATTGCGACCAAAAGGGGAGGTGCACAACTAGATCATAGAACAATCCTAAATATCAAATCTCAACATTCTACGACCAATAGTTTTTGAGATATGCGAGTTACATACATACGTACGTACGTACGTACGTACGTACGAACATACGTACGTACGTACAGACGGCATAGAAAAACTGACCACAATAGACTCTTTGAAAGTTACTTTGAAATTTTTCAAGTATCCATTATTCCAATCATGTGTCGGATCTTGGTGTGTTTCAAATTTCCGTGAGATCTGTAAGATTTTATTTACTATCAATTATCATCCACGACTTTTTTTGTCTGCCCAAAACTATTACCCTCTTTAGCGGAGGGTAATAGATATGTAAATACAACAGAATGAATAATAAAACACCATTTTTGTTTTTGATTTTGATTTAGCATTCATTAACGTAACTAACAAATATCTAACTCAATACCTCAGCAATATATTGCTTTGAAGTACATAACAAAAAATATAAATTAATAAGACAAGCAGATATTCCTCAGTTAGACCACTTAGATTCATTTGATATTAATAATTTCCTAAATGCATACAGTTATGCTTCTGCTGAAGAATTCTAAATCATTTAATGAAAATAGAAAAAGTAATAGATACGTCTATTGGAAATGCATATTATTTGTAATAATCAACAAAATTTCTTTGCCAATATGTGTGTTCATGCCTCCTTTAAAAAAAAAAAAAAAAACTTTTGTTGAATTTGTTATGTTATTTTTTCAACCCACAAAAATGTTGGTTAAAAGTTTCAGACATAAGGTAATTAATTATTTTATCCATCAAAATTTACATTATTTTAGACTTTTTGTATACCTACAATTTCAATATGAAGAAATTCAAGTCACTTTCCTTTGTATTGTTCTTCGTAAGACAGAATCGCCCTTCAGTTCATTGTAAAAAAAAATATGTTCCTTTAATACTAAATAATACTCAAGACTAGCAAAATTTTAAAAACAAGTGTTAAAAAAAAGCTTACTTCTTAATGTTATTTTATAAAGGAGTTGCCTCTTTTTTATCGCATGTGCGGAGATAAATCAAACTTCTAACTTCAGCGTGCAATTTCAGATTTAGATTTAATGCTACAATAAAAGATAACTATCGCAATCGTGAAAACCAAACATTGTTGGCTTTGGACTTCTTCTCCTCCCGCAATTCCATCTGCTACTCCCCAATCCCGAAAAAGATGTTTTGTTATACAGTCCTATCGTGGAAGACTATAATTAATTTACAGGGCAGGTACTTACGACTGCCCCTCCCCCTCCCGGAAAACTAAAATCTTCCACTTTTATATCCAGAAAAGCTTTTTAAACACTTTGAATTAGCATAATTTAAATTTACCGTACGCCACCCTGAACATTGCGAAACTTCCATCCAGTTGCAGTTATTTAATCAAAATTGTTTTAAAGTATTGTTTGTATAATTCTGAAATTCTCTCTTAATGTATACAGGGAATCACTTGATACATTTTAATACAAGACTTTTTTGAATGCTGAGTACTCGGTATTTGAAAACTAAAGCAGGATTATTATAAAATTCGTAGCCAATTGATTAGCTACGTTTGCAAACACCGTAGGTCGTATAATGCATAACGTAATAACGTTAATATGTGTTACAGTATAATTAAATAAAATATTTTCCAAGCTTAATTTAGATCTGTTTTTTAAGTTCCTACGAATGCAGCTGCGTGAGTCAAAGAAAGGTTTGGGGAGACACAAATATTTTATTTTCTCATGGGATTTGTACGCTAAAAATTCGTAACATACGTCCTGAAGGCCCGGGACGTGGGGCAATTGTCAACCCTGCTCCCCCCGCTCTCGGTGGGCCTGAATTTACAATTTCACCTAGTTTTTTTCGCTTTAGCATTCCATATCCAAAACAGTCATTATAAAGCAGCAATACATAGATATTGCTGCTTTATAATAATGCAGAGAGCAATCTATAACAAATATATTGCTGACAGCTATACAACACTAAAAACAGATATATAGCAAAAGTACAGTATTTTATCATGTCACGTACGTCCAAGCTGTTTTAACAAATTTTCCTTACGTTCAAAATAGCAGTTGCTCTTTATACTATTTTTTTTTATAAAAACACAAAAAAATAAATTTATTGAATATACAAATTAATTAGTTTTAACTTTGAAACTTTCAAGTAATTAAAAAAATCAATTGAATAGTTTTATGTTTTATATCATAATTACCGATACTTAAATGTATTGCATTAGGGTTAGGAAAAACCCGGAAGCCCGGTCGGCTGAAAAATATCCCTTGGCGACTAGATGTTTTTTTTTCATTGATATAATTAAGTATACGTGTGGCTCCTAAAATGTTTGCTGGCTCCGAAGATTTTACAACTTTTTTCGAGCTCTGGGCATAACCTAAATATTCCGATACCCATTGATGTTCTGCGTTCGTTTCTCCTCTCCTGGCTTACAGCACACTGCGCTCCTGCGCATGTCCTTGACGCATGCGTGAATTGACTGTTCAACGATTTCAAAGGCTATTGGTTCTTCGAGATGTGGCCTTCCACGGCCTTTGATCCGGCCAGCGGAACATATTAAAACCCTGTTTAAAACCCATATAAACCACTCAAAAACCCCATATAAATCCCAATTGTACGGCCCGCGACTTCGCTAACATCCTGAAGTTTTACCCGCGACTTGTTAAAGGTTGCTCATACCTGATCTATATCCTTTGTTTCGTGAAAATTACATTCTTTAAAAGTGAATTATGGCATCTGAAAAAAAAAATAATGCTCAATTTACATCTATCCATCCTTATATCTTTTATTCACGTATAAAATATTAGGGAATAATTTCCAGTTTACAGGAATCTGACAATTCGTGGAATTATTTCATTCATGGAGTAATTTGTACGCCAAAGCCATTCAATGTAATTGTGCTTCTAATGCATTTTTGAACTCGTGGCATCATAATAATGTCCAAATCACATGTGATATGCAACTTGAATATTTCAAATCGAAGAGCGAACTTATCGCAATGTCACGCTATGCACAGGTCAGCGGGTGGAATATCAGATTTTTAAAGTAGCAAATTCTCCCCCTCCCCCTATACCTCTTACCGCACTTGTGCAAATTTGCAAGTCGATCGATCCAATGGTGTGTATTTTATTTGATTTTTTGAGCAAAATATTTGCATAAATCGTAAAAATTCCGAATGTGTACGTTTGAAAACAAAACTGAAACGTAGATACCATAGCTTTTAACTTTTCTACTCAAATACATCAATTTTTTCCAGTTAATGTTGGCAAAAACATTGGTAAGAATCAGGGAAAATTGTGAATTATCCATTTGAAGGTAAAATGGCGATTCATTCGTTTAAAATAGCTTTTCTAGATTACGCATTCTTTTTTTTCAACAAATAAAATGAATTTCGTCTGTCATGAAGCTTTGATATAAGAGGGTCTGTTTACACAAAACGAAATCGGTCGAATGCGAAAAGTTCCCGTGCGTTTCCTGAAGAGCATGAAATTCGATTTGGGTATATAATATAAATTGAATAACCTATTTTTTTAGGTGGACGAAGATGGAAAACATTGAGTGTAGACATATTTTAGTCAAAGGTGTTTTCTAGCGTCCGTTGTAATTGCCTCCAAAACGGGCTTTGACTTCTAGTAGAACTATAGTTAAAAACAATTAATCACCAAAGAGGAAAATAATTAAATAAACTTATTAAACTTTTATAAAGCAGCGGCACTTTTAATAAGGCCTCTTGAACTTTCTCTAAGTATGTCGGAAACTAAATTAGAACTTTCAGTTATAGCAGCAGCTTACGTTAGTGAAAGACAAATTGCTAAAGCTTCTGCATATAAGGCTAGGGAAAATTCATCATCACTTATAATAACGTATTTTGAAATTCCTTAGAATATGCGTAACCCTTAATTAATGCAATACTTTCTATGAGCTAGACTTAATGAAATAAGGATTATACGAATGGTAGAAGGTGATCTGTTTAATGCTTATTCAAGTATGTGTATGTTCTAGCTTCCCACCCAAACAGGCCCTAAAGATAAATCGGCATTGTCTTGCTTAATTTTAGAAGATGTTGTTAAATGTATCTTAAAATAGTTTCCCAAAATGGCGATCATTGAAAAATGTGAATTGTATATTGCAGGGTGTCCAGCAAACAACAACCAGATTTCAAAATTAAAAATTTCCGAAACAAATATCAGTAGAAGGATACACTTACGGTATGGTTATTATTTAATCTGTAAGAATTTCGAAGTGGTAGTAACAAGAACCGCAAACAGATGCCGCTGCAAACACAGGATAATAAAATGGAATGGCCTTCATATTCTCCCGATCTCTCTGCCTGTGACTACTCATACTGTGGGGCACATTGTCTTCTGGAACCATCTTAACACGCAGATCGACCTTGAATAGTCGATTTGGATGGTATATGAATACATTGCCGTTCAGACATTACGGGCTGGAACAATAAATTTCGTTATTCACTTGCGCCACCACTGTATGTCGAACGTTAGACATTTTGAACAAACTGTGTATTGACTGCTTGCAGAGAGAGTTCACACTGACATATGATGATCGTCGATCGATTTTTGACGTGTAGTGGAATCGTTTAGCAGTGGCGTATGCAAGGTTTTTTGGGGAGTTTTAACCCTACTTGTCGAAGAGTTTTTAACATAAAGTCCATAATTTTATAATTTTTAAGATAAAGATCATGCCTTTTAAAATTACGCTACGTCTTTAACCGCCCCCCATTGAAGGAAGTCTTTGTATCCCATCGACAGTTACCAGTTATTTAACTACTATTTCTAAACTTCATAAATATACTGTTTACTGCATCTTTCTATTGATATTTGTTTTGAGATTTTTAATTTTGAAATCGGGTGTTACTTTCTGGACATGATGTATCATATTAAACAAGGTACATGTAATAATATAAATACTAAAATATTTATTTGTACGCATATTTTTGAAAGTCCTGATTTTTATCGAAGCAAAGATAAGTTCTTCCACAGTTTTTCTACGCTATATTTGACTAACCAAAATATTCTGCTCAAAAATATTTAGTCTCTGAAGCTGTTGTTTCAAATGCTTTCTTCAATTTGGAAAAAAATGGCCAACAACTCTAATTTTGATTCGTAGTTGGGAATGTACGTTTATGTATTTAGAATAGTTGAAACAACTGTAGTAAAGAACCTACTAGCATTGCAACTAAAACCGTTGAGGATTCATATCGAATTCCTTTGAAATTTAGGCATGCATCCGCTGTTTTTAAATGCAGTTTGCATGTTTGTTTAAACTTAATTATAAACTTGTTCTCGCTCTACATCACATCAGCAGTTCTTAGAGGTGCCCTCTTTTAACATTTTTCTTTTATATATTTCCCATTTTTGTTTCTTAATCTGAACTTGTGTTAGGTCAGTACTTCTCCGATTCAAACGTCCATTTCTAATTAAAAAATGACGATGTTTCCTTTGGTTTCTCTTGCCCCACCCGCTATACCTAGAGGCAAATATTTGAAGGCTAAAAAATTTTCACATTGAAACTTTTGCAAAAATCTCTGCAGTGTGTAAGTGTTTAGACTTGAATGAATGATCTTCTGTGCACTTTCTGCATTACTTTTTGTATGCATTCGCAGTAAGAGTTCACACTTTTTCCGAATTTGCAGTTCCATGTACAAAATAAAATATTTACAGTAATGCTTTAATTTAAAACAGATTGATAGAATTAAATTAAACTATGCTATACCATAAATAATTGTTAAACTAGGCAAATTGGTAATAATTTGGAAAAATTCGTTTTTCTGTATGCGCATTTCACACTGAGTTTTATTCTGATTCAAAGTATTATTTTAAAATCTTTAAAAAATCACCCCAAAAGGTTTGGATAGACAAAGCAATTTTAAAATAGTTCAGTAGTCAGGGATTTAACAGATCTCGTCAGTAGCATGAGAGATTTATTAAAGAGTAAAAAGGAATAAGATTTTTCTATTTCTGTAATATACTTAATTCGATTTTTGCATTTATTTAAAAATCTACTCGATACAGAGAATAACTGTAATCGATGATCCAAAAAGAACGATGAAGAGCTGCGGGGCAAAATTATTAAATATTGCTGAAAAAA
This sequence comes from Cheiracanthium punctorium, assembly GCA_038373885.1. Taxonomy (NCBI): domain Eukaryota; kingdom Metazoa; phylum Arthropoda; class Arachnida; order Araneae; family Cheiracanthiidae; genus Cheiracanthium; species Cheiracanthium punctorium. The sequence goes on along the minus strand of JAWZYV010012308.1, from coordinate 962,222 downwards.
CGTTTGAATTGTATATCAGGCATCAAAGAAAAATATAAATTAACTAATCCTTTTTAAAAGAAAGAAAAAATTAGAATTTTTTTAGTTTCTCTCAGCATCAGTGTTTTTATTTTTTCTTCTTTTATTTTCAAAGCCCTCATCTTGTTTTTAAGGGTACTTGAAAATATACATATATACATACATATATATATATATATATATATATATATATATATATATATATATATATATATAAAGAGTAGTAATTACAACTTTTCTTAGTCACGTGTAAGGATTTAAAACTGCATCAGCTGCATACCCTGATATTTGATAAATTATTATTTAACTCGTAACTGAATTGAGAAAGGAATGTTATTGCATGCGAAATGTTAGTTGAATGTGTTAAATTTCAGTAATGTATTACTAGACCAAAAATATATAGTTTAAAAAACCAAAAAACACACTTTAGTGATAAATTGAACTAAATAAAAGGCGAAAAATAATTCTTAATATAGAAATAAATTAATGAACGAAAACTAGTATTATTGTGAAAAAAGCGTGGGGTGCTTTGTGCTATATTTTTTGTATCATTTTTGTACTAATCGTAATATTCTCAAAAACTGATATATGGAGCAACCCACGCTTTTTTCACAATAATATTAGTTTTCGTTCATTAATTTATTTCTATATTAAGAATTATTTTTCGCCTTTTAGTTAGTGAAATTTTTCACTAAAGCGTGTTTTTCGGTTTTTTAAACTACATATTTATTTTTCACTTTTTAGTTTGATTTGCTATAAAAGCGTGTTTTTTAGTTATTTTTAACTGTATGTATTTAAAATTTATTTTTAATTTTCGATATCTCTCATAAGACACAGAGCACTAAGTTGGAAAGTACAAAGAGATAATTTATTTTCACTGTGCACCAGTGGCGTAGCCAGGATTTTATTGGTGGGCTGGGTATCAAATTTAAAGCTAAAATTCAATTGTAAGCTAAGTAAAGGGCCCCATTTCGGGGAGGGGAGAAGCCCCCTGAGCCCCCCCCCCTCCGGCTACGCCCCTGCTGTGCACCAAAATCAACCTGCAGTTAAATGCTACCTTCCTCACTAAAAAGGAAAAATAGGTCTCTAATCAACAAATAAAAGCGTGTTAAAAAGAATGGCCTTAACATGTTCTTGTACTCAACTCTTCCATAATGTGATGGATGACGATATTTTGTAAAAAAAAAAAAAAATGTTGTGACCAGGATTCGAACCTGGGTTAATGCGGCCACAACGCAATGTACTAACCACTATACGATCACGTCCATAGAAAGGGTTTTCTTAAGATTGTAATGTTTGGAAGTGTTCTACTTTCAATCAGGATAAGAGATGAGGAAATTATTTAATCCTGGCGATCCTGATCAGGATAATCTTATAAGATTATTGTATTGTCACCTGTTCTTGATAAATGTACAAAGTTTGAATTAAATCTGTCCGTTTAAAGTGGTTCAAAATCGAGTCTAAAGGAGTCGGTTACAAGCATACAAGCATACAAACATTCAAACATACATACAGGTGAAGCTAATAAAAGCGTGTTAAAAAAGAAGTAGAAGAAGGACGTTACAAAAGTAACCTTTATCATTTTTTTTTCCACACTCAAACAATACTTTGACATCATGAACTGTACAGGTACTATTTTTCGACAAAGCCATCACCGACATTGAGACATTTGTCCTTGCGTGCAATCAGTTTGAAGAAACTCCTTTGGTAAAATTCGGAGCGGATTCTTAGGGCCAAGCACACGAATTCGAAATATATGTTACAAAAACAAACATACAAACAAAAAATTCGGCATCCTGCGATGCAAGAAATTCTCTTTCAGTCTGATTCACCTCAGCGTTGTTAGGAAGTAACTTCCTAGAGAACAACTTTCAATACAGGTGAAAGCATTTTGCAGTGTTGCGTTGTTGTAAAACCTAATTCATGCAGGATATCAGTACACGCTGCCACTGCGTCCACGACACGTCTGTCTGCCAGCCATCACGATTTGTACTCGAATAACCTCGAGCGTAAGAAGTCTGTCTGAATGCGCATCGCGCTTCGGCGATCTGCGCAATCTCATTCTCATGCGTCTCCTTATGGCGATTGTGTGTTTCACCTTGAGTACCACGAAACTTATATTCGGAACATCCTTCGTAAAAATATTGTGGGGAGGGATGAATTTTACAACAAGAAGAGAGCGATGGATAAAGTACAAACGGTATGGTATCGGAGAAGAGGAAAAAGGCTTACACTAACTATATTTTACACACTGAGTAAAGAGGAAGTTCTCAACTACACTTTAAGATTAGTTGTTCAAGTATATCAAATCGCCAGTTGATTGGGATTATTAAACAAGATGCACTGAGTATTGCGTTTCCCTTTGGCCAGATATATATATAGGGCAGTTATCCTTCCTGACTCTTAAGCAGCCATCCAGTCAATTTCTAGTATTGAGCACCCACGAACACCTGGAATTCACCAATGTCAAGAATTACCGAGAACTCTCGCTTTGAAGGGGAGGCAAATTGTTCTCCAGTGGGTGCCTATCCATTGTGGCTTATGGGGCAATGAGCAAGCAGACTCACTTGCAAAGAAAGGTGCAGGCCTACTACAACATTCAGCCACACCCATCACGTATTGAAGGATTAAATTGTTTCTAAATCATCTATTTGCTTCTAATGCCTCACGAGATCTACAGACTCGTATAGCCCCAAAACACTGCAGTAATTTAGGCCCTTCTCTTATTCCTGATTCACCAAGACGAAATGCGGTTGCCACTTTCCATCTAACAACAGGACATGACTGTCTAGCCACTCACCTGAAGCGCTTGGGCATTTTTACTGGTCCTACTTGTCCACTCTGCGGCTCTGGAGAAGTAATGGACAGGGACCATTCTACCCCTTTGTGGGGCTCTTCGTTGCTCAACGGAGGAAGCGAGATATTGGGAGGCAATATCGCTTCCTAGGCAATGACTTCGGTCTATTATTGTTCTGTAGTTCACTTATTTGTTGTAACGTTAGTTCTTTGTATTTTGCTTGGCCATTGGAAAAATATATTTATATTCCTTGGCAGGCCTTCTTCCTTCTGCGCTTTGACAGCATGACACTTAATAACAAGATAATGTTAATATTCGGATTCTTTTTCATTTTGTTGTTTTCAAACGCCTCGGGCAACTCACAAAATATTAATTGAACGGCCTGGTTTTTAAAATGCTTTCTTGGAATTTAGAATGCTTTTATTTAACACGTCAAAAATTTTAATTACTTTTCAAATACTTTAGATTCATTATTATTTAAAATTTTGGTTAAATATTACACTGCTCTAATATACATATACATATATATACATATATAAGTGATATTTTGTACTTATGTAAAATGAACTCCTGAATCCAAATATGACCCCCATTTTGTTCAATCACCCACTAGTAAGTTTAGTAAAGACACGCGATTTTCTCACTTTTCGGTAATTTTATGGCCATTAATTTGATTTAGATGGTCGAGTAAAGCATTATTTTAACCATTAAATGTCTTCTGGGGAGCTAAACAGTCGAAAAGTTTTAAAACAAGAGCATTTTTGGCAGGGACTGCAGATTGGAATATTTGGCCTCTTGCTTTAAAAAATATCAATAAAAGTGTGATGGGTTTTCTTAATTTCTAATTAATTTCTAATTTATTTCCAACATATTGAAGTTTTCAGCGTGACGCTTTTTTTTTTCTCACCCAAATACCCCTTACAAGAAAGATATGTAACTACAACTTTAACTAAAATTGGATTAGAGGGACCAGATTCCGAATTCTTTGCAAGAAAGTTTGGAAGATTAACTGCCTAAGGTTGCCCCACTAAGTAACTTCCGCGTTTCATGTTTTATGCAGTAAATCTACTTTTTTCACGTATTTTAAAGTTTATTTGAAAGAATTATTTTAAAACTTAAATTTAAAAATACGATTCAGGTATACCATCCATGTCGTATCGTTAAAAAGTTGTCTAAAATAAATATCCACGAAAATTCCTTGATTTTATTCTTAGTAAAATTGTGTATAATAATTTTACTTTTAAATTTAACTGTTAAAATAATGCTTGTGACAAAATTAAACTTGAAATGTGTCAAAACAGGATATTTACTGAGCAAAACACGAAGCGTGGGTATTATTCAAAGGGGTAACGTTGAACAGTGAATCTTCAAAACTTCCTGGCAAAGGATTCGGAACCTTGGTTCCCCTCACCCACTTTTAATCAAAATTGCAGCTATCGGGGTGTTTGAGTGAGAAACAGAGGATGAGGCTGGGACCTGGAATATGTAGAAAATAAATTTTAAAATCCAGTAAAACCAAACCTTTTTATTGATTTTTTTTAAGGGGACAAATCCCCCTCCCCAAAATCACCCACCTTCTTGACAAAAATGTTCTTGTTTTAGAGCCTTTTACCTACGTATAAGGCACTTCAGAGGACATTTAACAGTTAAAATTATCCTTTCTACGACCCTCCAAATACAAACTCATTGTCATAAAATTAACGTAAGTGAAAAAAAACAAAAAAAACAATGTGGTGGGCTCTTGAAAACGGTGAATTGTGGAGCAAAATGGGGTCAAATTCGGATTCAGGAGACTAGTTTAAGGATAAAATCAGCCGGAATTGTATCAATTATAGAAAAAAAAGGTGTTTTTTTATTCCTTTCTAATGGACGGATCAGCAGGGCTTGAACACAACGATGGTCACTGATTTTGGTCCGCAGCAGTCCAGTCGAGATAGGAGTTCACCCTCGCAAGCACTGGACAAGCCGGTGCCGCTTTACTTACTTTGTTCTTACGGGAACGGAGCTTAGAGACTAGGCCATATAGAGAAAAAAAAAAGTTATTTGTCTATTTGCAGAGCAGTGGGATATATTGCTGTAAGTAAACGAAAAATTGAATGTTATATACATAGGCATATCGTCCGAAGAGAACACAAGATTTGCGTGCATCCCATGGGATAAAACCACAGCGATATTATTATCTTTAACAGTCAAATGTCACAGTAATTGTAATTAGCAACACAACGATGTTTTACTGTTTTGCAGCGCTATCCATCTATAAATGCATTAAGCAGCACCTTATGCGACACTTTAAGGAGCCTTATATGCACTGTTCTACAATTACTGTACAGGTATCTACAATTCCGACAGAGAATATGGTTCAACATTGTAATTACTTGGCGTATCATTTCAACTATCATATCGATTCATTTCAGCCGTAATTCTCAAAGCGAACCGTATTCTCACTAGATTCGGTAATATAGAAGCAGGTATTATATCTCATTTGGATGACGTGGACGAAAATTATGACGTCTCCGGAACTTACTCTCCTAATTCCGCGGGTCGAATCGTCTACGCAATCTAATTAGAACTACTAATAACAGTTTATATGAAATCTTATAACAGTTTATAAGATATTTTTAGTTTACATACAATGAGATTTTATCAGATACAATTAAACAGCCAACAGATGTGTATTAAGTGTTGTTCATAAAGTAGTTGGCTTGTAATTCCATCACATTAAAATTTTTAAGGATTTATTTATTATTTTTGTATTTTTATTCCTTAAATAATGAATTACTGATCAGTATTTTAGTAACTGAAAAGATTACATGACCGAATTTATCGGTGGAATTGAGAAAATGGATAAGTTAAATCCTTTACGGTGTTTTTACTTGTATTTTATTATTAGATTTAACACTAAGAAAACAATTTTTCCACTCAAAATACAGCAAGTCAGTGCTAGGAAATTTTGAAACCAATGTTTAACTATGTAAATAAAATTATACATACTGTACATCACTTAGAATTCCAAAAAGTTTTTTATCTGTATCAGATACTGGAAAGCGATTTTTATCTGTATCAACAACTGGGCACTGAAAGACAGTAAAAAAAAAAAAAAAAAATTGAAAGTGTGTATGCTTGTCGTACTGTCCCTGATGCTTTTATTATTCTCACATTATGTTTAAAAAAGCAAGTTAAATGGAATTTACTAAAATGACAAGAGTTTAATCAGTTCTAAGGTTCCATTTTTTTTTTTCAAAATTTTGAATAGAACTTGAGCTTTTGAGAAAATTTATTCAAGATGCATAATTTATTGCTCGCACATCACGTAAAATAGTTGTAACGACTGAAATGAATTTTTTAAGGCAGTCATATGTAACTTAAACTACAGACATCGATTTTTTTTTCAAAATATTAAATGCAATTTGGAGTTTTCCGTAGTTTCTCGCATCACGTAAAATTTGCTGCAGTAAGTAAAATGAAATTTAGTACCATAATGGGTGGTTATGTAACTTAAATTATAATCAAAAACCTTTTTTCATAGATTTTGAAATTTTGTGAAAATTCGTGTAATTGCTTGTGCGCAGATCTCTGAAAAATGGCTCAATGGATAGAATGAAGTTTGATATTATGATCTATGGTAAGTTATCTTAAACTGTAGGTGAGAATATTTTAAAAATAAAATCCGAACGGCTGCCCCTGTATAACGGCCACCCCTCTAAACGGCCAATTCTTCATGGCAGGGATTTTTAGGCTCATAGACCTAGTGTTGAAATAACCTTTATTAGCGGTCACCCGATCCCCTCTAAACAGCCACCGAGTGCGATCGCCCATCTCATTTTTCGGGAATTTCTACTCACTCTATGCTTTAATTTTGAGCGGCAAAACTCAAGGTCAGGTTTATGGTCGAATATGAAGTCCAATCGCTAAATTTAAGGGAGAATTGTACCTCTTGCTTACTATTGATTGTAGGCGGATTCCGATAATTTTTGAGAAAAAAAAAATTTCATCCAAGCCCATATAGACACTAAGACAACTGGAGAGAGCAGCCTATCTTTTCGTAGTGCAACGGAGCGAGGACGAAATATATTCCTACTCACCGCATCACACATAAGGCCAAACGCGTAATACGCATGCGCACCATGCATGTGATCGAAACACATGCATTCTCTTTAGATAAGTTTTAAATTTCCTCTTAAATAAGGAATATGTGTCAAACTTGTTTATATTACGCATTGTACCAATTATATTATAATAGTAAATAAAACCCTTCAGAGCGGCCTCTCCTTCTGAACGGCCAAATATTCTCGGCACGGTGGAGTGGCCGCTCAGAGAGGTTTCACTGTATATTACGTGGATTATATTAGAAAAGATATTTCATAGCGATGGAAAATCGTATAAATGTTTGTTCGTGCGTACATCTCTAAAAATCGGCTCAAAAGAAAAAGAAAATTTGGTAACATCACAAGTAGCTACTCAACTTAAAATAGTGGGCGTCGAGTTTTTCAAAAATTTGAATGAAATTTTAAACTTCGAAACAAAACCTTTTTTTGAAAGATGAAAGGCTTTACGTTACATAATAGTTGTCTATTTAACTTAAAAAATAGGCGTGAATTTTCATCAAAATCTTATGATTTTCTTATTAGAATTTGTGAATATTATGCAAAATTTTCATAAAGCATCATGTGAAAATATCTACATATACTAAAACAAAAGTTAGTTATAGGAGAGGAGATTGCTGAAAATCAATAATAATGTTTAATCTTTTTTCGAATTAAAAAACAAATTGCGAAAACTCTGCAAAATTTTGTCATCGTATCACGTGATAATAAAAAGTGAGAAATTTTTCTAGATTAGTAAATGGCTACTCAATTTAAAATCCAGGCTTTGAACTTCTACAAATTTGAACGATTTTGAGATATAAAAACTGTGCAAAAGTCCTTCCGTACATCAAGAAAAATCATTTAAATCTGATCAAATCAAGTGCTGCTTGGTTAAAAATGAACAGCTTGCTAAATGCAAAAACATCTCCAGATATTTTCTTTGAGATTAGTTTATCCATTGTTATCACCTTCTTCCGTAATTTTAAATTAACTGTAAAAAACTAATCCCACTAAAAGAAAACCTTAATTACAGAACTTAAATGTGTTCTGAGTCATTATTTTGACTCAGCATTGTGTTATATTATTCTATAATATGTAATTTTTGTATCAATAAAGAGAAATTGCGTACTAACCCGTCAACACCGAGAACTTCAGCTAATAACTTATACCATCCATGAGTAATACGTGTAATAACGTCAAAAACAAAAATTGTCAGTAAAACTTGTTACTAGCCATAAAACCCATTAATACTTTAAGGCAACAAGACTCAATTTTGTTCAAACATACTATTTCACGTGTCACTGAAGAAACTTTAGTCATTGCCAACGAACAACGATACTTCTCACTCGGAATATGATACAAGCTGAAATTTTCAAATGCATGAAATATTATGTCGATTACAATCAGGAGTTATTCTCAACCAAAAGCACTGAAGAATTGTTGACAAATATCCGTATCTATAGGAGTCGTACTTCTGTGCTCTGTCCTTCACTAAATTAAACTATCATTAAATATTATTTATCTAGTACCTCTAAAACTAATTTAGAAATGTTTTAAGCATTGCTAGCGGGTCTGGCAACTCAAGCATAGAATTTCATACATGTAATGCCCGCATTCACCATACGTATTTACATACATTCGTCTCAAATGGAACGAAATTTACAAGTCTCGTGAAACATCCAGCCGGCCACCATCAAGATATTTCCGAACCATTCCTTCACACTTGGGCCTTGGTTCCATTCCCGGCTTGGGCTTGGATGTCACCGTGCAATGAAATGAAATTCTGTTGCTGCTCTTATTTCGTTAGAATAAAAAAAAATACACTTCTGATATCCAAGCCTAATTTATTTTTCAGTATATTATTATATGTGTATGTATGCTTTCAAAATTTTGAAAAAAAAAAAAAAAAAACCTTCTTTCTAAAGCACATTTTTGAATATTAGTTGTATTTATTTATGTTTAAATTTTTCAAAATTACTTTAAAAGTTTATTATTCTCAAGCCTATTGTTTACTTTTAGATATTTATTTACTTTTTTTAACTTTCAAAATTGTCAAAAAAGAAAAAAAAAAGAACGTGTTAAAATATGTATCTATGGTCAAATGTTACTAAGAACAATATTGTGAGCAATTGTAAACCATTGTAAACTAACTGCTTTTATATTGTACTAGCTGAAGTACCCGTCCTCGACGGGTTAGTGAATGAAAATTTCCAAAAAGCAAGAACTTTCGTCAGCATTGTAGGAGTACACAGAATGGATGTAGTATGTTGCCAAAGTAAAGAAAGCGAAGTTATAATTTTCATGTATTGTTAAAATATTACAGGTTAGAGTGTAACTAAGTAATATCATTTCATTCGCTTTAGTCGTAATTATGTGATGCGCGAACGAATATTTAAGCATATTGAAATAATTTTCGCAAAATATTAAAATTTAATCAACATTTTTGAAAAATTTGAAGCCTAGAATTTAAGTTGAGTGACAACCTATCATGTCATGCAAATTCGTTTCATTCCCTGCAGTCTTTATTTCGTGATGCTGGAACAAATTTTCAGCATTTTAAAACGATTTTCGAAAAATCACAAAATGTAAGCAAAATATTTTTAAAATTCAACGCCTATAAATTAAGATTAGCAACTAGCTATCATATCACTCAATTTCGTATCATTCGTATTAGTCGTTATTACGTGATGTTTGAAGAAATATAAACGTATTTTGAGAGAATTTTCACAAAATCTCAAAATCTAATAAAAATGTTTAAAAATTGGACTCCTATAGTTTATGTTGAGCAACCATCTATCGTGTGACCAAATTTCACATCATTCGCTTTAGTCGTTATTACGTAATACGGGAACAAAGATTCACCCAGTTTTAAACGATTTTCACAAAATCTCGAAATCTGATGGATTTTTTTTAATTAGATAGTTATAGTTTAAAGTGAGTGACCACCTATCATTTCACCAAATATCATTTTTTCACCTTTGCAGTTATTACGTGATGTGCGAACATAAATTTAAGCAGTTTGAAATGATTTTCGCAAAATTTCAAAATCTAATCAAGATTTTTTTTAATTCGACGCCTATGTTTTAAGTTGAGTGACCCCCTATCATGACACCTAATTTCATATCATTCGCTTCAGTCGTTTTTACGTGATGCTTAAACAAAAAAAGCGTCACGGACAGAATGACAGAATGACAGACAGACAAACTTTTTTTTGAGGGTCGCATCGGATTCCAGGGTGCTTGAAACGGATAGAAATCGCAAAATTGTTGAATTCCAAGAAATGTACAGACAAAAGTCTAATTTTATTTATATAGATAACACTGATGTATTTTACCAATTGTAATCCAAAAATTGTGCTGTAAAAAAAATAAAATAAAAATGAGGGAAACTACTGCTTGCTGGACCTGATCCTGGAGCTAGGGTTCAGCAGGACAGTAGGACACTTCAGGAACTAAAACAGGCTTTAAACCAAATAGGTAATATCCTATAGTATCCTTCACAGTTGTTACTATTGGCTACTTATTAGGTGCCCTTTAATAAAATGGCTTATAATTCGAGCCATTGTAGTGAGGAATGCCTGCTCTAAGGAAAAATAAGCCAGTTATTATTAGGTAACTTAATTATAAACAAATAGCACACGCATTAGAAAAACATAACAATAATGCTCCATCAATGTAGGGCTTAAACTTGAAAACTAATTAAAGAAGCACTTTCAAGAAAAATAAATAAATCTGTGTGTGTGTTACACAAATAACAATAATTCAAGTAGAATGTATTTTTCTCAAAATATGCAAAAAGCCCTGCTGATGAAAATGTACTTTTCATTAGCAGTAGGAAGATATTCACCAATCCGAATGTATATAAGAGAAGAAAACAGTTTTCTTTTTTTTTTTGAGTTAGAAAAGTGAATCGTAATGAGTATATAGAATTTGCTTCATTACTCTTACGTGCGTATAATGTACATCTATTTATTTTTATTTGTTTTCAATACCAGCATTTCAAGACTCCTTAACAGAGATTTAATGCATTTCGTGACATATCTGGGCAATTCCGACAAATATGATTCAGCAAACTAATTCTTACGCGAGTATGACTTCAAATATTAAATCAATTCACCTGAACTTACTGAGGTATACTATGATGAAATACGAAGAATATTAGTATTTCATGTATAAAGTTCATATCTTCAACAAACATATTCTAATAATTTCTGATACAGGATGTGTTGCATGCTCTATTTAACCCCGTGCATAATATATTGCAACTACATTGCACTATGTGTTCTGTCAATGCATACAAAACGTGGGGTGTTAGATAATGAACGAGGGGTGTTCCATTTTCGTTTTCAAATTTCATTTTGACACATAAAAAATGCAATATGTAAGTAAGAGTTTTAAATTAGGCTGAAATGCAAAATAGAAATTACTTAAAATTATATGGCAAGCAGGTGTTATCATCAGCATAAATAAAATAGACTTTTGCTGTACATTAGTTGGAATTGAAAAAATTTCGATTTCTATCCATTTCAAGAGCCTTCGACATTAAAAAAAAAAATTGATTAGGTTTTGAGTTTTCTCAAAAATTTATTCAAAATGCATAAAATTTTGTTCGGTCAGCATGTAAAAATCACTGAGAACATATGAAAATAAATTTAGTGACATGATAGATGGTCATCCAATTTAAACTATAGGCATGGATATTTTTCAAAATTTTTAAGTTAGAATTTGATACTTTGCGAAAATTGATTCAAAATGTGTAAGTATTTGTTCGCGCATCAAGATTAAACCATTCATGGAATAAGAAGAAATTTAGCTCATCGCAAGTGTTCACTTAACCGAAACTGTTGGTGTCAAAATATCGCAATTTTTTTTTAACAGACTTTCAAATTTTATGAAAATTGCGTAAGTGTTTGTTCGTGCATTGCTGAAAAAGGACTCTGGAATAGAATGAAATTTGGTATTATGTTAGTTGACAGTTAAATTTCAGTAGTTATTAAATCTAATTACTAATTTAGTAGTAGTTTAGATTATAAATTTAAACTAAATCATTAATCACTAAATTTAAGCCCCTGATGCAAAAACTGTTTAAAACTTTTCATAGATTTAGAGATTTTGTAAAAATTATGTAAATTAAAAATGTAGGATTGGTAGAGGAAACCAGGACGGTTGAGAATCACATAGCAATATAGAGTCGTTGAAACTGGGGTTTAAAAGAAGTTGAGGTAGTCTTCTGGTTAAGCTAGCGTGATTTATTAGCGTAGGATTACTTGTCGTTAAGTTAGTTTTAAGGATCTCCTATATTTAAAGGAAAAAATGATGAATAAAACTAGGCGCGCACACAGGTTTTTTGGCTTGGGGGGGGGTCCAACTTACACGTTTTACGATGGGGGGGGTGTCCAACTTTTAGGGATGTTCCAGATTGTCAAAAATCAGTGATGAAAGAGCTCGTTTTCATTAGATGGAATTCATCAAAACTCGTCCCACCCAGTTCCCTAAAAATATACTACACAGTATAATAGGAAGGAAAGTAATCGTTGTTCAGTTTTGAGAGCAAGATGGTGTTTTATGTTCGCTTTTAGTTCGTTTTTGAAAGTCGAGGAAAGCGAGAAAAAAATTTCTTTTTTTATTTATTAGAACTGAAACTATTGCTAAATTTTCATGGAATTATTTTATTTACTATAGATATAGGATAATAATCAATCGAAAACAAATTTGAAAGCCGATGAGGAGGGTCCGGACACCCTGGACCCCCCCTTGTGTGCGCCTCTGAATAAAACAAATACTTTTACTTTAATGTACACAAAATATTTTAAATGGTATACTGTGCTTTAATCCATATGCTAAGAATCTTCTGATAAACAGTTTGTTGCTTAAATCCTCCAAGGTTCAGAAGAAGAAAATAGTTAATATATTTTAATCTCATGAAAAATGTGTCAAACTGGGTCAAATCGAGGAGCTATTCAGAATCTCAAAAATTTCGAATATAATGCAAATTTTGTGGCAAAGTTTATTAATCTGACGCAATTTTTAATTTATGACACCACGTGTTTAATTGACGTAAAAGAAGTACCGATTTGTTAAGTGAATTCATTCGGTTTACCCAGTTAGTTTCCTAACGGAGTCATAGCGAAACTTGAAACCGCGTTGAAAAAAATCTTTCCATAGAACTGTTATGGAGGAAGGCAATACTGTTGGAGAATACTCTGTTATTCCTGGGTTCGGCGTTCTTAAGTGCAGTTGGTGTAGAAAGATCTGCTTGTGGGAGCTTCTGATCTAAACAGTCCGCTTAGATCAGAAGCTCCCACAAATGCTGTATTTCTCAAATAAAATAAAACACATTCACAGGTACAAATTCAGTGGAAATATTCGAGGGATAACACTAACAGTCCCTCAAGACTCAGCAATCAACAATTTTCACACAGCACTTAAATTCAAAGCTTCATAAACAAGCGCGAAACACCGTTGCTATCACAGAGCAAAGAAAGCGTACTCACTCAGACAGCTCGATTCATACAACGGGAGCTCCAATCACACTGAACTGGGGCCTCTGACTGCTTGTACTTATAGTCGACGCAGAAGCTTCCAGAAAAGTCTATTTCTCGAATATTCCACATAAAGCGGGAATTTTGATTACGTCATAGAAGAGAAATGTTAGATTATTATGTGATTTTAATGCAGCACAAGCCCCATAGGGAAAATAGCGCCAAATGACCAAAATGTCGCCATGGTTGGCGATTTTTGGCGAAATATTGCCAAATTTGGAGCCAGAAAAGTCCCCAAAAGTGAAGTTACCGAAGGCCTACAACCAATATTTTTCGAGATTTCTAGAACCGCCATAGTAAAGCAATGGGGAAACCGAAACCTGCGTATCTCCGGTTCTAGTTGACAGATTTCGATGCAACAAAAAGGAAAATTTAACTGTTTGAAGCGTAGAACACGGATTTTGAACTATTTTAAGCCCCAGACAAGCGGGTTGCCCCGAAAATTCGTAACAATACTATGTTATAATGTATATCACTATAGTGTTGTAAACTGTTTACATCATCTTTTTATTTTAGATTCAGACAAAACTTTTTTTTAAATAAAAATAAAAGGTGTTCCCAAATAAAAGGGAAAGCTTATTTACAGCAGCGTTGTACACATCCCAGTTAATTGATGAGTTAGCTGATAGATAGCGTGGTGGTGTCACCAGTTGCTATTGCTCAGTTAACGGCTTTCCATCAATTCCCATAGTGTCGTTACTACAGTTCGTTGCATGATGGATTCCTCCAGATCAGCGCAAAGAAAAGTTATTCAACTTCCCCTAGCAGAAAAGGAGAAAGTTTTGCAAATACAGTCGAACCTCGATTTAACGAATTCTTCGATTTAACGAATATTTTTTTTGTCCCGACAAAAAGGGTGTTAAAATGCTCTGATTTAACGAACAACAATCGCCGAAGTAAAATTCGGAGATAAAACTAAAACTTTGAATTTTTTGTACACAAAATTTTGAATCTTTCACACCCTAATCCAAGTGGGTAATACAATATTTTTTTTTCTCATCTCTCCAAACGAAGCAAGAATACAGCGATACAGAAACAGTTATTTACAATTACGCCGTGGATAACCATGATCAAGTGGCTGGATAGGAAGATGTTCCTAGTAATGGAAATTTTACAGAATATGTGTCTTGCGATGCACATCTAAGTACATGCGATAGCGAACAGAAAGAGAATGAAGATTCTGAAAGCAGCAAAGATGACGAAGAAACGTAAATTGAATTAAAAATAGTGACATTCCAAGAAGCAGTTTGCAGCTTGAACGCTTTAAAATTATTTTTTTTTGTGTCACGAGGTACATGATGTTGTTCTTATGAAGTTAGAAAATGTAAACAAAGAACTTTGGAAAGTCAAAACAAAGCACTATGAAATATTTCTTTCAAAAATTCCATTAAGTACGTATCTATTATGTATTAAGTTTTAAGAGCAAGTAACATTAAAAATTTAGATTAGTTTAAAGTTGATCGCGTAGCGTATAAGTTATAATTTTTAAGCTCGTAGTAAACAATAATCATTCTTTTTTTCACATCTATATCTAAGGGTATTTTGCATTGATATTTTTATACCATACTTTTCACAAACATTGATATTCGATTTAACGAATTGCTTTGATTTAACGAACGAGTTTGTGGGTCCCAATAAATTCGTTAAATCGAGGTTCGACTGTATAGGATGAAAACAGTGTGTGCGGATGCCTATGTCTTGCACAGTGCACCAAATTCCAAACTTGTCATCGTTAAGAGAAGAGATGGATAAATATGAAGGACTTGACACACAATTTGGGCGGTGCACGTTGCTAGGATTCAGCCGGAGGGGGAGCTTACAAAACAAAATCGTTGCATCACCACGCGTCAAATTACTGTTGGGAAAAAAATGGCATATTTTTTTCATCAGAAGTTCACCTGTTACAAAGTGCAGGTCAACGCAGAAAACAAAATGCTACAGCAAACCAGGAGTTTCTATTCTTAATAGGGCTATCACGCTGAGGAAAATTCGACCAACTTTCCTTGCAAATCAAGTTTCCGGCCGATTTTCTCCGCCGTTACCTTGACGACCGCGAACTCCAACTTTTTCCTTTCCGAAGGAAAAAATCCGAGTCGGACGAAATTTCGGCCAACCAGAGTACTTCTTCCTGCTACGTCATAAGCAATTTCGAGCAATGGCGACTATGTTCGAAGCTTGGCTCGATGTCAGAATCATGTGTAAATAAAATTATGGCCGCGTTCCAGTGGACTTTGGAATGAGAGATTGCTGCCAATCTGATGCTGCTGATCCGATGTAAATATACCAACGCACGATAAGTAAAATAAGAACCTGCACGCCAAATCAGCGATGCGATGACTATTTGGCGTCGGAGAGAGTTTGTTTACTTTTGCAACCCTTAAAGATAACCACGCCTTCAAGTCCGTCGGAAAGTTGGTCCAGCGCGCAGTTGCTCGGATTTTCCCTTTAGTGTGATAAGGCCATAAGTCATTCACACACTTCCTACACGGTGGAATCAGTATGCCATGGTTACTGGTGACAGTGCCGTAGCTAGCGGCTGTCCAGGTGGGCAGCTGCTACGGACACAAGCCTCAGAAGGACGGTCTTTGCAGGCTTTTTCTACATAATAGTAAGCAAAAAGAAGTCTTAGGGGCACAAAATTCAAATCTTGCCAGGGGCGCTCATGACCCTAGCAACGACTCTGAGTGGTAGCTCTTTAAAGTTGTATTTCTCCGCGCAAAGTATAATTATAATGTTGTTATTAAAACTTTTTTTGCAACTGTAGCATTTGGACACATTCCATACTTCTATAAGCATAAACACAGTATATTAAAATATTTGTATTATTCAATAAAAATGCCTTATAAAAGTGAGAATTTATTCATTAAAATTTGATTTATATGTTCCGTAGCTAATTTCATCAAACTTTTAGTGATATAAGAAAAACATTATTCAACGTCTGAGTAATAGAACATAAAAGCAATCTACATAGTATTCGGTGAGTTTTAATTAAGTTAAAGACAACATATTTTTTTTAGAGTTACATAAAATGTTTATGTCTGCGAATAAGCTTTGTAATCTCCCGCTGAAAGGTGTACTTAACAGAATGCCCAAAATAAAATTACGCCGAAGCATAAGTAAATCCATTAAAGGACAGTTCGTTTAATTACATACATAATTGCGTCTACTTTCTCATTTTATGCCTGTCCTAAAGTGAAGCCCTGAATTAAAATGCAGTGGAATTAATATTTTCTTTCTCTTCAAGCGATGAAAATTAATCACAGGGTGTTAGTCTTCGGAGATCAAGGGTTTCATAATAAATCTGTACAATTTATAACAACAGAATTTTTGACTTTGAGTGATATATTTAATCATTAAAAAGAGAAATATACACTGGTGTGCAAAAATTAAGGACGAAGTCGAAAAATTAGCATATCAGCTGAACGAAGAGGCAGAGCGGACAGAAAGACCAGTCAGGAGATTAAGTAAGGTGATGTACGGTAGCACATGCGCAGATATGCAGGTAGACGTAATGGGGGAGTGTCTGAGTAGTATAAAGCATGTTGTTGGTGTAAGATCAGTATTTCTGGCAAAGAGATTGCACGCCGTATAGCAGTTAAAATCACACCGAGTTGCTGCCTCAGCGAGAAATGGCGAATAATCAATCTGTTAGACGACATCTGGATGCTTTTACCCGAGGTCGAATCATTGGGAAGTTGGAGGAAGGCCGCAGTGTGACAAGTGTGGCTGCAGAGTTCGGAATTGCTCACAGCATCGTTTCACGACTTTGGAGACAATTTCAAACTACAGGAACAGCTATTCGGGGGTTTAGTAGTGGTCGTCCACGGGGAACCACACCCACAAATGGCCGGTATATTGCCTTACAGGCCAGAAGAAACAGGCGGCAGACAGCGGGAGAAATCGCTAGACACACGATACAGGCGACTGTACGACGGAAATCGCGTTTTACCGTGGCCAGAAGATTGCACGGTGGTAGTCTGTTTGCATGACGCCCTGTACGGTGTGTACCTCTAACGCCTGCCCATCGGAGAAGGCGTTCTCTGTGGTGCCGGGAACACCGGAATTGGAGAGACAGTGAATGGGGACGAGTACTCTTTACAGATGAGAGCAGATTCAGTCTGAGTAGCGATTCTCATCGCATACTCATCTGGAGAGAGCGGGGAAGCCGCAATCATCCCTCGAACATCATTGAAAGGGACAGGTATGGAGGTGGCGGTGTTCTCGTTTGGGGAGGCATCATGCTTGGTAGTCGTACAGACCTTCACATCTTCTCAGGTTCAGTCGACGGGACCCGTTATTGTAACGAGATTCTTCTTCCATATGGGCGTCTTTTTAGAGGCGCTATGGGTCCGCAGTTCCTTTTCATGGACGACAATGCACCATGTCATCGCACAGTAGCTGCCGAACAGCTCTTAGAGAGTGAGGATACTGAACGTATGGATTGGCCGGCACGATCTCCGGATCTGAATCCCATCGAGCATGTATGGGATGTTCTAGGCAGACGCTTGGCAGCTCGTACTTTACCACGAGTAACGATTCCGAAGCTTCGATTGGCGCTGCAAGACGAATGGGCAGCACTGCCTCAACAACTCATTGACACCCTCATTCTCAGCATGGGCAGACGCTGTGAAACCTGCCTAGCAGTCAGGGGAGATCATATCCCCTATTAAAGACCGGATGTTTCTTGCTGGACATCCATCACAGGGATGTTTCGGCCTTCAGTCGCATTGCGCTCCATGCTACTTTTTCAATAAAGCTTCTTTTTATCCCTCTGATTTCTCTTTTAGTAAGTGTTGCTTACATTACTCATGTCCTTACGTATTGGGGATCTTACGGTATTAAATGTGTTGATTTGGAAAGCTTTTGTACAAAGTTATATTGAAAAAACCGTCTCGTCCTTAATTTTTGCACACCAGTGTATATTGTGTACTTTGTCATAAAGTTGCTTTATTACAGAATTTTCAAACGCACTGCCACATTTCAAATGCCCCATTTATTTCATTCTGAGTGATTGAGAGGCGAAGAATTTAGTTCAGTCATCTACAAATTTTACTGCAATCCATTTTTTTTTTTGTTATCTGAAGTATCCTGATATCATGATTTTTTTTTTCAATTTCCAAGCTTTCACTACCCATATAGCACTATGTCATCGCAATATGACTTCGTGCACAGTATGTGTAAGTCGCAGAGAGTCTGATGTGACGAACAAATGGCAGCCAGGTCCAGTTTATTGTGACGTCAGTGGTGACCATTATGGGCCGCCATAGTGATATACATAGACGATTTCGCATTATATTGCGACGTCACGTGTTTAATACGAAGGCATATCACAGAAGGCGTGCATTTACATCACATTTGTGATGCGACAAACGTGACAAAATATAACGTCGTCATATCGTCACTGCAAGATGATTGCTGTTTGGGTAGTACTTAGAACTATAGGGTTGTTTTTTTATCCAGAATAAAATTGTATACAAGATCAGATTTAAAAGTTCCCGGACTGTACCTATAACTTTAAGCTGAATTATAATGTCTACTTTCCTTGCTAAATGATTTGTCAATTTGCGTTCGCAGATGGAGTTAAAGCTTAATGGGAGGTCAACTGAAGGACATGGCTGAAATACATTTTAGAAGTGTTTCGATGACATTATCAATTATCTTTAAGTGAATGAAGTTGAGAATATGTTGCAGCGTTTTAATATAAGTTTTTTATTTATTTTTTTTTACGTTGTAGAATAAGTACAGAACCTTTTCTGTAATACATTGGTATCACGTATTGAAAAATATGCATTTATGACATGACTAGTCTTTATAGGGAAAGAATTTCAATAAATTTCCCATACTCATTCAGCTGACAGTCATTGTATTGCTTATGTTTACGAGACGTTCATCTATTACAAACAAAACAAAATTAATCTAGGTAGTAAAACAATGCTCTCCGTTCAAAAAAAGTGTTTGTAATAGTGATAGTTTTTTACTTAAATAAACAAGAGTGATAAATGAAGTTTAAAAGCATTAATAACATCGAAAACTTCATTTAGTTTAACCTCTCTGTTCTCCTTTATCTCGTAACACTAGGGGACAAAATTTATTCACCCATGACGGGATGCAACGGTGGTGCAGAGAGAGTGGATATATGCCGTTGTGTCTTTACCACAGCGAGAGCGAACTGGTTAATTATGTCTTATGAAGTATTTAGTACATGTGCAAATCAGAGTGTGCCGTAAAATATTTTATAAATAGATGCAATTGGCATAATTTTTCTTTCTTGATTTTTTCTCGTGTTGTTAACTATTTCCTTAACACTAGAAGCCCGTTGTGGAGGCAATAAAAAAAAAAAAAAATTAGACAAAAGCATGCCTAAACTCAAAATATTTAAACTTCGTCCACCTAAAATAAAAATATTCATATTCAATTTTTATTATACAGTATATTTTCAAATCGAATTCGATGCTCTTCTGGGGACGTACGTAAACTTTTCGCATTCGAACGGTTTCGTTTCGCTGGGGATGGCTGGGAACATCCCGGAGAAATCATTTTATTTGTGAAAAAAAATCTTATAAATAAAAATGAAATTCTGTTTGTTTGTTTGTTTGTTTATGGATTTGATTCGTATACAAATACACAAAAATGGACCTATCGGCCTGAAATTTAGCACAGATATGTAAAATAATATAGAATAAATCATAGTCCACTTTAAAACTTTGAAAGTCCACCCGTTCCCGGAATTTAAGAGATTTTTTATGCTCTTCACGCAAAAATCTTTCCGTAATTGTAACCCCTGTAGTGAAAAAAGTGTGAAATAAGGATCGTGGTTGCCATGTGTGGCGATTTTGCCGAATAAAATGTCGTTCGTATACAAATCCACAAAAATGGACCTATCGGCCTGAAATTTAGCACAGATATGTAAAATAATATAGAATAAATCGTAGTCCACTTTAAAACTTTGAAAGTCCACCCGTTCCCGGAATTTAAGAGATTTTTTATGCTCTTCACACAAAAATCTTTCCGTAATTGTAACCCCTGTAGTGAAAAAAGTGTGAAATAAGGATCGTGGTTGCCATGTGTGGCGATTTTGCCGAATAAAATGTCGTTCGTATACAAATCCACAAAAATGAACCTATCGGCCTGAAATTTAGCACAGATATGTAAAATAATATAGAATAAATCGTAGTCCACTTTAAAACTTTGAAAGTCCACCCGTTCCCGGAATTTAAGAGATTTTTTATGCTCTTCACGCAAAAAGCTTTCCGTAATTGTAACCCCTGTAGTGAAAACAGTGTGAAATAAGGATCGTGGTTGCCATGTGTGGCGATTTTGCCAAATAAAATGTTTTAAATTCTCAAAGTAAAAATAAAAGAATAATAATGATTTTTTTTTTGTTAGTTTATATTCGTAAGGTTATTTTTTTTAAATTATAATATCGTGTGCATGGGAAATCAGAGCAGGAATGTAATGCTTTACACGCAAAACAATAAGAATTGAAGATTTCCGAGGCTAATGTGTAAATTTTTTTAGTTTGGCGAAAAAATAAAATGGCTGAAATATGGATTTTGAGTAAGTGAGTTCTAGCGGTTTGCACAGTTTTCGGCTTGGCGCAATTTATTGAGAGCGTAAGGAAATAGATTTTTGAAAACAAGTGCAAAGGTTTTATTAAAATGCAGCGTTAAATTTTAATGATCCGTGAAAAAATAATGCAGTTATTAAGGGATTTCAAGCGATCTAACTTCAGAATTCTCGCCAATTGAGTACATTGATTTAAGTTGGGGGAATTCCGCCAAATTTCAGAAAATTGAAATCTTCTCATTTAGTACATCGGAGTAACGATGAATAAAACGCATTATAGTTGATAATTAAAAAAAAAATCGGCTGTATTAAGGAATTCCAATTTTCAAATAAATGCGTGCTACTCTTTGGCGGTCGAACCATTTCCCATATTGATTGCTGCTAAGTCAATGCTTCGAATGATTCCCTGAAAAAACTCTTGCAAAATGGCGTATGTTGGCACTTTGGCGAGACTTAGATTTGAAACTGGATTTTATTTGAGACTGGTATATATATAATAACACTGGTTATAGATAAAAATGAATGTTGGTATGTGTGTATGAGGTTGAAAAACTCCAGCACCGTTGAGCACCGTTGCACGATGAAATTTGGTTCACCGTCAAAGAGTAGCATCATAAAGTCTTTTATGATGGAGAAGGTTTTTATGCTATCCGTTTTCCTTAACTTGCCACTTGGTAATTCAGCACAACGTCGAATTCTATTCCGTTTAGCCGTTTGCTATGCGAATATCGTCCAACCGATTTCGATGAAATTTTGTACACGCGAATATTAGAACATGGAGAATATTTTTCACTATCCATTTTGCTGTAACTTGCCACTAAATGGCGCTGCAAAGCATCAACTTCTATACCGTTCGATCGATCGGCATAAAATTTTTTATAATTACACATTTGAGCACGAAGAATATATTCTAGCTGCGTTCCTTTTGATGTTACTCACCACTAGATGACACTGCAATGCATTATTATTTTAACTCGCCTCTAGATGACGCTGCAGCAGGCCAAATTCTTGACCATTCAAACGGTCGCTATGAAAATCAGTATACATAGCTATTTGAGCAATGAGAATATTTTGGCGTTATCCATTTTGCTATAACTCGCCACTTGACGGCGCTGTAGCAAATCATTACTTTATTGAACCACTAGATGGCCCTGCAGTGTATCACTTCTTGACTGTGCAAATAATCACTATGAAAATAGGTATACATAGATATTTGAACACGGGGAAGAGTTTGGCGCTATCCATTTTCCTATAACTTGCCACTAGATGTCGCGTCAACACATGAACTTCAGGACTGTCCAGCCGATAGTCATGAAAATTCGTATACATCGATATCTGAATGCGAAAAATATTTTCGCCGTATCCGTTATGCTAAAACTTGCCACTAGATGGCGCTACGCCGCATGGCCTTCTGCACCGTACAAACGATTGCCTTGCAATTCGGTATGCATGATTATTGGACACAATATAACGCGATATCCACTTTGCTATATCTGTTTATTACAATGAATAGTAATCACAAATCGTAATATCAAAAAGTCCATTTCTTCCCGTGCGAAGAACGGGTACTTCAGCTAGTAAACTTATAAATCTGGAAAAAGCCTGATAACGGTGACATCAATACGAAGTCATTCTCGCTTGTAACAGCTAGTTTTGTTACGCAAACTTTTTTCACTCTCGTAAAAATAATGTAGCTGAAAATAGTGGAAAATCGCTTTAAAATTGGGGAACGGGTCGATTTTCAGATTTTTAAAGTAGCGTAGATTGTTTTGTATATTTTTATGCATAATTAAAAAATTTCAAGCGAATCGTACCAACGGTGTAGATGATATTAGACTTTTTGGGCTTAATTTTGTAATTTTTTTGCAGTAATGGAGGGAAAAGTCTTTTCTTGGAGCCAGCGATCAGCGTAACTATATAGTAAGAAGATGCACTTTAAAGAATAACTTCCCATAGAGCTCAATATAATGGGAATATTTTGGGCGCTCCTGTAGAAAGGCTATAAATGCTACATAGACCATTTTCCATAGGGTACATGGTATAATGTCCGAAATAAAATGTAGCGAAAAATCGCTTAAAAATTAGGGATCGGGTGTATTTTCAGATTTTTAAAATAGCGAAAATTGTTTTCTATATTTTTACACATAATTATGAAAAATTTCAAGCGGATCGTACCAACGGTGTAGATGTGATTGCTTTTTTTGTAATTAACTTTTTATTCTTTTTGGAGTAATGGAGGTAAAAGTTTTAAGTCTTTGATGAGTTGCCCGGAAAGATTACAGAGTTTGTCGGAATCAGCGTAACTATATAGTAGGATTCTAAAAATTACAAATAAGAAATTCAAGCTAAATACCCAAAATCGTAGAGAATATTGTGCTACTATTATTGCTTTACTAACTACTGTTTTCTAGCACTTTTATGATGATGATCAGAAAAGTATAGTAATAATTTAATGGTAGTACAGTCCTTCTGAATTTAAAGACATTGCCTGTGTTTCTCCCACATTCCAAATCACTTTACAAATAAAAAGAAATGATTCCTTCTACTTAAAAGCTTGAGTACTTCACACATTTCTTATTTAATCCGGCATGTTTCTAAACCGGAGTTGAATTGCCTTCAGCTAAGTAATTCGTTATGTCATTTCTGTATTGCAAATGGCTGCTCACTTTAACACATTTCCTCTTCACTAAACATTTTCTAAAGATGAATTTCCAGAAGTTCAAAGAATACTAATGTCTTTATGGCCGTCTAAATATATTTTATTGCCCATCGTTAAATTTTATGCCAGGATTATTTCAAATTGCCGCATTTCGAACAACTCCGTACATCGAGCATCTTAAGATTTTCAAACTGAAGTATCTTCCGACATGTGATGCTGCATTTTATTTAACATTAAAATATGAAATTTATATTCAGTTCATTGAGGAGAAAATGGGTTTTTAAGAGGCGATTTAAAGTGGTAGTTTTGAAGAATCTTGCATTACGTAATTTCTTTAAAATAAGTGGCATTAATATTTAAAAAATAAATAACGCCTGTTTTGTTTTTGGCTCTCCATAACATTTCAATTCATATCAACTTTCAATATAATTAAATATTGAATCGTTCGGAAAGTAATTTTGCCCAACAGAGGACTTAATTGCGAAAAAAGTTCGATTGATTCTGAGCAGTAGTTTTTGGTTGGTTGGTACACTTTCAAATATGGAAACTGTAAAGCGGCATTTTTGTCATGTTTTGCTTTTTCACTACCGAAAATTTAAAAATATTGTTTAAAAAAGAAACAGATTATCCGATGTGTATGGAGAAGATATATTCAGAGAATGCCGCTGCCAAAACTGGTTCTCAAAATTTTGATCCGGCAATTTTGATGTTGATGATGCACCACGTTCTAGAAGGTCAATTGAAGCTGATGAAAACGCAATAGAGGCATTAATTGATGAAAACCGGCGAATAGGAACTCCTGAAATCGCTGGAAGATTAAATTTATCGAATTTGTCCATTCATGATCATTTGAAACGCCTCAAAGCTTGACAAATGGGTTCCTCAAGTTCTTTAAAAACGAAATGACTTTCCGAACAACAAAATCGTTCTTTCTTGTGTGCGACTCCAGTTTGAAAAGGTAAAAAGACACAAATAACACGTATTATCAGGGTTGCCAATTTAGATACTTTGTGGCTAGATCTGGCCATTTTTATAGCCTAATAAGCCACAAGTTATTTTACAAAGCTACTAGTGACTTTTTAGTCAAATTCTCACTTTTTCAAGACATTTCAGGCCATTTTTAGCCATTTTCAGCCATTGCTGATTTATACTGTTCGTACGGCTTGCTCATGTATTCTGTTTATGCCTTCCAATATGATTTGTAACTTTCATTTCTGTTATTAAAGGTTATTTATTTTATAATGCGCATGCACAAACTCCAAGGCATATGCACCTGTCGTTTCAAAAGTGCTGAACATATGCGGCAGAGAAATAAAACTTCGTTGACAACTGCCTTGAAATCGACTCGCTGTGTCCGTGACACAACATATTATTTGCTTAAGCCAGGGACGGATTAAACCCCGAGAAAAAATAAATTAATGTAAAAGACCCTATTACACTTCCATAAAAGGGATGTGTATGTCAATCTTCTAGCTAACCGCCCCCACCGACAAACTTGCATTAATCCGCCACTGGCTTAAGCAGCAGATTACACAAAAGCAAAAAATAATAATAATAAGTTTCTTCTAGTTACTCTCAGTTTCTATAGGACTTTCTAACTTGTGAAATATCAAACACATAACATATCAAACCAGTCTTACTTTACTTCTTTGTACGAAGTATAAAAAATTAATGTGATCGCGAAAAATTTCAGAATCCAGATCTTGATCGAAAAATTGATTTTGACTACCTTTAAATTTACTTTTAAGAATTTATGCGAAACATCTCATTGTACGCATGTATGTGTGTTCATATGAATGCATTCATTTTGACTGATCGCAAGTCGATTTTGACCAGCATTTCCCTACGTCTGTACGTACGCACGGATTTACGAATGCAATTCGCATATCTCAAAAACTATTAGCTGTTGAATGTTCAAAATTTAAATTTATGAATGTTGAAAATTTAGGATTGTTGTAACATCTAGCTATGCACCTCCCTTTTTGGTTCCAATTAACTGGATAGTTTAATTACAGGGCCACTCTAAGGATTTTTCATACATAACGCTCTATGGGCAAAAATTCATTAAAGCGTATTTTAGAGATATTAAGTTATTAACGAATCAAAAGTGACATATGTTGTTAAGGATTAAAAATTGAATACCTATATCGAAATTAGTGTCTTTATCACGCACCTTTCTTTTACAGAAACTCTCAAAAAATTTGAAAACATTTAGGTTGATGGCAGTTTTAGAGACATTCATTCATTTCAGACACTGTTCAATTCTACCGTATAGTTAAATAACGGTCCGGCGACACTTATCTGCTGCATGTATGTGTGTATGTAATTCGCATACCTCAAAAAGTATTAGCTGTAAATTGTTGAAATTTGACATATAAGATTGTTGTAACATATAGTTGTACACCTCGATTTTTAGTTCCAATATACTCGAGAGTTTATTTACAGGAGAACACAAAAAAATTTCAATTCATAAATGTCTATCGACATCTCAAATTATGTCTGTGGTCAGTCATTATTTGGTCCATGCTCAAGGTCTCCCCGACCTTGGCAAATTTTGCCAAAACTTGCCAAAAATAATTTCGCATAGCTCTAAAACTTTTAACCGTAGAATGTTGAAATTTTGTATTTAGAACTATTGCGGCTTCTAGCTGAGCATCTCTTTTTTTTATTGCAAATGACCGAGTAATTTATTTACAGGGTCACCCATAAGACTTTAAGTACGTTAAGGTCTATGGATACCTTTAATTCATTGAAAGTCTGGTCCATCACTGTTTGAGCTACCACTAAATTCTCGCTAGCTTGTCGGATTTTGCCGAAATATCGCCTAATTAAGTGTCAAAAACGAATCTTTCAAATTGAACCCAACTTGGCAATATCTCATATATTTGTCTAGAAATCGCTAAACCTTAGTTTTACTACAGTATTTTATCTCTTTCGAACAAAATAATTATAGATTTAGAGCGCCGAAAATATTTATGATTTAATAGACGTGCAAAAAAGTCATGTGGTTGTCCACATATAATTTTTTTTAAAATTATGAGAATTTGTTTTTATCTTTATAAACAAGTTAGTGAGTACTGCACCTGCATATTATTATCATTTTATCTTTTACGTATGCATTTTATGTTTTCAATTTCAAAAATTTCGAAGCAGCAGAAACAGAGTTACAGAACATTGTGTTCTGTGTTATTTCAAAGATTGGATTCAACCTGTTCCAGCTGACAATATCAAAGTATTTTGTAAATCGGAAATGAGATGCCATTTAGTAATTTATTTTTCTCTCTGTTTGAAAACATTTCTAACCCTTTTTAGCTTTGATTTTAGCCACTTTTTTACGGCACAGTTGAAAACACTGCATACAAGTACTAATGCTAGTATGTGATTTTTTTATGTAAATTTGAAATATGTATGTATGTTTAGCATTAAAGTAATTTGAGAGCAATGTGTGAAAGCGGAGCATAAGCTACAAAGACATATCATAATTATACATTATTTAACGCTCATCTTTTCTCGTTTTTTAGAATTTTTTATAAAAAAACATCGAGTATGGTCGACATTATTACATCTCTAACGAGACATTGCAAGACGATTTATTCTTCGCTTGCAACCTTAACTGTTGACGCTAAACAGAAGCAATCACATAGTAGCGGTCAGTAAAGAAGCAATTTCGGTTCATTTATTACCATTTTCCGTCTACGCAATGGGAAAATAAAGTTATTCGTAGTATTAAATGTCTGCTTGTATGAAACGTTAGCATCTAAATGAGATACAAAGTATTATATAAATGTTATTTATTTAAGAAGTAAACAAAGATTTATAATACAGTGTTTTGACTATTGCTAGTAATAAAGTTGTGACTTTTATCGAGTTTTCTGATTTCATACCTCTTGTGAATTATATTTTTAGATTGATGTCATGTGTGATAATTCATGAGTTATTTTCGGTCTTCATTTACTTTTTCGTAATTTAACGACACTATGTTGGCTATCGAGCCGACCAGCTTGCATGGTCGATAAAGCACCGTACTACGGTTTCGGGTTCAACTCCCGGCCGTCGAGGCTCGATCCCCGACTGGCGTGGATGTCATTGTGCCGCCCCTTCATAGGGGGCAACGTTGGTCCACTTGCTAGGTGCCCCCGTAATAAATCCAACCTACCATAATAAACCCACCTACTAGGTGCTCCCAACTAGCGTCCAATGCCTCCAAGGCATTGTTAAGGCCCGCCATTTGAAAAAAATATGTTTGTTATCTAGTCTGATATATAAAATTCTCCTGCCACAGTGTTAGTCACCTAACTTCTCCGAAACCACTCGACCAATTTTAATGAAATTTTCTATGTATATTCGTTAGGTCATAGAATAGGTTTTTAACTATGTCTCATACCCCTAAGTCATAAGGGCGGTTCACCCCAAAATGTTTAGCCCCAGAGTGCTATTAATTTCAATCAGGATTTCTGTGTAGACATTAGCGTGTCGAATCACTTTTCAAATGTGTTTGCCAGATAATGTGGAGAGGGGGGGGGATGGAAGTTAATAAAATGTTGAAAGTCGCACAAGGTTTGCAATTTTTGATAATTGATCGCTAAATGTGGTGCCAAAACGCGACAATTTATTATAAATATATTTCGCGTATAGTTAGAAAACGCCTGGCGTATATTGTAAAAGAGTTTTATTAGGCGATTTTAATATAGATTTCTATTCCGAAGAAGTGCTCTGTGGAACAAGAAAGGAAAACACGGTACACTCATGGATTATGATGTCCATTCCAAACAGTATTTAGAATGTCTTTGCGGTATAGTTGGAATATGCCTACATGAAGAACATGCCTGGAGGAAATTCTAAACAATTTCAGGTGGCGATTTTAAGATAGATTTCGATTCCAAAGATGTGTTTTATGGTACAAGAAAGAGTTGATTCCTATTTTAGCGCCCCCACTCTCGCCAAACTAAAAAATTCCCGTACTTTGGCGAGCTTTGCAGTCATGGGTCTCTGGGAGTTATGCACAAGTTTCAACGGTACATACGTATTTTCAAGGCGGTCCGCCAAGACAAGCAATTTTTTCACCAAGATAAATGCCGGGCACACGAAATTGTTGATGGTTTGGAATACGATTGGCAATGTATTTAAAATCTATGAAAAAGTAGTTTGGCGGAAGTGACCGCCGAGTTAATACGTAAGTACCGTTTCAACGCGCCCAAAAGAACTAGATTACAACTAAAGTAAAAAAACTAGCGATAAACGCACCAGTTAAGGAAGTTGAAGACCCTTAATTATTAGAACTTCATTAATTGGCAATCCAAAATAAATAAAATTGTAACGGCATGCTGTACTTACATGTTGTTCCAAATCGCCATTTTAATTCTAAATTACGATTGTCACATAAAAGCAAAAAATCGTCAGGGTAACTGCATATGTTTGATGATCGCAAACCTTGGCGAGAGTCGAGGCGTTAAAGTGGGAATCAACCCAAGAAAGACAAACCGGTACACTCATGGATTATGATGCACATTCGAAACAAGATATAAAACGATGAAGTATAGTTGTAATATACTTGGCGTAGATTGTAAAATAGTCTTAGTAGGCAATTTTAAGATAGATTTCGATTCCAAAGATGGGCTTTACGAAACAAGGAAGAAAAATACAGCACAGTCATGAATAACGATACACTTTTGCAACTTAATGGAATAAGTAAGAAAAATAGGGACGACGTATAAATTATGATACGATTTTAATATGTAGCACTATAGTGCGTATTTAAAACCTGAAAGTGCTTCAGATTTTAACCCTTTTTACTTTCCGAACATGTACCATGTAAGGACAGTATTATAATCATGAAAAAATTCAACTTCGAGATTTTGGTGTATTTACATGTTTTGAGGTCTTCTGAATTCATTTATGCTATTTGTACGAGATGTGTGCGTGTGTGTGAACACGATAGCTCCTAAACGGCGCTACCTCCGCAAGAGAGAGACTATGAAATTAAAGTGTAGCGGTTGCTGTCTTATAAAATATTATTTAATGTTAAAATAACTTTCAACTTGCGGTATTTTAAAAGTATTTATTTCCTTACTAAAGCAGATTAAACTTCCTAAACATTGTTGTTCTAAAAATCATATTATTATTTTATTCATCGTTGTTGCCACTCGCAATCTGCGTAAATTAGTTGCAACAAAGATTTTTTTTTCTAGAGTCTACAAAAGTATACCAGGCGGATAGATGGCGCGCTCGGCGAATTGGTGGAGATTATCGGAGAATAAAAGGAAGAGAAAAATAGGGTTATTTCTTACAGTATTAGTTCTTCCTTCCTTATACTCTCTAGATCCATGGTTACACGTATAAATTATTTTTATTATGAGTGTGTGCAAAATTTTGTAAGAATCATTTCAAAAGAAAAACATTGTAAAATGTACGTAAAATAATAATAGAAAATATACACGATGTACACTTAATATAATATATACGTATAAGTACAATCAAAAAATAAATATTAATACATTATTACTGTTTTTCATCATAAAATACTTCAATTTGTTCTATTTATGTGTGTTTTAAACCGTGAACAATGCCAAAAAGACGCAAAGAGGCTTCTTTGAGCAGGAAAACACGTAGAACTGCAAGCAAGCGAAATATAAGAGCCCAAAGGACAGAAGAACAGCAGCAGCAAGATAATATTAATGTGCGTGTGCGCATAGCTCAATTGCGTCAAGCAGAATCAGAAGATGCACGATCTGAACGAAATGAACAAAGAAGATTAGAACAAAGGCAAGCACGCTATTTTATAGTTAGCAGACTCAGAGCAAATGAACAACACCGCAAACAGGTACATCAATCATTTACATCTGCTTCATTCCTGCGTCTAGCGTTCCAGTATGAACCCGATGTTCAATATTAAGCTCATTCAAAAGTAGTAATTGGTGCTATGGATAAGGAATGTCCGCATTGTAATGCTCTTAAATTTAAAAATGAGCCAGCCGGAATGTGTTGCGCGGCCGGAAAGGTGCAGCTGCCTATAATTCAAACACCACCTGAGCCATTGAACGGTTTACTTATCGGCACTAATCTAGATTCCAACCTGTTCCTAAAGTCAATTCGAACATTCAATTCATGTTTCCAAATGACTTCGTTCGGAGCAACAGAAATAGTTAAAAATAGCGCTGTAAATGGTCAACAATTCATTTCAACATTTAAAATCAAAGGCCAAATTTATCACAAAGTGGGTTCATTGCTGCCAATGCCAAACGAACCACATAATTTTTACAAATTTACTTTATGGGTGGTGAGAATGCACGCGTGGATGCACGTTGCGGCTACAATAACCTTAATTCAGTTTTTGCAAGACGTATCGTCAACGAGCTGGATGCTCTATTAAATGAACACAATGAATTGTTGAAATTATTCAAATCACACATGCACAAATTACAAAGTGATAATCATGCTATTGCCATCAATCCTGATAAAACACCTGCTGGAGAGCATATTCGTAGATTTAACGCACCTATTGTTGACGACGTTGCTGGAATCATGGTTGGCGATTGTACAGCTACACGAGAAATTGTGATTCGTAGAAGAAGTAATAATCTCCAGTTCATTGTTGATACACACTGTTCATATGACACTCTCCAATATCCACTAATATTCTGGAAGGGACAAGACGGGTATTGCATAAATATTAAACAACAAGATCCCACAACAGATACTATATTCATTATGAACTTGATCATTACTCATTTACCAAAAACTTAATTTATTAATCGTAATTCATTAAACTTAACTATTGTTAATTATTAATTAGTATTTGTTTTTATTCATATATATCATTACAGGAGCCGAAGCAAGCAAGAACGTTAGTTCGAAAGATTTTTATGCTTATCGGTTGATGATTAGACCCGGTCAGGATAACGTCATTCTACGATGTCGTGAGCTTTGTCAACAATTCATGGTCGACATGTACGTGAAGATAGAGAGCGAACGATTACGGTACTTGCGATATAATCAGCAAAACCTGCGTGTGGAAGAATACATTCACTTGCGAGATGCTATTGCCAACAACGCCGATGCCGCCGAAATTGGTAGCTCTGTCATTCTACCATCATCGTATATAGGCAGTCCACGTCATATGCAAGAATACATACAGGATGCTCTGACTTTCGTGCGCGAATATGGACGACCATGTTTATTTATTACGTTCACGTGTAATCCAAAATGGCCGGAGATCACATCTTTGTTATTGCCTGGACAAAATGCAATACATCGTCATGACATTACAGCACGTGTGTTCAGACAAAAATTAAAGTCTTTAATAAGTTTCATTACAAAATTACATGTATTAGGTCCCACACGTTGCTGGATGTATTCGGTTGAGTGGCAAAAGAGGGGATTACCTCAAGCACACATTTTGGTTTGGTTAATCGACAAAATCCGTCCTGAAGAAATCGATAGTATAATTTCTGCGGAAATTCCAGATCCGTCTACTGATCAATTGATGTTTGATATTGTTACTGCAAACATGATTCATGGCCCATGCGGTGACCTGAATCGTTTATCGCCTTGCATGGCAGATGGAAAATGCACCAAAAGTTTCCCTAAAAAGTTTACTAACGATACGATCACAAATGTTGACGGATATCCAATATATCGTCGAAGGAGTCCCGATAATGGCGGACAATCATTTACTAAAAATATCAACAACATAGATATTGACATTGACAATCGTTGGGTGGTGCCATATTCGCCTCTATTGAGCAAAACATACGACGCTCATATTAACGTTGAGTTCTGCAGTTCCGTGAAGAGCATCAAATAAATTTGGAAGTATGTACATAAAGGCAGTGATATGGCTGTATTTCGAGTTGAAAATACAAATAACAATGCTCCTCCAGTGAATAAAAATGATGTAATAACTCTCTATCAAACGGGCCGATACATCAGCTCCAATGAAGCTGTTTGGCGTATCTTTGGTTTCCCAATTCATGAACGGGATCCAGCAGTTATTCATTTAGCCGTCCATCTTGAGAACGGCCAGCGCGTATATTTTACGAACGAGACAGCGATTGATCATGCTATAAATCCACCAAAAACTACACTCACCGAATTTTTTGAATTGTGTAATCGTGCGGATGCTTTTGGTGCCTTTGCACGGACATTACTCTATTCAGAAGTACCAAGTTTTTTCACATGGGCTCAAACAAAAAAACGGATGACTCGCAAGCAAGGTACACCGATTGATGCATGTCCCGGTTTATATAAATCAAACACCTTGGGAGGAGTATTTTCAGTAAATCCAAAGAAGACTGAGTGCTTTTATCTTCGACTGTTGTTGGTTAATGTTACCGGCCCATTGTCATTTCAAGATTTACGTAAAGTGAATGGACAACAATATCCAACGTATAAAGAAGCATGCCTTGCACTAGGCTTGCTGGAAGATGACAACCAGTGGGAATGTATGCTTGCTGAAGCAGCATTGAACGGCAAAACAAATTCGTCTACTGTTCGCTATAGTGTTGACTGCTTGTTTCCCAGCCCGAGCAGAGACATTGTGGGATAGTCATGAAGATTCAATGAGTGATGTTATTTTGCATGAACATCGTACACGGTGCAACGATTTAACAATACCATTCAGCGACGCTATGTAGAATGAAGCATTGATTGCTATTGAGGATCTGTGCATTATCATTGCCAACTTACCACTCAGTCATTTCGGCATGCGTTCGCCAAATCGTAGTGTATCTGATTTAATAAATAATGAAATGAATCGAGAACTACAATACAATACTGCAGAAATGGCAGCGATTGTTACTCGCAATATCCCACTAATGAATGAGGAACAAAGAAGCATTTACGATCGCATTATGCTCGCAGTTTCGGTAGGGCAAGGTGGATTCTTTTTTTTGGATGCACCAGGTGGAACTGGCAAAACATTCCTTATTTCGCTAATCCTAGCCGAAATACGATAGAATAATGGCATCGGATTGGCCGTTGCATCGTCTGGTATTGCGGCAACTTTATTGGATGGAAGCAGAACAGCTCATTCAGTATTTAAGCTACCACTAAATATTCAAAATAACCCAGATGCAGTGTGCAACATAAAAAAAAACAATCGCCCATGGCCACAGTGCTGAAACAGTGTAAAATTATCATCTGGGATGAATGCACTATGGCACACAAACATTCGCTTGAGGCTTTGAACAGGACAATGAAAGATCTTAAAAGCAAGGACAAACTATTTGGCGGCACTCTGGTACTCCTTTCAGGAGATTTTAGACAAACACTTCCCGTCATCCCACGTTCAACGTATGCTGATGAAATCAACGCCTGCTTAAAATCATCGCCACTGTGGCGTAATGTTGAAAAATTACAACTGAAAGTAAATATGCGCGTTCAAATACTTCGAGATCTATCCGCTGAGGCATTCTCAAAACAGCTGTTAAATATCGGCGATGGAAAAGTTACTGTAGATGAAACTGGATGCATAAAATTACCGGCCGATTTCTGCACAATTACTGATTCGCAAGATGCTCTCATTGACCAGATATTTCCCGATGTGCATATACAATATATTAATCATGAGTGGCTGGCAGAAAGAGCAATTTTAGCAGCAAAAAATGTAGACGTCAACGAACTGAATCTTAAAATACAACATTTATTGCCAGGGGAGTTAGTGTCATACAAATCTATTGATACAGTTTGCGATGCCACCGAAGATGTGAATTATCCAGCAGAGTTTTTAAACTCATTAGATTTAGCAGGCATGCCGCCGCATAACTTACAACTGAAGGTTGGATCTCCGGTTATTTTGCTTCGTAATTGGAACCCACCACGGCTGTGTAACGGCGCGCGATTAGTTATTAAAAAACTAATGAAAAATGTTGTCGAAGCCGTCATTTTAAATGGCAAATTTCGAGGTGAATATATATTACTACCACGGATCCCTATTATACCCACGGATGTGCCAATTCAATTTAAACGTCTTCAATTTCCAATAAGATTGGCATTTGCAATGACTATTAATAAGTCTCAAGGCCAAACTATGTCTGTTTGTGGCTTAGATTTGAGCACACCATGTTTTTCAAACGGACAATTATACGTGGCTTGCCCTCGAGTGGGCAAACCATCCAGTTTGTTTGTGTTAGCTAAAGGTGGGGTAACAAAAATATTGTACACTCTATTCCGTTAAGAGATTGATTTTTTTTTTTTGTAAAATTATTGTAGTTAGCGATATATATAAATTTAAAGAATACATTACAATGAATTAAAAATACAAATGTTTGGTATTGTGTTATTTTTATATTCCAGCATCGTTCACAGAGCTCCGTGCCTCTTCCACTCATATACCACATCCTCACAAATTTACAATAAGTTAGTCATTTCTTTCTACTAAAATAATCCTAGGAATAATTTATATGGCAAAACAACGTTTGCCGGGTCAGCTAGTATGAGATATATAAACCCATATGCTCAGTATGTTGAATATTAGAATTTGTAGTTTAAAACATAGAAATGGCAATTCCAGTTACTGTAAGGTAGCAATCTTATAAATATGTATTTATTACTTGAAACAAACCTTACATATTTGTATATATATACATATTTATGCAAACATACTTTAGCTACTGAAAGTAATAAAATAACAGTGACTTACAATAACAATAAAAGCAAATGGAGAGAAGACACAGGGTGCCGATTTCAATGCATCAAGACAAGTAAAGTTGAAGTCAAAGAGTAATAAATTGCGGTTTCCATTTTTAACATTACAATTTAATTAGCATAGTCGAGTTCATTTTATTTCCTTCGCATATGTGTCAACAAATCTTACAAATTACTAAGAGCTGCATATACGCATTATAGTTTTTCCCCTTTATCGGATGTGGAGACATCCGGTATTGTGGACAGCCTTTTGACGTTACGTTACCTGCACGCTGTGGTGGTATCCACCAAAATTCACAATCTTTGACCTTTTTCACTGGCGGATCAAGAAAAGAATTCTGGAGGCAGCACGCATTTATTTTGTCTGCTTTTCCATTTAAATTCTTATGAATTTACATGTAAGTCAATGCTCTATAGTATAAACTTAGTTTATTTCGGGGAGGGGTTACATGGGCTAACCCCTCTCTCCCCCCCCCTTCCGTATGAATCTGCTAGTGGTCCTTTTAAGTTAAAAGTATCACGATTACGGGTTGTCAGATACGGTAGAGCTTCACTGCAATTTAAATCAACTGCTTATACCCTGTCGCGAATGTTAGTTTTGGCAATGGATGGAAAGGTATTTTGTCTGCTTAGAACAGGTAACCTTATGTACTATTATTACATCTAAAAGCAAGATTATTTTTTTCTTTCAAGAGTTAAAAGCAAAAGAAGTAGGAAACAATTTTTGTGAACTACCTCCTATTATGTTGACTTTTACAAACCATGAAAAGGATTTTTATTTACTTGTGTTCGTTACATTTTAGTTCAAGATTTGTACGGCTATCTTTATTTTCCTTTGAGATACGAATGCAAATGTGGAAAAAAAGTGTTTGGTTTCTTAATCCCACCTTGGGAGCAAATTTTCAAAAAACCTGAAAACAATTTTCGGACATTTATGTCTTATACATTTTAAAGAGAAAATCTGACGGCAATCTCTTTCCCCAAATGAGATATGAAGGCAAAAGTGAAAAAAGGGTTTTGGCCTCCCACCCCCATTTACATGTATGGGTGGTAACATTAAAAAACCCTGAAAATTATTTTTAGGTATTTATGTTAAT
Source organism: Cheiracanthium punctorium (assembly GCA_038373885.1). NCBI lineage: Eukaryota > Metazoa > Arthropoda > Arachnida > Araneae > Cheiracanthiidae > Cheiracanthium > Cheiracanthium punctorium. Next base: position 925,816 of record JAWZYV010012308.1, on the reverse strand, counting down.
TACATTTTCCCTAGTAGCACAATCAGTTCCAAAAACGTTCACAGTTTAAGAACGGCTTTTGAATGCCTTTCGAACTAGTTGTGCTACTAGGGTTAAAGTAAAAATTTTGTGGCTGGCATTTTTTACATTTTGAGATATGAAGGAAAATGCACAAAAAACGTTTTGGCCCGCCACCCCTGATTAGGTCTCAGTTTTTAAAATCGCTTCTTAAATGACCCTAGGCCCAAAACATATTAGTTTTTAAATTCTAAGTCCGTATGTGTGACAGATTTGGCTGGAAGTTGACTATTCAGGCGGTCGTTCATTAAAAAAATATTCAGTGAGAACATATTCCTTTACATATAGAGATTCAGATTTGCGACTTTGCTGCTTTTTGAAAATAACAAGAGCGAATACTGGAAAAGTTTATTTTATTTAACTTTTGTATTATATACCCGCTTGAAAATTTGCGTTCCTGAATATTTTTAGTCCATGCTAACCTCAAAACGTTTTCCGTCTCTTTCTGGATGGCAAGGTTTGTAGTTTTCCTCCGGCATTTATTTTTCCGTATGTATATTTAAATTTAAAACATTCTGAACATAGTTTCTGAACGTCCTCTCATTTATTAAAAATTAGATTATATACTACTTCTTTCTGATGCACATAAAATGTGACTTTTCTTTTAAAGAAAGGTAATTTCTTTGGCCTTGAAATCATTGTAAATAGCTAAAAACAATTGCATTTTCTGTAATCGATTCTAAATCTTTATATACGTAACTTTAATTTTTTGCAGCTGATAATTTTATCTGACACTGGCACTGCTTTTTACACAGGCTAAAATACATTTAAAAAATAATTCAAAGACTGATTTCTTTTTCTTCCCTCTCGGATTATATCTATGCAATCCCACCCCCTCCTATCTCCAAAAAAAAGTAATGAAAATTGCAACTTTAAGTCTTTAATTGAATTATTCCCGTTTAGCCAAAAGTTTCATTATTTTTCAAGTACCTTTCAAGTTTTTACACACACTTTATACAGACATCCACCGCTATGTTGATGCGACAAAAATGTTCTAACTTGCAAGAAACCACATAATAAAGGCACTTAGTGATAAACGTACTATTAATGCATGCTACTTTTCTGGAATAAATACTACTAAGAGATGGTACTGAGAAATCTTTTATTGCATTTTGCAGATAATGCATCATGGTCCAGAATTTCTTAGCATAATAGCTATAATCCATTAACAGTTAACAAAATATGCAACAAATCAAGCAGTAAAAGATAAAATTGCCTAAGTACTAAGCTATAAAAGCGGATCTTTGGTTACGTCCATGCGTGCATTACGAAACTGCGCCTTAATAGTAACAACCAATAAACTGAAGTTTTATGAGTCATATGGTACAAAGATTTCAAGAAATTCTCTTGTTAATGTCACAGTGGCGTTGGGGCGTAAAAGTAATATTTCAAACAGCATGGAATGAAGCAAAAATTATTTTAATTGTTATAAAGTGTGAAGATTTGAAAAGCACTTTGCAGTACATGCATTTTACATGTATCATTTTTGAGGTTTTTAAACAACGATGAAATTTGTTAGCAAGTCTTTATTGTTTATTAAGCATTGTAAATTGCATTTCTGGAAGAGTTTTATTTTTAAAAAATCTAAAAGTAGATTTAATTTTACAAGTTAATAGCATTTTTAAACCTTTCGAATTGCTTTTCTGAAAGAACACTAAGAATAAAAATGAGAATGATATTGATTAAAGTCTAATGTATATTAAAATGGGTCATTATTGGTTTCGAGAAAAATTACTTTTGCTACGCTTTGAGATTTTTAAAACTTTAAAATACTTTAGCCGCGTATTCATAATCATTCCATATATATGCGTAGCTTTGGCTAATTTTAATCATGTTACAGCGTTTAAATGGGACATGTTCCTTTTTGAAGATGTTTATGGGACTCGTTTGAAAAAAATCGATCAAAAAAACTACCGATTTTAAATTTCACTCTTTTTCTAACCACTCAATTTCTAGCAATATTAAAAAATTTTGTGAAAAGAAATTTGTATATTTGTCTTATAAAGTCATTTTATTCGAAATGAGGAAGTCTTAATTTTAATCTCAACATAATGCAGTGATCTCTCACTTATCCGCGATCTCGTTCATACGTGTTTTCTAATTTTGCACGTTTTTTTTTCTGCTGTCTAGACCGTGATATAGAAAAACAATAATAATCCTCATTCATTTATGCGCTGCAATAAGAAAGCATCTACACTTATGCTTGTCGCAAAAGAAAAGTTCTCTTTAAAAAGTAGATTTTTCGGCTAGAAGTATGTTGCTTATCTCAATAATTTTACCATTTTTATCAACTTTTGATTTTAAATTATTTTGTGAGAAAGTAGAATAGCATTAAAATGAAATTTAGTATGTAGTTCTTTCCGTTTTCTAGGTATTCATCAAAAGTTAGCGCAATTTATTGAAAAAATCTTCATTGCATTTCGAAATTTACCTTATTCCCAGCAAACACACTACTGCCCGCAAAATGACGGCAAGGTACCCGCCGTGCTGGCAAAGTGCCGTATGCCGGGAGCACAGTACATTGCCGTCAGTTTAAAGTCACTGGAATACCAATGCCTGAAAAATGCATATGCGCCAGTACAGCCAGTAATGGCGAAATGCCTGTCGCGCCCATGTGTCTAAAACATGCACAGCATAGTTAACGGCGTGGTACTGTTTAAAATGTACCGGGCCAGCACTTTTTAGAGGTAATGGGCCAGTAAATATTTCGTAGTGTTAGCATAAAATTTCGTTATTTCATTTAAATAAATGGGACCAGATGTCGGCCCGAGGCCGCACGTTGGCTTAATCAAACTCTGATAGGCGTTCATATTATTATTAGCGTTTTTAGCTTTAGGGCACCCCTGTGACGAAGATCACATATTTAATAATAGTTTTTTCATTTGTGTTTACTTTCTTAAATTTAATACATTTTAAATCAAGCATTTTAACTTTAAATTCTCTTCCCATTTTTAACTACTCTGTCTTTCAAAATTTTGTATTACGCCTTTTCCCGCTTGTTTAATTTCAATTAACTGCCTATTTATCCGGATTTAATGCTTAAATTATTTTATCGCCTTTTGTTCCATGTCAATAATAAGTCCGTTGCATTTCTTTAGCTTTCCTAGCTGTTAATAAACATCTGTTTCTCATGCAGAACATCTACTTTTTAGTATTAATATGCATCTACGCTTAACGTCTTTCTATACCCGTACATCTCTTTATTTCTTTCATTACCAAATACGCACATGGCCTCATATCAGTTAAAATACAGCTGAAATAATTTCCTATCACACGGGTTTACTGTAATTTTGGCTGCCTTCATCCTCAATAATTTCGTGCCCGGCGTTTTGTTATGTCTTCCCATTCTCTCTGTTGACTAGGAATATTCTGCGGTTTTTCGGCGTCTTTAATAATGAATATATTATTGGCTCTCGTTTGGGCGTTCTTTAAATATGCCAAGTTTAACTTTCTCGCCAACCTCCTGATAATTCTTCGATTGAATTTGACTTCTGTTTACTCGCTGGCATCCTTCATTCCTGCTGAACTGACTGCCCTTCTACATAAGTTCTGGACATTTTAGTGCTATGTATTGGCGGAACACTTCACTACTGCCTTTTTTAAAAATTGACTGCTACTGCTGATTGTTTTCGCTGTTTCTATCCCGTTAACGAAAGACACCGTTACGCTTCTTTTGCTGTGATTTATTTCTGCGAGGTGCCAATCCTCTGAACATGCGGATACTTCAACCGCCGTGTGTGTGTGTGTGTGTGTTATCACAGCCGGTTATTTATTTTTATGTGGCGGACAGCTTTAGACGACTATAGACCTAGTCGAAATAGTTTTAGACTAGCAGGACGTCATCATTTGGAACTGTTTCTATGATGATATCTTGTTGGTTCATAATACATTTCGAAGCCCTTGGATTTTCTGTTAAAGAGTTGGGAAAATAACAGGTAAATTTTAAGTTTCACTTTTTTTAATATATATACTCTCATAGTATGTTTTAGTGTATAAAAGTATTTTCCTCCGTAAAATTTAAGTCATGTAGTATACAGCAGGTAGATATAGGAATTTGTTTTCAGAATAGCTAACAAAAAATCTTTTGATCTAAAGAAAATTTATAATAAACAAAATGTTGCCCCAATGTTATGTGTAACAATAGTGCAACTCTTTTTATTATTACTTCCTGTAAAATTTTGATTTATATATGTATAGATATAAACTCGGCTATTCGAGCCTTGTCAGGGGACCCCTGAACCCCCTAATTTTTTAATTTCATTATTGCCATATTAAAACGATATTAATCGAGTATTTCATTTTATCTTATCTTTCGTGTATTTCGCCTGGTCACCCTATGTTGAAATTTTTATGATTGTAACCAGGGACGTACCCAGAAAAAAATTTCGGGGAGGGTCCAAACGGTGAAAAAGGTAGGATTTTCCACGAAAAGACTTCATCATTATTACATTGTTTGCAAAAACTGAAATTTCGAGGAGAGTCCGGACCACCCCCCTGGGTACTGCCTTAAATGTAAGCTATTTATAGATAAATACATTGGATGCCTATTCACAGCTTACGGAATATTGTAACAATAGATGAAAGCTTTTGTGAAGTAATAGTATTTAAATATATGTAAAATTATGTCGCTATTTGGGGGGGCACATTTTTCGGACAATTTTTAATAAAGGGGGGAGGGTGAGAGATAAAATGACGCAGTCATTAATATATATATATACTAACCGAAAAGTACTATAGCTCATTTATAAAATCTCTGACTCTTGAAATATTGAAATTAAACTGTTTATAAATGATTTTATGTTGGTTCTGAAATGTGTTACCGCCTCTCTTATAAAAAAATCTTAAGCGACTGCACATTTGTAAGAAAATTGCAGTTTATGAAAACTGCACACAATTATGATCACTAATGATAGGCGCATATAATTTGCAAACGATTGACCAACGGATTTTGCTGTTTTTTCCTTTCATTTATGTTGTTTTTTATCTTTTCAAATGTTACCCTTAAGGAATGTTTTTCTTTTGCGGGGTGGGGGTGGGGTTTGATGAAAAAGCCCCCTATCCCAAATCCGCCACTGGCTCGTATTTTAATTATGGCAGCATTACTGTAAATAGGCACTAATCCGGTACCGTATCATTATATTGCAGTCACTATTAAGATACCAGGCCAGTGCCTTTATTTTTAATAATAGCCGGCACCCGGCCGTTTCATTTTGGGCATTATAAACTTAATGGGCCAGTGCCTTTATTGTGAGTAACGGCCGGCACATGCAGTATGCCAGTAGAGTGCCTTTGCCTTCCCAGGCTTCTGGCAAGGTACTTCTCGGGCGATCAATTTTGGTACGATTCAGTTACTTTTTGCAGTGCCGGGCCGGCGCTGTACGTGATGGCAGAAAGGCACTGGCAAGGTACTCCGCCAGCAGGTGTGTGTTTGCTGGGTTTATTTTTTTAGGATTTACATAGTATTAATTAAGAGTCTGATGCAGTTTAATGTACTGGTATTTCACTTTTAAGTTCTTTTTCGTAGTTTTTCGTTTATGTGTAAATCCCGTTCTGAGAGATTACTGTAAATCTTTTTTTTTCAACTTAGTTCATTTTAAAATTATTCATATAGTTAATCAACTCACAACCTTATTGTGAGTTGATTAAATTGATTGTGACCTAGTTAAATAACACATTCTTCCACCAAAATTTTCGCTAAGTCATTCGATTAAAAAAAAGTGAAGAAATAAATCACACCAAAAACATTTGTACATAACAAACCTGAAGACTATTCAGAAGTCCAATACATTTTATTTATTTATTGGTAGATAGGCGACTTGAAGATATATTTCAGCTATCGTCAAATGGTTCTAATACAGACTCTATAAGTGTTTTTATACGCCAAGCATAAATTGAATACATTGGGAAAAAGGAGCCTATGTTCATTAGAGATTTTTCTGTACTTTTGTGCCATTCCGCCAGTGCAGATTTATCAATTCTCAAAGCATTCAATGCACTGTTTTGCTGTCGAATAGCATGCAGAGTACCTTCGGTGCTTTGTAGAACATAGTAAGCATTTTCCATTTGCAATAGAGGTGTGAAGTCGTTTGTCTGTGGCTGCAGTGTAGCTGCCAAACGCTCTGAAATAAATGTAATTTCTCTAAGGAGACGGCTTAAAATCAGTGTTGACATTTTTTTCTGTTTAGCCATCATTTGAATTAATTCACTACGACGATATTGATAATCTACCTAAATGGAAAAAAGAGAATATTAATAAACGTATCTACGTTAAAATCCTCTTTTTTTTACAAATTGCATACCTTACACTTGTCTAACAGATTTACTTACTACATTACTATCATAATCTTCATTACCATTGCTAGCATTTTATTATAAAAAGCATATGCGTCAAACTTTTCCTAAAAATTTTAAAAGGCCATACTATGAAATATAGTGGGTCAGCAAAATTCACTAAGACTAAATTATGTTAAAAGATAAATTGGGGTTTACACAAATAGAATTAGATCGGTTATTTTTTAATTACAAGAAATGTTATTATTGAAAACGTTACAGATAGATGGCGCTGATATACTTGATCAAGTTTATACAAATCAAGCTGCCAAGAAATACCTAACTGCATTAAGTTTCTTCATTCGATGCCATCAATATGGTGTCAAAACCGTATCATGCTTTCTTAGTTAAGCATTTTTGTGAAAAGGGGAAATTGGTATGTCCTTCAGGTTTGCAAAGGAGGGTAGCAAAGAGAAACAACATGAGTAGACAAAAATATGAACATTAAAATGGCCCGATTCACTGCGGTTTATATAAAAATAATATTTTTGTATTGTAATTTTTCATTGTAGAGAAACGATCATTTAGTTACAGGGGTCAATTGGCGGGTATCGCCAGGGGTCTATCTTCTTTTAGAGATTTTTAGAAAAGGCAAACACAATTTGCATGCATATACTTACCATATTAATTTCTACGGTTTTATAAATGTCAAGCAGAACGTTTTCTATAAACGTTAAAGATAAGTTTATTAAATCTTTTTCAAAAATGTTTGCCTTGGAGTCGAAAAGAGTATGTATTTCATCCAAAGCGCACTTTATGATGTTAAACTCTAGTGACAACCCTTCATGACTGCGTACGTAATCGAATACAAGGGAAACTGACTGAAGAACCGATTCTTGAATCCTTTCGTGCTCTTTGCTGACTTCGAAGCTTTGACGAGATATCGAGCCTAGGAGAATGAAACTTTTCACGAATTCAACTGCACATAAGATCTTTGATTTTAGATCTGACGTTGGCAACATACAGTTTTGAGAACCATGATGAACTACATTCTGTACTTCATCTGAAATAGGTACGAAATTCTATTTACAAAAAGTTATTTTAATTCTGATATCAATAATAATATTTAGTATACATATATATACATATCACATTCAGCCTATTTTCGGTCATTACTGATTATAATTTCTCTTGGATTCACATGTTCATGCAGATATCGAAGGTACTATGTTTTCATTAATTTTAGTTTATAATTCAAAAATTCAGTATGTGATACTGACTGGCAAAGCGTGTATTGAAAGAAAATAATTCTACAGTTTAGCAAAAAAGAATAACCTTTCTTCCTGTACACTAGGGTGCAGTGAAAAAAAAAATTGTTTTTTTAATTTCAAAATCCAATAGTGACCAAAAGTTGTGTTTTGTATTGAAAAAGAAAAATACAGAATTTCAAAATTTTCGAAATATATCTTGAGGATCCACTATTGCACCAAATTATCAAAAAAATTCGAAAAATTGAGTATTTTAGCATTATTTATAAGATAAAAATAAGTATGTTTTTAAAAATCAAATTTTGATAAAAATTTGGGTTAAATGCTACATATTTAATGGTCGTTCAAAATTTTAGAATTGTCAGAAAATATACTGAGGGTCCACTGCAGGGAACAGTGAAGTACAAACAGAGGGGGAAAATGTCTTTTCATTACAAATAACTGCTTACTTGAAAATGGTTTTAATTGTTTGACAAAGTGCATGTAAAAAGAAGAAGAAAATGTGAACATTTAACAGTTACCGTATTTACCCACGTATTAGTCGAGAAATTTTGGACAAAAAAGAGGCTTTAAAATTTGGGGGTCGACTTATACGAGGGTCCTTAATTTTTAATTATTTTTTTTGTTTAAATCAGAAGTCAAAAATGCCCTATTATAAGACAAATGTTTTCTTTCTGCATTCCATACCACAATGACGCCTTTTCAGGTTGATTTTCATACCAGGAAGAATGTAGCGATACAAAGATTGAAAACGTGTATGATGTTGTAGTTCTTGCTGGATTACGGCCAATTAGCTATGCGTGGACTCTAGGCCGAAGGGTAGGGTGCCCCCCGCCCCCCGTGGAGGTCTTTCTAAGAGATCCTAACCCAATACGTGCACATGATGAGCCGATGAGGACGAAGGAATTTTTTTAATTGTTTGATGAATCCGATATTGAATCGGATCTAGAATCAGTTTAACTTTGTATATTAGTATTTTGCCATATCATACTATCAGTAGTGTCATATTATTATTATTATTTATTATTATTATTTATTATTATCAGTTTAATTTTGTATACTACTTTTGTATTGTTATTATCTTTATTATTGTATATTTAGTACTTTCTTTTTTTACAGATGATTTTGAATAAATGTACTTAAAAAAATTAAAGTTTCTTGATCGGGAAAGTGGTGGATCAACTTATACGCGGGATTAAAAAAAATCAAATTTTTTTATCAATAAAGTTGGGGGGGTCGACTTATACGCGGGATCGACGTATACGTGGGTAATACGGTATTTATAACGGCACATTTTTTTACGGCATAGCATTTTGAAATCGGGATTATAAATTCCATTCCTTTGATTTCCTTCAATTCATCATTCCCGATTTCTGAAATAAAGGGTAGTGAAGTAACTTGGATGTCAGGAAATTTCTAATCAATCAGATCAATGTAATCCTGCGCCTTGAAATTCAGCACTGGAACATTGAAATATCTTACATTTCGGATTTCGGGTTGTTCTTTGGGCTTTCAAAACTCTACGAGCTGCCAACTCTTGGATGTGTGTTCTATTGACTGACGCCATAGACAAAAGAATGTTTTCAGGATGAGCGAAGAGCCCATTTTCCTGAATAACAGGACCTATCACTGACATAAGTTCTTCACTAAGGTATCGGGACAGCTTGATCATACGCCACAAGTGGAGAGCTCCATCCTTGCATGATGGAGTAGTATTTATCATAACCCAAACTGGATAATATACTTTGGAAATGTAGGATATTAATGCCATGAGGTCAGGTGAAGGATTTGGCTCAGCAATGTTTAATTGCAAAATTTGGTTAGCCGTGGTTAACCACCTCGAATAGGACAATTTCTCGGGATATCTGTAAGCTAAATTTTCAGAACATTGCCCTGTAGTAACAGCTTGATTTATTTCCAAGAGATACTTCTGATCAGTGCTTAAATTTTTAAAAAAACCTCTGATATCTCTGACGGGATAGGAACAAACTTAACAACAGGCAGTATTTCACAATTTTTCAGTTTTTTCCGATCGTAATAGAAAAACATCGCAGTCCAACAGTAGGCCCATCTAAATGTTCTACTAAGTGTCTAAGTGGCAGCTCATTTGCATGAAACAGGCAAATTAGCGATTGCAGTGGCTTTCGAAGTCCATCAGTTTGATGATACCACCTTTACGTCCGGTGTTGGCAACTGTGCCAACAGCAAGTAACGTGTCGGTGTTAAGGCTTTTCTTTATAAGATGATTCATAATGGCCTCTTTAATAGCTGCTGCTTTACAACTTGCAAGAGAAACATGACCCAAGTATATGCCATGAGGCTGATTTACTAGAGATACACGTTCTTCCATAATGGTTTCCCGATGATAAACTTCTATTCTCCATAGAATGTGTAGAATCTTTCCTACCATCGAAAAAAATACCCCAGATATTATGGTTTCTTTCATTCTTCAAATCTTGCAGATTTTTGCTGATTTTCCGACTTTTTCATGTCGTGTAACCTTCCTTGCATCATAGCATTTGCCATCATATCTTCAGATGCTGTACCCACGTCTTTCAATACCGCTGAAGCAATCATTGCTGCTGACCTGTCAGAAACTGCATACCCATCACAAGCCTTTGAAAATGTAGACAAGCTAACCAGCGTTAGAGCGTTTGAGAAATGCTGTTTTTTTTTTTTTTTTTTTTTTTTACTCGTAGATGTAATCAGGATCAGTTAATTTATGAAAGTTATTGTCTGAAATTTCTTCTTCATCAAAATTTTCCTCTGAATACTTAAAATCGATTTTGACTTTTTTTCAAGACGACTTGCTTCCAAAGATCTTTTTTCATTTTTACACATCATTCTTATAGTTTTAGTCTTATTAATACCGCCAATAATAATTTTTCGTTCGCCACACTGGTCCTTCAGAAAAGCCTGTTCTTTTATGCGAACTGTAATAGAACGTTCACATTTGCACTTATCCAATTCACATTTGCAAGCAGCAGTATCAAACAACATTTTGCACTCAGCTAAAAAACTATAAACCTTTTACTGGACAGTCTCCCTCTGTTATCTATTACCTCTAAACTATTTCTTAAGTTTTTGATATTTACTGCGAAATGTCGAATCATTTGAAGACTTCTTTCTCTAGAAAAAAATTGGAATTGAGGCACGATTCCAAATTAACTCTACTCTATCTGCCACGATTGCAGAAATTTCGCTGACTGTAGTTTCCTTAGAATTCTTATTGAGTTTCAAGTTATTCTGTACAAACAAATGAAACTGCATAATTTCTTCGTATGTGGGCAAGAATCGGGTCTTCAACATCACCTCTAGTTTTCATATATTGAAACATTTTTCTTTGGAGCAATTTTTTGCTTAAAAAATGATTTTTTTTTCCTTTTTTTCCTTTTTTGTTCGCGTTAGTGGACCCTCAAGATGTTTTCCGACAATTCTAAAATTTTGTAGAGTCATTGAATAGCATGTAATCCAACTATTTTTTGCTATTGTATATTATAAATCATATTTTTTGTATTTTATAAATAAATTTAAAATATTCTGTTTTTCAAATTTTTGTGACATTTTGATACAATAGTGGACCCTCAAGATATATTTGAAAAATTTTGAAACTCTTCATTTTTCTTAAATAATACAAAACACAACTTTTGGTCGCTATTGGATTTTGAAATTTAAATAAAAGTTTTTTTTCACTGCACCCTACTGTACTTCTACTATACAAATGAATGAAATGAAAAAAGTTTGATTTATATCCATCTTAGTAGATTTCAACCACCCAAAATTAGCAATTTTCGCAAGAAGAACGTTATGTGACAATAAAACTGTTCGATTATTTACGGATATTCAGGAGGGGGGGGGGACGGCTTCTCATATCCGCTGAAACCTTGGCATTTGAAATTTGTATTTACATGGAAAGCAATGTTTTGTTGTATTGAACAAAATTTTGTTGAATCAATAAAAATTTGGTTGGCGCTATTTCAACCGAATAACTTTGTTGGTTCCAACAGAATTTGCATTAAATGAACAAAATGTTTGGTTGAATTGTCAAAAATTCTGTTCATTCAACAAAAATATTTCTGTAACAGAGCCAACCAAAATTTTGTTCAATCAACAAAACATTTTTCTTGCTGTATTGAAGTTACAGTGCCATCTATGAGCGATATTTTGAATTATTATTCTTTTATTTGCTTGAACAAAAATTTTCATCGTAAACAGCATAACTTTGTCAAATGTATGTAAAAATCAAGCTGCCAAATGTATGTGAAATGTATGTAGGGTTTGTAAAAATCTCAAAGGACTGGCTCCGATAAAGTACAATTATGTAAACTGTATTGAAAACCATCGCAAAATTTTTTTATCACTTTTAGGCATACTCAGATACAGTAGTGCAAACCGTATCGCACTGTAAACCAGCCATATAATTTTACATTAAATTTTAAAATATGTCAAAGTTCTTTCGTTTTTATAACTGCTAGAAGAAAACAGTGAAAACATTTTCAAAAGAAGTTTTTTTTTGTTTTTTTTTAATTGATTGATTAGTTTATAATACCCATTATATGTATTCTTTAAATGATTTTTAGCTTATCTGCATCAGGTCCCTTTAAAACTCTAAAACTCTGCTATTTTCTATTTAAGAATACCCATAAATTAAAAAGAAAATCCAAAATCGTTTCCAATCTTTTGATACTTATACTTCACCATCAAACTAGGTTACATAATTTCTAGTATGTAGAGTATAGTAGATTAATGTAGAGTAAACTAGATTGCATAATTTCATTGATTCTGTAAGTATTTCATTGATTCTGCAAATATAAATTACTTCCAAATTATAATTGACTACTGTGTGTATTGTATTGATACATTAAAAATATATATATAAAGCAGGAGAGAAAGATTAATACTAAATAAACTTACTTAAATTTACTTGCACGTCTGGAATATTAAATTTTCTCTGGAGAGAAGCTATTTGCAGTTTCTGTTCTAAAATTATGACTTCTTTTTCTATGGCTTCATATTTGTTCTTCCACGCACTGTAATCTTCCTTGAAACTGTGAATCAAATGCGATGCGCATTCCTTGGGAGTCATTTCAGCCGGCGTCGCTCTAATGACTGCTATCGCAACGGCGAGCTTCAATCTTTGAACATAGTAGGTTATTTGCTTTTCATCATATCTTGATTTAGTAGCATTATCACTATCACTGGGAGCGTTTCCAGCAATAGATTCAGTTTCTTCGATTACCTCGAGACTCATTCTCTTCGTCTGAAAATAAATATTCATGCGTAAATTTAACCGACGTAATAAATCAATATCCTATAAAGGATAAATCATACTAAACATATCAAAAAACACTTTCCAACACACTTTTTGCTCCAAATTTACAGAGATTTTGGTGATAACATCGAAAAAGCTGTTAGGTTACTGTATTAATGTAATTTTTCAAGACCCTGTAAGAAAAGTCTTAAATGTTATTTCTATTTATTTAAGAATAAGCTGATATAGAAGTAAGTCTAAATATTTTATGCTTAAAACGGTTGAATGCTTCAAAGCTCTCCAAAACCGTAATGTATCCGAATTCTGCTGAGTACTAAAGTAGAAGACCTATAATTTCTACAAACACTATTTCACAAGCATTATTTTGTAAACCTGGATAACATTTATCAATTTTATTTTGTTTGAAAGAGACGAATATTTCTAAACTGCGCTTTAACATATCTATCCATACCATCGTAATATATTCCAATTCATTCGGGTGTTATGTAAAAGAACTATAAATTCTACGTACAACATTTTCAATAGAGTGCACGGTACAGTGCACAAGAGAGCATTTATAAATTTCGTAGTAAGCTTAAGTGCAAGAAATTTCGAATGCTTTTATACTATACACTATATGTCCAATATTAAGGTTAGCCCTACAAGCAATTTTGCTCGGGCCGTCATCGGCTGGCTACGTGGTCGGTGGTAGCCCGAGCAAAATTGCTAGTAGGGTAGTACACCCAAAATGTGCAATAACTGAAGAAAAATGTGGTTTATTGCAACAAAATTTGGCACAGAAATATATTATTATAGGAGAAAGAACGTAGCAGCGCGTAACAGTGAAAAAGAAGGTAAATTGTATGTTACTATACAGGCTATAAAAATCATGAATAGACCGTTAATGTTACATCTCGTTAAAGGTCCTCTAAAATATTGTGTGGCTACCATACAAGCCTCAAAATTATACAATAGAGTGCTCACGCCACGCGTCAGGTTGCAATCTGAATCAAGCGTCAAATCACTTAAATCGTAGACGCATATTCATTCGGAAATCCATTACGATTTCAATGCGTAAGAAAGACGTGTTGCAATTGTAAAAACTCATTGTATACGATGACGAAAAAGGAAAATCTAATTTCAACATAAAGCTGCTTTTAAATTGACTGTCAAAAATAAGAACAACAAGAAAATGAATAGAAAAGAGATGAAAAAGAAAAGTATACACATATAAAATGAAATCTCACTTATATTTAGAATTCAATGAACACCTGTAGCATAAGTAATTCTAAAATATTAGTTATATTTTAAATTAAAACTCTTTTCTTTAGATATATTTACCAAGAACTTAAAGCTCTCTAAATATTTTGAAACCACTAAAAAAAGAACTTAAGCAGACGATAATCGAATAAAAAAAATTCACATTAAAGAAATTTCATCAAATCTAACAGCTACGTGTTGCTTGCGTTTTTTACGTAACACACACACACACAATCGACTATACTCTTATTATCTTCTACTCGCGCCCCCACCCCCACCTCATCAAAAGAAAAAAAAAAATAGTCGCTTCAATTTGGAAGATCTGTTTCACAATGCACACTTTTCCGTATACGGTATTTTTCGTACGTATCAATAATGAGAGACGCTATTATTTCAGATTTGGAAACGTTTGAATTATTTTCGACAGTGAAATTTTCTAGAGTACGATTTTTTTAATTGAGAGAATTCCCGTGTTGAAAAAATTGAATAAATCTTGCTTTCTCGAATAATAATCCAATTTATAAGATCCAGTTAAGTTATGATAATGCTATGCTACCCATGTGGTTACGGCAAAGCAACATGAGGGCTATCTCGATAAGGGAGATTCCTTAGTAGTAGAAGAGATATTCGCAAAAAATTGGCGGTAAGTGGTACTAATTCCCACAAAGGCGGAAATTATTTTTTTCAGCTCGTTGTTGGTATTTTTTTTTTACATACTAAAAGTCTAGAAAAATATGAGTGTGCAGAATGCTTTGTTTTGACCACCACCTCGAAAATTATCAAATATTGAAACAAGTCATTTGTAGTTATAAATTTCACCGTATTGCATGCTGGGGAAAAAATGTAAAATAATTCAAACTACACTCATATGAAAATACTACTTTTTGACAAAACGATCGTTTCGAGTGGTATACAAAGTCCACTCTTCATTTGTAAAAAAGGTCATCCCTCCACACAAGCAGAAAGGTTAGAAGGTAAGTGAATGAGGTGATTTATAACATGTTTGACGCGTGTTATAACTTTTTGTTCTTGTAGATAGTAAATAATAGTGAAACTGAAGAAGGGTAGATCCTTTGTACCATGCAAAACAATCATTTTGTCGATAAGTACCTTTTTATGTGCTGTTTTATAAAGTTTTAATTATTTTTAGGGTTTTAACCATGTTTTTGCTGCGTTCCTGTGAGCAAAACAATCGGTATTAACCCTTTAACGCGCAGTGATCCCGCTCTGCGAACACCAAACTCTGACGTTTTGACTCTTGCCAGTCACGAAGAATAGATTTAATTTCTATAAAAATAGTTGCGGGTGACATAGCTCCACGAGAATCCTTTACTTTTTAGCACGTCATTTCCCCTAAAAAAGTGGTCACGATTCTTTTTAACAGCACTGACATCTGCTGAAAAATGGAAGAAAGCGAGAACAGCTGGATCGATTGCCGATCGATTTTTGCTGGACGCAGCTGGCTGTGCGCGAGCACAGCCAGCTGCGTCAAAAAAGGGTCTCTAGAACTGTGGCACGCGATGAACGTTTCGATCGTCCGCCATCTTGCTGGTAGTTAAGTCGAGCGATGGCAACGACTGCCCTTTTTTCAGCATTGGGAGAGTGTTGCGCCTCAAAGGGTTAAAAGCAAACCGTTTTCGAAGATGAAATAGGTAATTTCTTCTAACACAAATACTTACTTATAAAGCTTATTCAAGAGCTGTTAAAAGATACAAATTTTTTTTCACCTGTACTTACACCAACGTAGCTTCAGGATATCCTGTACAATAACTTGCAAATTCGGGTAGAGCTTCAAAGTGAGGAATAGATGAAACCAATAGATAGAGATGTAATACAGAGAAGCTTGCCATATTTGGAGAGACTCGTTAAGCTGAGATCTGCCCAACTATATAGTTACGCTGATTCCTGGATCACTCTGTAACCATTCAATATAAATATTTTACCGCCATTACTTGAAGAATATTAAAAAGTTCAAAAAGATTACAAAGCAGAAAAAGCGTAATAATATCTACGATCTGCGTGAAATTTTTCATATTTAAGTATAAATATACAAAATACAACGTGTGTGCTTACTTTAAAAATCTAAATGCTCATCATGGCCATAAGGCTTTGAAAGGAAGGTGTGATTCCATATCCTTTAAAATAGTTTTTCTAGATTACGTAGATTATTTTTTTTTCCACAAGTAAATCGTCTGCAGGGATACAAGAATAGCTGTGTCCAAAAGACGAAATTTTTCGAATGCCAAAAATTTCCTCGTGTTTCCAGAAGAGCGTGAAATTCGATTTGGGTATATAATAAAAATTGAATTTGAACATATTTATTTTAGGTTGACGAATATGAACCATACTGAGTGTAGACATATTTTCATCCAATGTTTTTTCGAGCGCCCGTTGTAATTGCCTCCACAACGGGCTTTGACGTCTAGTAATTACAAGATTACTGCAGAAAAAACACTCAAAATACTGGTGTTAAACGATAAAGTAATTAAAAAACTTTGTAAAAAACACACATAAGAAGTAAAAGGAAAGAGGATACGCACGTTTCGTTCGAAAATTGTTTTGAACTTCTTCAGTCCAAGCCCTTTGTCGTAAAGAACACAGGGAACTGAAAAGAGAAAAACCTTTTTTTCTCTTTTCAGTTCCCTGTGTTCTTTACGACGAAGGGCTTGGACTGAAGAAGTTCAAAACAATTTTTGAACGAAACGTGCGTATCCTCTTTCCTTTTACTTCTTATGTGTGTTTTTTACAAAGTTTTTTAATTACTTTACAAGATTACTGTTTCTGAAATACAGGGTGGCCACAATACTGCAAGTGTTAAGGGGTGCTGGAGAGAAAACTACCGAAAATATTCCAGTGAAACTTGGTATCTACACGTTTCAGAACATGCTCAAGTCAAATATGCAATAAAAAAATCGCCATTTTCACCCGATAGATGGCGCTATATCGTGTTTCAATGCTTATGGACGTCATATATGCAAATTTTAAGAACATCGAACTGTGTAAAAACAAGACCACATTGAGCAATGGTCAATCCTGACTCTGAATAAGGAGGAACGTGTATTGTTAGTGAAGATATTCTATCAGAATAGTAGCAATTATTCAGCTACTCAGAAATAATACCGGCGTATGAAACGATTAAGAAGAGGTCCAATGAGTGTCAATAAATAAATAATGGTTTAATTGTTTTCCAAATAGTCCGGTCAAATTAGACAAAAAATAGGAGTGAAGTTACAAAAATTCACACCCAGCTGAAAGTTGGTAGGATTGTTCAAAACACCCTCATAAATGAAATTTAAAAAGTCCTCATCGATCCGATACCTGCAAAAATATTTACACGGGGTCAAAGATCAAATTGACGAAAATACTGTTTTGAGTGCCTCTAAATTTTTAAGAACTTTTGCGATGTATCTCATCGTACGCTAGCATGCACGTTCATATAAATGCATATACAACCCATTTTGACCGAGCGCGAGTCTATTTTGACCAGTTTTTCCATGCCGTCTGTACGTACGTATGTACATATGTATGGAACTCGTTTATCTCAAAAACTATTGGTCCTAGAATCTTGAAACTTTATATTTAGGATTGCTATAACATCTAGTTGCACACTTTCCCTTTTGGTCCCGATCGACTGGATAGTTTAATTACAGAACCGCCCAAAAGGTTCTAAATACATTACGCTCTATGGGCAGAAATTCATTAAAGCGTATTTTAGAGGTATCAGGCTATTTCAAACGACTGACAAGTGATATCTGTTGTTACGAGTTACAAAATGAATTTCTCCATCGAAAATGTGTCTTTATCATTTATAGTTCTGCTACAGGCACACTCAAAAGATTTCCAACGCATTACGGTCAAGGACAGTTTTAAGGACATTCATCCGTTTCAAGCACAATACCGTCCTACCAAGTTAGGTAATCATCCAACCACGGTCACGTGCTTCTCTCAAAAATTATACCGATTTGGTGTACGTGTGTATGTATTTAACTCCCATATCTCAAAAACTATTAGTAGAAGAATGTTGAAATTTCATGTATAAGATTGTTGAGACATCTAGTTCTGCATCTCGATTTTTGGTTCCAATCTATAGTAGAGTTTATTTACTGGACCACTCAAAAGAATTTCAATACATTAATGTCTACCGACGTGCCGACCAGATTGTATGGTGGATAAAGCACCGTACTACGATTTCGGGTTCAACTCCCGTCAGTCGGGGTTCGATCCCCGACTGGGCGTGGATATCATTGTGTCCGTCCCTTCATAGGGGGCATCATTGTTCCACCTACTTGGTGCCCTCATAATAAAGTGACTAACAACTCCAGCCTTAGTAATGGCCACTGCTTCCAAAGCAGAGGTCTGCCATTTGAAAAAAAAAAAAAAAATGTCTACGGACATCTTCAGTATATTACATCTGTAGTCAGTTACTATTGATCCATTCCCAAATTCTCGCCATTTGTCATCGACTTTTAATTATAGAATGTTGTATTTAGAAATATTGTATCATCTAACTGTGCATCTCTTTTTTGATTGCAATCGACTGGGAAATTTATTTGCAGGATCTATCTTTTATTATTCAATAGTTTCAAATTAAACATTATCACAACAGATCCGTGGAATAGGCCTACCAGGGAAACCACATAAAAAGAAACGCGCCAAGTACACTGCCTCAAATGTGGCGTGGAAACGTGTGCATATTATGACGATTACAACTCTTCCAACTTTTTGAATCGTTGTATCTCAAAAACGGTGGCTCTTGGGAAAAAAAGTATTTAGACATTATTTATAGATAATTATCAGATCTACAATTTTTGTCTGTCTACAATTTTGTCAATTTTTGTGTGTATGATAAAACTTACCGTTTTGCTGAAAATCGCGAAAAAACGTTTTTGTGACCTTTGACCTCGAGTAAATTTTTTTTCCAGGTGTCGGATCGATGAGGACTTTTCAGATTTCATTTATGATGGTGTTTTGAACAATTCTACCAACTTTCAGATGGGTGTGAATTTTTGTAACCTCAGATGTCTAAATTGACCGGACTAAAAGTGTCTTTATGAATTGTTTAATTTTTGTGAATTTGTTTACGTTAATTTTTGATTACATGTTACTGTAAAAATTTAATTACTGAAGGGAATTGTATGGAATTTTGATAAACTGTAAATGATGATTTATATTGTTTATATGCCTCTTAAAATGTCACTATGCTAAGTCTATCGGTTTTGGAAGTTTTATATGTCACTGGTGAGCTTTGAAATACGGTACAGCGCCATCTATCGGGTGAAAATGACGAATTTTTTTCATATTCGACTTGCGCATATTCTAAAACATGTAGATACCAAATTTCCCTGTAATATCTCGGTAGTTTTCTCTCCAGCACCCCTTTAACACTTGCAGATTAATTATGGCCACCCTGTATGTACCAAACTGCTGAAATTATCTTCTGAATAGCAAGAGAAAAATAATTATTTAAACGTGCATAGTAGAAAGCAAAACCGTGGATCATGTGTCTAGACATGGTTGATGGAACAGAAACCTTAAAATGCATCCGTTATTTCTGGAGCACAAGCTGCCGTACCTTGTAGCTGCGTGACACAATAAACTATGCAAAATTTTCTAGGGACATTATATCTTGAACATTTGAGAGAATTGATGAAAAACCATAGCAAGGTTTATAGCTAGTTGAAAACTAGTTATTTTATTCTTCTAGAACACACTAGATTTTGGGCTTAAATATGGACAGATATGTTCATCAAACAAATGTAATGCAATCAACATGAAACCGCGGTGGATTAACACGGGGAAAAAGCATTTATATCAACGAGCTATATGGATATTGAGTCATCCTGCGTGCTTGTGGTTATTGTAGAATGGTCACCCTACTCGTCAAATCTCAATCCCATGCATTACAGTGTACGGCCCATTTTGGAGTCTAGGACCAGCACTAAACCACACAAAAGTTTGGACTTTCTAAAGCGATTGTTTTGACGGGAATGTTACAGATTAAAGGCAGAAGACTTTCGGACCAGTGCTGAAAATTTCAATAAGCGTTTGCGCCTCTGCATTGCTTTAAGATGCGGCCACTTTGAAACAATTTAAATATATTTGTTAGCAAAAGTCTACTCTTATTATCATTTGTTATAGTTTGTTAATTGGTTATTTTCAATAAAGTTATATTAAAAAATTTTTGTCCATGTTTTTTTTTTTTTGCCGCATCTTTTATGTGAAAGAAACCAGAAATTCATCTTAGTAAACATTTTGCTTTTAATAACCAATATTGTTCCACAAACATACACAACAACCAAAAAAAAATGTTGTTAAACTGTAAAAATAATTTAGGGTCTCCAAACTATGACACATGAAAAGGTACTTATAGACAAACATTATTTCGAGAAAGCGCGAATATTTGAAATGCTTAGGTGGAATTTCAAGTAATTTTCGAAAAATTGCGGGGGGAAAAAGACAGTTTCTGGAATTCAATTTTTAAATAACTCAGTAAAAGAAAAGGGTCCTCTTTCCTAGACAAAAATTCCACCGATCACGATTATCTGAAAAAGATAAAGGGCATTTCAAACTTTGAGTCCATGAAAACGCGTCGAAATCAGAATCTTCTGATCAAAATCCAGAATCTTCTGGAATGAGAGTCTTTGTATCTTTCTCAAATAGTCTTCAAAATGATTTAGCTCGATCTTTCTTCAGCTGCTACATCAATTTCTCATTAAAGGAACGCATTCTGAAACATTCTATAACATACTGTAATAAACAGCCAGGGACATTTCGATCTGTTCTGGCGCCGCTACGGTTCTCGTTTTCCAGTTGCTTTACTGACTTCCGTTTGAAAGCACATAGGTCTGATGACACCTATATCTCGGAATCTAACCCCTGCACTTTCAAGCCAAAGCTTTCTTCATGCATGGGAGATGGGGGGGGGGGTCTACCATGCAGTATAAGCGTCATGAGGCAACGGTAGGTGGTTCAGTAGTGTCAGAAGCATATGCAAAATACAGAATGCACCATAAGATATAGGAACAAAAAAGTTAATTTTAAGAAGAAGTTATATTTTCATGAACGCGTCTCCGTTTGTCATAAAATTCAAACAACCGTTTTGCTAGTAAGTTAAAAATTTTTTGATAAGTAGAAGTCACTTAATCATTTTCAACTTTTTGTGACATTTTTTTTTCTTTTTTGAAAAATTCAGAAAGTGAGAAAAAAAAAAAAAAAAAACATTTGCAGTAACTGGATAGTTTTGTGTAAGTTGAGCAATTTTGTAGTGAGAATGTTTTTACGGCTAATGATTCTTTTTTCTTGTATTCGAAAAGTTTGGTTGTTTTTTGAAATCTAAAGTATTAATCAATCCTTTTAAATGTTCATGAAACATCGAAAGGTATTTTACTATGTGAAAGATCTCTATAAAAACCTGAATTATTATATTTAATATGATTTAATGAATAAATTATCAGAACTCGGCAAGAAAGGAAAAGAAAAATTTAAACAGAATTTCAAATTTCCATCCCCCCCCCCCCAAAAAAAAAGAAAAGAAAAACCGATATTGAAAACATTAAAAGTTCTCAATGAAATACATTGCGGCTAAATAATTTATTTCTCGATAAAGAATTATCGAATATCGGCGTAACACTATATATCCTATTGAATGCATTCCTATAACTAAGATTATGTTCTGTATTAAACATAAAAATCCAATATGAAGATTATGAGCATTCGTGAATAGTTAAAAGTTATCTGAAAATTATTGGTTAACTAAGTGAATGTTGGATCATTAGAAGAATCCACTGGAGCTTGAAGTATGTGTTATTTCAATTAAATATATTGCACCATTGATATTTATTAGCTGTGTAATTAAAAAAATTAGGGACAAATACATATAAATAAAAATAAACTTTTCTCCGCACATTACTAGTATTTAAATTTTTTTGCGATTTTTATCCGTTTCAAGCACCCCAGTTCGAACGTAAAAAAAAAAAAAAAAAAAAAAAAAGTCAGTCGTAGGACTGCATGTCAGAAGTGAAAATTTCTTCTCAAGCTTTCTAAAATTTACATTTATTAAGTTAAACAGGTTTTTTACATATTATTGTATTTTTATTTTAAAAAATAAACATTTATGAACGTTTATTCACATTTTTATATAGTTGAAATTCTTTGTAAAAAAAAGCACGTTTTTTAAGGCTGTAAGGGTATTCATATTTATATATGGAGAAAAATATATATCTACTAGCCGCCTACGGCGACAGTATTGGCCGTCGATATCCGCTTCGTGGTCAAAAATGTGCAACCTAGAGCACACTGGCGGCTTCGCGACTGGCTTGTGCAACCTACGGCACACGGTTCTCTTCGTAATCGAAATCTGCAACCTGCGGGTCGTCCGCCGGCTAGTAATTATAGATTTCAGACAAAAATAAAATAAACGACACCAAATTAACCTAAATAAAAGCTATGAAATCCAACAACATTGAAATCAAAATCCATCCGGTTAAACGAATTCAAAATTAAACAAACGCTTATAACAAAAACATATGTCACCAAAAACAATCTAAAACACTCAATTAAACATTGCAAAATTAAACAAATGCTTATGGATTTATGACACAAATAAAACAAATGCCCCAAAACAATCGAAATAAAAGTTACGATCCAACAACGTTGAAATCAAAATGCATCCGTTTAAACAATTCAAAATCAAACAAACGCTGCCTCCAAAACAATCTAAAACACTCAAAGACATTTCAAATAGGATTTCAAAAATGTTACGCCGTTAACATTTAAAAACACTCGGTTGAGAGCAATGAAAAAAAAAAAAAAAAAAAAAAACATGACTTCCACAAACAACAACAAATACGTTTTTCTGATCTCAAAGAGTGTTGCCGATTTCTAAAAAGAACTCTTACAAATAGGTGTTTAAGTGTTGTGCAAACAAAGTTTTACACATTCTCAATAAATTTGCCCGAAATCTATCAAATTTTTCAGTTAAATTAAGGTGACCATATTTCTGAACGTAAATTGAAAGCATGTCCCCAAATTTGAAACAAAAGGGGACATTATCTAATTCATGAAATAATTAACAGTAATCTAATTAAAAAACAATGTCATAGTTAAAAATTGTCCCCAATTGCTTTTATACATTGTGGGGATAAATCGCAAAAAAGAAAAAAAAAACCCACAGAAATTGGCGACTATACCCGAAGAACTTAAATATTAGATAAAACTGTCCTTGCATTGCTTGTCACACAAAAGGAGTATTTTCGCGAGTATACGTCGTCTACTAATCGATCTACGCCAGGGAATATGTTCCGTGATTTTTTTTCAAGGAATCAAGGAATGAATCCACACGCACCGCTTCGCGACGGACATTTTTAATGATTTAGTTTACAAAATAATTCATAGATGTCGCCAGCTCTCGTCGATCTCGTTTTTCTCGCATCGATCTTTGCTCCGCTTGTGTTTACTTTTTCAAGGCGTGATATCTCTCTAGACATTTAGAGTTGAAATTAGCTGCAAGTTTGAAAAAGATTAATTTCTTAGAGATATTTAGAATTGTACAAAAAGTTTTTGCTGTTAGTTAGAGATAAAAATGTCTTTTTTATCAAACTTTCTACATTGTTGCCAGATGCACAGGGAGCGATGAGTTGATCCCGGAAGCGTTACAAGCAATGGCTTTCATTATTTAGATAGGACATCTAAAATGCTACCTCTATAAGATATCCTTAGATGGATTATAGATAACTAATAGTCATACGAAACCAGATATCTATTCGATATATATTAATGACATCCAAAAGAAATCTATCAGTAGACATCTTATGTAGCTAATGAAACAGATGTCATATTGATATTTAATTGCAATCCAAAGCTACACATCTATTGGATGCGCGTTTATAACATCCATAAGATATGCATTTGTAGACGCCTCGTCTACGTAGAAGATTTAATTTCTTCTGCAGATTGGAAATGACTGGACCTATACCCACTGCAGATCTCAATGACGTCACACTCTCAGTTACACTGCTACTGACCACGCCAGAAGTGAAAACTTCTTGTCAGGCTTTCTAAAATTTATATTTACGCAGTTAAACAGGTTTCACATATTATTGTATTTTTATTAACAAAAATAAACATTTATGAACGTTATTTGTAGTTTTATACATTTGAAATTCTTTCTAAAATAAAATTTAGCTATTTTTTAAGGCTGTATAAAGGTATCGCATAGCATTTGCAATTTTTGATTTTTTAATTAGATTAAATTTCAAATTTTGCTCTCGATTTGTGTGCAAATTCAAAATTTAAAAAGAAAGAGGGAGTGCGCGAAAAGGCCGCAACGTGACACAGCTTGTATATGCTTACGGTATTACATCAGCGATGCACATTTTTCTCCACGCGTTGAATTTTGATCGATTTAATTAATAATTATGAATGTGAATTTATTAATTATGAATAATTATGTACTTACGATGAAATAAGCAGTAATCGTATTTATTTGTAATGAATGATGGATTTATAATTCAAATTCAAATGCACTGCAGTATAACACTTATAATTCAAATAATGTAAAGTATATAATTATTAGCACTCTCCAATTTTTACACTTTATTGCACAGTAACTACATAGCTATCAAAATTAAGTACAGTTTTTTAAATAAATAATCGAAAATTATAGCACCCAAATGAATGAAAAAATGAATGAAAATATAAATGAATGATAACGATAAACTAAAAAAAAACTGGATTAACAGTATCAACCCTTGCTTCACAAGCGGCCCTGCAGTAATCAATCAATCAATCAATTAATCAATTAATTAATTAAATTTAATAAAAAATAACTAAAAATTTTTCTTTGTTGACCTATGTAGGAATTGACTTTTTTTAAAATTATATTTATTGTTACATAATATTATTATTAAGTATATATTATTACTACTACTATTAAAATTGCAATTACTTAAAATCAGGAATTTTACTTTGCTATTGGTAACTATCTTGATGATTTATCGCCCTTCCATTATACAAAATACCGTTTTCTACGATAGCCAAAATATGTTGGATAAATTAATATGAATTCTATCGTAAAATATTAAATAGACATTAAATTCTTATTTTGCGTGAAAGTGAGAGGGAGAGTAACTTTTTAATTTGACAAGAAAAATCTTCGCAAGTTCATATTCCTAACATACATCCTAGCCGAAAATTCAGATATTTTATGAAATATTTATGATGTAAGTTTCAATTTCATTAAAATTTTAAATTCTCCCAAATATTATTATGAAGTGTTTTTATTCGCGTGCTACTGTTCATTCAATATTTGCTGAAGTAGATTTAGGAAATTGGAACCGATAAGAATCAGATGTTTTCACCGTCTAAAATATATTCTCTTTCCGGATCTACTGAATTTCACTGAATATGTATGTTCGCAGAGATTGCGGTTAAGGTTTGAGTTATATATATATACATATATATATATATGTATATATATATATGTAAATTGAGTTATTATATTATATTTGATAAAACTTTAACATTTCGGGTGCACTTCACTTGGAAGGCTGTAAAATTTGAAAACGTGTTTAGTAATTTAAATTTTATTCAAATAACTATGCTCACAGTTGTGTAGTAAAAGGAAATGACAGAATTTTTTTCTTTCTAAAATAGTCATAAGTACGTTAAGTAACGGGAATCCGTAAATATTCAGGGAAAACGGTTAGTACTATAAAAATAGCAATCGATCCACACTTTAAATTAGCATGAATTATGAAAGATTGAACGATTGTAATGACATTTTGTTATTTAATACAGGATTGGCAAAATCTATACGTCATTATTTAACAAATAATAATTAACAAAAGATATTACAGATTATATGATGGCTAAAAAGTTTAATGTTTTTACAATGAAAAGACGAGTATTGAAACACTATGAATATCGAAGTTGTACAGAGATTTTGTACAGTACAAAAATTAACTATAATACGTAAATTTGCTATTTTTTAGAGCGTGGATTTAAGAAAGCTATTTTTTCCGTATTACTAAAATTATACAATCAATCTTAAAGGGGTCACCTCAAAATAAAATGCAATCAATGCTTCAAATTTTAAATATAATAAAATTTTGTACATTTTGAATTCAGCATTCAAATAATAATAATAATTTGAATTTGGAAATGCCATTGATTTTTTAGAGGCGTAAACAAATTACAAAACACAACAGAAGGAAAATCGTGCGCTGAAACAAATTAAATAATCAGCAATACATTTCAAAACATTTAATGATAGTTATCCTTCATAAAAGTTTTACAAAGCTGAAAAAAATTAACAGTTTATTTTAATGGATCACTGATGAAGCTATAAATCATATTTTAAAATATCTTTATAGGACAATATACAAATTTTGATTTATTTACAGAGTGCGGTTCAATACACCCCAAAATAAATTTTGACTTCAGTCTGACCATTAGTATTGAAGTAGGCTGAGACACTGTAGAATACGAAGACACCCCTGAGTTCTTCGCCATACCATTAACTTCAGATCTGTAATAATTAAAGTGTGAGGTCCAGGTTTAGTAAATTATTTAGACGCTACTCAATGAAACCACTTACAGCGGGAATTGGCGGCTAAACTCGAAGTTAGCGTTCTTATCTCAAAAACGGTATTAGATGGGTGGAAAAAAATCAATTAAAAAGTTGTTTAGCATCAATTATTTAGTAAAGAAAAAGCACCTTGAGTACATTAATGTTGAAAATAGAAGGCGTAAAATGCAAGCCCTGAAAACGTAGATCTGATTTTTGTGCTAGCGTGTCACATGCAATGTGATGCAATGTGTACAGGGAACTGCAGGGCAGAGTCCACCTGCGTCTGACGGAAAACATGTTGAGCATGGAAATGTTGCGCATAAACATACCAGAAAAAAGTTTTAAAAATCGTGCTTTTCATTCATAGATGGTCCGAAAGATATAAAATAATTTTTGGGAATATCTTCAAGCTCAAACACCTACTGCAGCACACAAAGGTTATCTTGCATCATCGACGGAAGTATTTTGAAAACCATACTCATACAAGTATTATAAATGTCAATGTTTGTATGTATGTCTGTTACTATTTCACGCTGAAACGGTTTGACGGATTTGGATGAAATCTGTATAAATAAAATTAGACTTTTGCTGGTACATTTCTTGGAATTGAAAATTTTGCGAGATCTATAAGTTTCAAGCACCTGGGAATCCGGTGCGACCCTCAAAAAAAAGTTTGTCTGTCTGTCGTTCTGTCATTCTATCCGTGACGCTTTTTTTTTTTTGTTTAAGCATCACGTAAAAACGACTGAAGCGAATGATATGACATTTGTTATCATGATAGGTGGTACTCAACTTAAAACATAGGCGTCCAATTTTAAAAAATCTTGATTAGGTTTTAGATTTTGCGAAAATTGTTTCAAACTGCGTAAATTTGTGTTCGAGCATCACGTAAAAACGACTGAACCGATTGAAATGAATTTTGCTATCATGATTGGTGGTCACTCAACTTAAAACATAGGCGTCGATTTTTAAAAAAAATCTTGATTAGATTTTGAGATTTCATGAAAATCATTTCAAACTGCGTAAATATGTGTTCGTGCATCACGTAAAAACGACTGAAGCGATTGAAATGCATTTTTCTATCATGATTGGTGGTCACTGAACTTAAAACATAGGCGTCAAATTTTTAAAAAATCTTGATTAGATTTTCAGATTTTGTGAAAATCGTTCCAAACTCATTAAAATTGTGTTAAAGCATCACGTAAAAACGACTGAAGTGAATGAAAGGAAATTTAGTATCATGATACGTGGTCAAACATTGTCGTTGAATTTTAAAAAAATCTTGATTAGATTTTGATATTTTGCGAAAATTGTTTCAAACTGCATAAATCTGTGTTCGCAAATCACGTAATAACTGCAAAGGTGAAAAAATGGTATTCGGTGAAATGATAGGTGGTCACTCACCTTAAACTATAAGCATCTAAAAAAAAAAAAAAAATCGATCACATTTTGCGATTTTGCGAAAATCGTTTCAAACTGAGTGAATTTTTGTTCACGCATTACGTAATAACGACTAAAGCGAATTATATGAAACTTTGTCACATGATAGGTTGTTGCTCAACATAAACTAAGCGCCCAATTTTTTAACTTTTTTATTAGATTTTGAGATTTTGTGAAAATTCTCTCAAAATGCGGTTATATTTCTTCAAGCATCGCGTAATAACGACTAATACGAAATTTGGTGATATGATAGGTGTTGAATTTTAAAAATATTTTGATTATATTTTGAGATTTTGTGAAAATCGTTTTAAAATGCTGAAAGTTTTGTTCCAGCATTGCGAAATAAAGACTGCAGGGAATGAAACGAAATTTGGTGACATGATAGGTTGCCACTCAACGTAAATTCTAGGCTTCCAATTTTTCAAAAATGTTGATTAGATTTTGAGATTGTGCGAAAATTATTTCAATATGCGGAAATATTCGTTCCCGCATCACATAATTACGACTAAAGTGAATGAAATGATATTTCTTAGTTACTCTCTAACCTGTAATATTTTAACAATACATAAAAATCATAACTTCGTTTTCTTTACTTTTGGCAGTATACTACACCCATTCTGTGTACTCCTACAATGCTGACGAAAGTTCTTGCTTTTTGGAAATTTGCATTCAGTACTAACCCGTCAACGACGGGAACTTCAGCTAGTATGGAATTGGACAGTTAAAGCCCTGGATTTAAAAAAAAAAAAGTGCTACTTTATATAGCGCGTGAAAAACACTGTTCCTATAATATACAAAAAAAACTATCTTTAATAAAAAAAATAATAATACAAGAGTTTTTATTTTACAAAGCCGTTGACATATGGCACATAATTATAGAATACGCAGTTTTTAATAAAAAAAATTCTTTTATCGTCTGCTACGCTTGGATAAAGAATACACCTGAATAAGTTTTTCCTTCTGATGTGGATTTATTTATAGGCTGGTTTCCGGCAAACCACACAAATGAAAAAATATTTACACAAACAAAAAAAAATTAAGTTTTTGAAACTTTCATTCAGTTCGAATTATGCATTTTTATGCGCGTCTTTTCTCCTTCTATTTCTAATGTATTAAATCCAGAAAAATTGTTTTAGAAATATCAATTTTAAATTTCTTTAATCACACACATGAATATTGATACACTTTCCAACTTAAAGGAAAAAGGAAAGATAATGAGAAAGATGCATGGATTATGATACCCTTTTAATATGTAGCACTTTAGCGCGTATTTAAAATCTGAAAGTGTTTCAGATTTTCTTATTTTTTTTTTCTTTCGGTTTTTTTTTATAACTGCCAATATATCTAGAAGCTCTTCAGAATTAATATAGGACGAAAATAATTTATACCTTTTTATAGGTTTTTATCACTAAACCATCTTATTTTTGTAACCAGGGGCGGTTCGACACGCTAAGCAAGGTAATCATCGCATCGGGGCGCTGGCTTCGTAGGAGCGTCATGCCGAACTCAAAAACTAAGTAAGAGCATAAAAGAAGAGCGCCTTTTTTTTTACGTTAGCAAGGGGCGCAACTTACCCTAGGGCCGCCCCTGTTTGTAACCAGCTTAATTTTAAATTCCACTCAGAATCTGAGATAGTTCGGTGCCAAGGAAGCTGGTGAGAAACACAAGATTTATTAAGATGACGAACCAACGGGTCGCCGGAGGCGGCTAGTTTATTAAATATTACTTTACCTAAGTGTAAAATAATACATATTTTTTTTTATCTTTAGGCGCTTATCTACTTATTTTCATATGAGATCAAAATTTGTTCTCTTCCCACCCCCTCCTCAATTATTTGACATTAATTAATTATTAATTTTTTTCTGCTTGAATATTTTAGTATAATGGGGACTCCACTATTCTACTATTTGGGCCTTCAGCTGTCAGCACAGATGAAGGCCCAAATAATCGTTCTGTTCCAAAGTACCTTTTTACATGTGTCATATAAGGTTTTATTTATCTCAACATTTCTAATAGTTTAATTATGGCCGCCAATGTTTGTCTGATATCTTTGATATTCATTTCTCCTTTCTCACATTTTCAATACTTTGTTCGCACAAGAAATAAAGTGCTCTGTGTACATACATTTATTACCGATTGAGCTCACTCAATTTTTTCGGACCCTACACTAAATTGTGTCACGAACCGCCACTGTTTAGTTCTAATAAGAAATGAAGATTTCCATTGTTTTGTCGTTGATCATACCATCAGAACTTTGACTAATTAATATCAGACCAACTGTAAGGGACCCTTTTTCCAAAAAAGAAAAAAAAATCGTCGAAATTAGTCTACGTGATGAAAAAAAAATCGCTAAACATACACATAAAAGATCGGTTATAAAATAATAAAATCGTTTCTAATTGATATTCCGATTTGTAGGGTTTCGCAATGTCTCGTCAAATATAAAATATACCACTAGGCTCGGTTTTGGGAACTCATTTTTTTATACCAAACTTGGCAAAAAAGCGTCAAAAATGGCCAATTCTGGAGACATTTTATGTACCACCACTAAAATGGGTCACGAACCGCCACTGTTTAGTTCTAATAAGAAATGAAGATTTCCATTGTTTTGTCGTTGATCATACCATCAGAACTTTGACTAATTAATATCAGAGCAACTGTAAGGGACCCACTACCACTAGGCTCTTACTACCCATAGGCAATGGTTTAAAAACTTGGTTTTTTTTTTCGATTTTCTCGATCATAATATCACCAAAATTTGACCTAATTATTATAGGACCACGCGTAAAGCATCCATTTTCAATAAAAAATAATAATAATAATCGGTCCATGTTTTAAATAATTATAGTTTAGCGTACATAAAAATAAAACTCCGAAAAATGGATAACCCCCTACCTTCTTCAGATTCAAAGCAGATCAAAAAGCTAATTTTCTAACTCCAGTCTTTAATAATTTTATAGAGAAAATAAATGGTTTATGTGGCTCGTGTTATTTTCCTTTATTACATTTATTTTAATTATATTTTTTTAGTATAGACACTGAAAATGTTACCTCAGAGTCTGAAGTTTCAAGAAAGTTGTTTCCGAACTGTGTACATTTTATTTTAATTGACTTTTCACCAGTTAATACAATCTGCATTAATAATTTTATGGCTTCATTTTTAAAAGAGAAAAATGAAAAATTCTTGGGAAAATTCTTTCCCCGAGAAATATTTAAGGTTTCCTTAAAAATCCTTCCTAAAGAATTTCAATTTATACAGAATGCAAATTTCGTTTTTCTTCAATAAGTAGCATTTGAATATTCCTGATTAGAAACTAATGAATATGTTTAAAATATTTAGGCGGAATTTTTTCAAACCCAAAATTGAATTTCTCTTTTGCAGGAGCCTATGCAGTTCAAACATAAGAATCCATTTCTTAAAATTACTTTCAGTCATAACAAGTCATTATAAACATTTTAGCATATTTTTTTGAAACATCCTTTGTCATAAAAATTTAAGCGTGTTTAATTATTCATTTCTGTCAAGGAATTTTTTTTAAAGAAAGGTCAAATTTAACACTGAATTGGAAAGAAATTTGTTAGAGCTGACTTTCCTATGCAGAATAATTTTACCCGCATATTTCAATACATCGGCCTATTTGTCTTTAATTATTTGTAATAATTTTATTTTGTAATATTTCACTTCTACCGAATTCCTTAATTGTTTTCGTTTTACACTCCTTTTTTGTGTAATTTTGTGTTCAAAAAGTTATCGTTTGGCATGAATTGGATTATTCACTCGTTGTATAAACAGGATGTCCTTGTAATGTGTCATTCGAATAATTTCGATAATCGATAACTACCTTTCGTTTCGATTAATGGAATAGTAAATATTCCGATTTTCAGTGTTCGAATAGTATTTGCGTTTTCTATTCGAATAATATTCGTGGTTTAACTGTTCGAATAGTATTTGTGGTTTCACTATTCGAATAGTGTTGGCAATTTCTATTTGAGATTTGAATCACATGTGCTATTCGATTACTATGTGTCGAACGTTCGAATGGTCTCAAAATCGATTATCGTGAATATATATAGCAATCGATTAGTTGGAATAATTTCATTGATTCATACAGATAACTAGGGTGTCCCATCAAGACCGCTCTATTTCTGCACTTCCAGATTCCTCGCTTGATGCTCAAATGGTACGTACTTCTGCGATTCGTACTTTTCGGTAAAAATGTTAGACAAAATGTAAGATGCTATATACGATGTACTAAAAAAAATTTTTTTTAATATATGAACAACGGTATTTGCGTAAATTTACAAGGAAGTCTTTCCACCACATTTATTTAGATATAAATACCCGCGTGTTGGAATGGTTAAAACTTTCAAGCAGCTTTATGTCCACACAAGTACTCGCACCAGGATTTCGGATTTCAGGTTTTCTGGGAGCAGGCAATCGATCTATTGGTTTTCGGTTTACACAGGGCCTGATCTCCAACTAACCTGTGAAACTCCAGCAGTCTCCAGTAGATCCGGCAAGTCAATCCCACAGGGAAAGACTCCTATGATTATTACATTACAGGATTATTTTTTACATAATTAACAAGCAAACAAATAAATGAATCAGAAAAAATTCTCAACGTATACAAACTTTTTCCAGACCACTTTCATGAAAATATTGTCCGGGCCACTTTTATTTTGCCCACCCTATATAATTTGCAGGGCAACCAACTATACATCCTTATCACAGATTCTGCCCCTGTGTTTCTATAATATTGTACCACAAAAAGGGTTATAAAAACCCTCAACAAACAACTGGTCTTCAAAGGCCAAAATAAATAAAAATTTTATACACTAATACAGGTAAAATATATATATTTCAATTTCATCGTTTCGGGTAGTATAATATGTCCACCCTGCTTCAGTTGGAATTATGTTCCACTATTCACACGTATAGAATGGTTAGAACTGAAGAGTAAAAAATAGAAACTCGAAAAATTATGAATATCATAAAATTCTCGGGTAGTTTCACAACATTTTCCAATATATTCTAACCGTACCGCGCGGCTGGAATGTTGGACAGTTTTATACCAGATGCAAAGTGAATATTTGCGTAAGAACCCCTTAAAAAGTCCTGTTCCCTAGACACGACCACGTGCAGATATCTCTCCTTCAGGTTTCCATAATAAAATACACGCAATCTGATTTAAGCTGACGCCTGCAGCGATAAATAACTTTGTTATTTTTTAGTGATGTATGAAAAATGTATTTATTTTTCTACATGGATAAAACAGGGGATGACTCTCATTTTACTTTGCAATGGCTGAGCTTTTTTTGTGGAAATCAAATTTTATTACTCGCGAAATACATATAAAAAAATCTGATGTGGACAACACATGACTTTCTTGAACGTCTGTTAAATCAAAAATATTTTCGGCGCACTTCATCTAAACTTATTTTGTTTGGAAGAGGTAAAATACTGCAGTAATACTAAGGTCTAGTGATTTCTAGCCAAATATTTCCGGTATCGCCAAGCTGGGTTCAATTTGAAAGATTTTTTTTTGACACTTAATTTGGTGATATTTCCCCAAAACACGACAAGTTTGAGATATTTTGCGGGATTTTGGGGAGAGCCAAAGTAGTAATCGACCACAGACTTTCAATGCATTAGATGTATCCATCCCCTTAATGTATTTAAAGACCCTGTAAATAAATTACCCAGTCGATTGTAATCAAAAGATGCACAATTAGATGTTACAATAGTTCTAAATACAAAATTTCAACATTCCACAATTAAAAGTTTTAGAGTTATGCGAAATACTAAATTATTTTTGACGCCAAATCTGGCGTTATTACGGCAAAACTCGCGAAGGTCGATGATAAATGGCGAGATTTGGGGCATGGTAAGACGGTATTGAGCTTGAAATGGACGAATATTTCTAAAACTGCCATTGACCTAGAAGTGTTGAAATTCTTTTGAGTGTTCCTGTAGCAGAACTATAAATGATAAAGACTCTATTTTCAACGGAGAAATTCATTTTGTAACCCTTAACACCATATATCACTTCTGAGTCGTTTGAAATAGCCTAATATCTCTAAAATATGCTTTAATAAATTTCTGCCCATTGATCGTAATGCATTTAAAATCTTTTTAGCGGCCCTGTACATAAATTATCCGGTCGATTGAGACCAATCGATAGGAAGTGCATTTCGATAGGAAGTTGTCGATAGGAAGTGCACAACTAGATATTACAACAATCCTAAATATAAAGTTTCAACATTCTGTGACATAAGTAATAATAATAACAAATAATAATAATAATAATAATATATTTTTAAACAGTATAGAAAATGAATTATTATATTCAACAATATAAGAATTGAAAAACTGATTAATAATTAGAATGAGATACACATTAAGAGTAATTCCATTAATAAATATTTTCGTCTGAGTCAAAATCATTGTATTCCTATCAAAATTTTTGAGAATAAATTCATATGAGTTAAAACTCAAACGAAAAATAAACAGATAGCATTTATGCATAAATACATTTTAGATAAATTGTTAGAAAGTGTTAAAATTAGGAACATTAAAATAAATGTTCTATTCAATCTACTCTGAAGCTGAAATATTTTCATTATCCCCGATTATCCTGTTGCACTTTAATGTACTTACATTTCACTTGAGATAAAACTGCGTGTATCATGGGAAAGCATACTTCTTTGAACGGGTGCGCAAGTTGATAGGATCCTTCTTATCGATGCAGAGCATTCTTTTCTCTTGATTAGTGTTACAGCTAATACAGCTACTAAAGGAGCAACTCTTAGCTTGTCTTTTGTTCGACCTTAATAGCAACTACACTGTACGTATTTACAAAAAAAAATGTTTTACTTTAAAAATTAACACGCTTCCCTTATGAATGGTTTTAACCTTAAATTCATATAATTCGTAGATTATATTCTTTTAATTTTGCATTCTCATTTTGCAAAAGATAACATAAAGACAATAATTTATCATTATAATTTCTGTAATTTTTGCAACGCAATATTTAAGCATAATTTATTTAAGGTAAGACGTATAACAAGTCGAAATCATGATAAATATTTATTTCTCCAATAAATGAATTTGCTAATGTTTCTTATAATAAAAATACCATTTTCAATAAATGCATTTTATATCATTATATAATTTAATTGTATGTTTACATAGAAGAAGACCTTTTCTAGGGTATTTTCAAATAATATACTATGTATGGAAATTAACTACTATTTTTTTACTTCCTTGTACGTAGTATAAGGAAGTAATGTGATCCCGAAAAATTTTGGGGGCCAAATTTCGACATAAAAACCGATTTTGACTACCTCTAAATTTAATTTAAAAAATTTTTTCGATGCATCTCATCGTAGGCTAGCATGCACGATCATATTAACGCGTCTGCAACTCATTTTGACCAGTGGCGAGTCTACTGTGGCCAGTTTTTCCATGCCGTCTGTACGTACGTACGTATGTATGTAACTCGCATATCTCAAAAACTATTGGTCGTAGAATGTTGAGATTTGATATTTAGGATTGTTCTATGATCTAGTTGTGCACCTCCCCTTTTGGTGGCAATCGAATGGATAGTTTATGTACAGGACCGCCCAAAAGATTCGAAATACATTACGCTCTATGGGCCGAAATTCATTAAACTCGCCTAACTCAAAAGCTATTAGGCGTAGAATGTCGAAACTTCATATTTTGGATAGTTGTAACATCTAGTTGTGCGCCTCCCCTTTTGGTTCCATTCGACTGGATAGTTTATCTACAGGACTGCCCAAAACATTCGAAATACATTACACTCAATGGGCCGAAATTCATTAAACTCAGATATCTCAAAAACTGTTAGGCGTTGAATGTTGAAACTTTATATTTAGGATTGTTGTAACATCTAGTTGTGCACCTCCCCTTTCGGTTCCATTCGACTGAATAGTTTATCTACAGGACCGCCCAAAAGATTCGAAATACATTACGCTCTATGGGCCGAAATTCATCAAAGCGTTTTTAGAGGTATTGGGCTATTTCAAACGACTCAGAAGTGATATATGCTGTAAAGAGTTAGAAATGAATTTCTCCATTAAAAAAAGTGTCTTTATCATTTACAGTTCTGCTACAGGAACACTCAAAAGATTTCCAATACATTACGGTCAATGGCAATTTTAGGGGCATTCATCCATTTCAAGCACAATACTGTCCTACCACATAAGTTAGGTCATGGTCCGACTACGGTCACGTGCCTCCCTCAAGAACTATGCCAAAAGTCGGCAAGCTTGGCGACTTTTGGTGTACGTGTGTGCATATTTAACTCTCAAATCTCAAAAACTATTATGAAATTTCATATATAAGAATGTTGTAACATCTAGCTGTGCATCTCGATTTTTGGTTCCAATCTACTGGACAGTTTATTTACTGGTCCACCGAAAAGAATTTCAGTACCTTAATGTCTATGTACATCTTCATTATAATACAACTGTAGACAGTCATTGTTTGGTACATGCTCAAAATCTCGCCGTCTGTCCTCGACCTTGGCGAGTTTTGGCGAAATATCGCCAAATTTGGCGATAGTCAGTCATTTGGTCCATGCCCAAAGTATCGCCATTTGTCATCGTTCTTGGCGAGTTTTGGCGAAATATCGCCAAATTTGGCGATAATCTGTCATTGTTTGGTTTATGCTTAAAATCTCGCCAAATGTCGTCGACATTAACGAGTTTCGCCGAAATATCGCCAAATTTGGCGCCAAAAATTATTTCCTATTTTGTATAACTCTAAAACTTTAACCCGTAGATTTTTTAACTTTGTATTTAGAACTATTGTAATATCTAACTGTTTTCAATATCTTTTTTGACAGCAATCGACTGAGAATTTATTTACATGGTGAGCCAAATGACTTTGAATACATTGAGGTGTATAGATGCATTCAATTCATTGAAAGTCTGTGGTCAATGACTACTTTGGCTATCCCCAAAATATCGCTGACTATCTCAAATTTGTTGGCTTTTGGTGAAATATCGCCAAATAAAGTGTCAGAAGGAAATCTTTCAAATTGAACTCAGCTTGGCGATATCGAAATATTTGGCTAGAAATCGCTAAACCTTACTATTATTGATATTTTATCTCTTTCAAACAAATAAATTTAGAGGAAGTTCGTCGAAAATATTTTTGATCTAATGGACGTGCAAGGAAGTCATGTGTTGGGCACATCAGATTTTTTTAATACAGATATCAAATTGTATGATTGTGGAATGTAATTTATGGAGGAACATTTTGAATGTTTTGTGATTCTGATATCATTTGTTTCCTTTTAAAATGTTATAACGCTTTTGTTTCAAACAGTAATATATTTAATTAGATAATTAAATTGGAACTAAATGTATACATTTAAAGGTGATGATTTTCAAATCCTTACACAAAGTGAGAATTTTCAGTTCAATTGAAAGGAAAGTGCTTAAAGTATGTATATATATATATACTTTGAACCGTTTTGGTAATTTCTATGCTAATTTAAAGAACCTTAATAATGTTCGAGCCGACAACAATAGAGCCATCTATAACAAAAAGCCAGTCTTAAATGTGCATTTCTTCAAGAAATACCAAATCAACAGCTGTGACGTACCTTTGACTATTTCACTGACCACAATTAACATTACTCTGGAATTGTGTGCGATTAAAACTGTAGCTCATTTTCCATAGTTACCAGCGTTACATTTATCCACATGTTGTGCGATGGATTTATAACGCACAGTGCTATTTTATTTTATAGCACAACGTGTGGGTAAACGTAACGCCAACACGTTGTGACGTATAGACTGTGCCCGTTGTCATGCAATCATTGCCATAGGTTCTTCGCGATTGGCTTATCAATGTCATTAAGTCATTGTTGAGTGGATTTACAACACACATTGCTGATTTATTGTACAGCAATATGTGTGGTAAAATTACAGGTATTTCTTACAGCGTGGTTACGGACTCTTACAATTACAATCGAACTGTCAGTCATAAATAGCGCCAAACATATTGAATTGCTTCCATTGACGTATCCTATAGACGATTTACTTGAAAAAACGAAATTCGCTTCACATGCTTGACACAGATGTTCATTACATTATTTAATTTTATGTCATGCACGAGAAAAACTTTTCTATATTTTACATCATACGTCATATAGAATTCTTTCATAAATTCAGAACCTGTTCATTAATTTGTGTAATACCACTTACTAAGCAAAAAAGCATTATTTCATTCGTTTTCGCAGTTTCCAATTAATATAGAGACAGAATTTTTGTAAGCAATTTTCAAAAAAATTCAAAGACTCCTTTTAAAATCCAGCGATCTCAATATTTATTTCATTTAACGCAGGTATTTTTGCACGATGCCTAAAGAAAATTTTTAGAATTTTCAGGAAAAAACAGAAAAATAAATAAATAAGAAAGAAAATGCTTGTTCTTTTATTAGCTCCAGACACCTTAAAGTACTGCCCAAACTCCCAGAAAATCAATAAATAAAGAGAAAAAAATTTAGTTTTTAAGAAATCTTAAAATTTATTCAACGTTTTGATAACATTCGATACATAAGTTGAGTCACGAATATAACAAATACCTTTACCGTCCCATAAACCCATTTTTAAGGATGTGTGAACAAACATGTACACATTTTTTTAAATTAAAAAATCTATGAAAAATTACATATCTGCAATTTAAGTTAAACGATCGCCTATTTTCATACTAAATTTTATTTCACTCGCTTCAGTCATTTTTACGTGATGCGCGAAGACAAATTTACACATTTTGAACAGCTTTTCACAAAATCACCGGCGCTGTTCAAGTATTTTTTTTAATGACGCATATAATTCAACTTGAGTGACCACTTATCAGGTTAACAAATTTCATTTAATTTGTTTCATTTTTATCTGATGCGACAAAAAAAAGAAGAAAGAAAGAAAAAAGAAAAGAAAGAAAGAAAGAAAAAAGAAAAAGAAAATAAAGAAAAAACATCACAATCTACACCACAGAATGAAAATTACGCTCTTTTTTGAAGTCATTTTGAGTTCCTAAATAAATAATAAGGCTAGTTTTCTTTTATAATTCCAAGAAATGCACGTACAGAAATCTTTTTACATATTTAGCTTAAAAATTGTTTTCCAATATTGATGGGCGAAAAAAAAATGTGCCGAGTATTATTAATAACCTTTTGCTGTAAAATTTTATTGCAGG
This sequence comes from Cheiracanthium punctorium, assembly GCA_038373885.1. Lineage (NCBI taxonomy): Eukaryota > Metazoa > Arthropoda > Arachnida > Araneae > Cheiracanthiidae > Cheiracanthium > Cheiracanthium punctorium. The sequence continues at coordinate 886,473 of JAWZYV010012308.1, read as the reverse complement.
AAAGATGAAGCTCCTACTTATATTCGCTTTACTTATTGTTGCTGTGTCAATGTGTGGAGGCGTTCACTCTATCATCAGTGATGGGAATTTTCAAGAAAGAAGCATACAAAGCAGAGCTGCTCCTAACAGAGGTATGCTGACCCTTTAAAACCAGTACTATTATCTGCTAAAACTCCAGAATTTGATGAAAATGCATCGATATAGAAGAACAACTGGATAGGCAGCTCCAAACGTCCCAAAGCTAAAAAAAATGCAGACGTTCCCGCCGCTTGATCTAGCTACCAGCAACACGGCGGTCGATGAAATTGCCAACAGCGCATCAGAGATCTAAAGAACTGCTCTTAATAGTACATTATATGTTATATGCCACTGGAAGTAAACAGAATGACAAAATCTTTTGGAAGTATTTTTTCCCCTCCAGTTCAGAGAGAATTAAGTAACTCAATTTACATAAGCCGGTATATAGAGGTTTTCAATCTATATATGTATGTAACTATGTAAATAAACTCGGTATTGACAAAATATTGAATGCCCAGAATTTAACTACTAAAATAACAATTAGAAACCAACAAGACACAATTTCAGTTATAAAGACACACAATGACTGTTGCAGTTACCCACACAGCACATAAGCTTAAATCAAGTTTGACATTTCTTTCAATTTGACGCATTAATGCAAGCTTGACAGTTCAACTCATTCTAAACTGGCAGCAAGCTTGCAGGAGTCAAGTTGAATTGTCAAGCATAAATACAGCTTGATTTAAGCTTGAAAATTGATACTCGCGTGATTTTTCCTTTTTAAAGGAGGGTTGATGGTGCCATCTGTGAAAGAGAATGGATATTAATTGTCTAGCGTCCTCCAATTTGCCGAAAGTTCGTAAAAGATGTCTTTTATTTTATATTACCAGTGCCATATTACCGGCAGGGCAAACGGGGCAACTGCCCAGGGCCTACAGATTTTAGGGCCCAAAAATCTTACATCTTACACTTTTGTAATTTTAAAATAAAATTACAAAGGATTAAAAAAATGTTCAGAAGTTAAATATTTTTTTTAATTATAAAGTATGAACAATGAAAATAATTCAAATTTACATTTGTATAAATTAATTTTAACTTATTTTTAATTCTTCGAAATGCTCTATATCAATATAGCATACCAATATGTAGGAAAATAACCACATTTGTAAAGAGAATTTTTAGCGTTTAAAAATAGCAAAATTTTTCAATTATTTGTTATTTTAAGAAATATTTACAAAAATGACTAAAGTGTTTGTATTCCACACATGTTAGCAACTGTGATATAATATTTCGAAGTAACGTTAACTATCTGTTTCTTTCATTTCAGATTACTTAACACAAAATTTGTGTTAAGTAAACCCATTCTATATTTCCAAATATGGAAATTCTTCAAAATAAAATACAATTATACAACGAAATTGATTTCAAAATGAGTCGTTTGTCTCGATTTTGGCCAGTAGTATTGCTTCATGAGTGTTGCGGTACTGAAAGTTTTAAAACGTGTTTTTTTATTTTTATTTTAATTTAATTTATTTTGATGCATTATTTTTATTCTGATGCATCCCATGGAAAAATAAAAGAAACAAATAACACATCGCCCACTTATCAATTTGGCGAGAAAACGGCGTGGTAAGTCACTTCAAACTTTAGTCACAGCTGCACAAGGCTCCGGTGGCGGAATGGATAGCGTGCTCGACTGCGAAGCCAAAGGGCCCGGGTTCTATCCCAGCGACGGACACTCGATGGAAACAGATTAAATTGAAACTTCAGCGTAGAGGGGGAAAATGCGCGGAAAAATAAATTATGTGGGGCGCGTTAGCCAGCGGGCGCCCCGTGTATTAAAAAAAAATTTTTTTGGAAAATTTTTTAAGCTTGAAATTAAGCTTGAAATGTCAAGCTTGATTCAAGCTTGAAATGTCAAGCTTAATGCAAGCTGGGCAAGTGTAAACTAGAACACTTGATTCAAGCTTGCACAAGCTTACACGATTGGAATTTTCAAGCTTATTGACTTGATAAATAAAGCTTCCTGCAAGTTTGATGCAAGTTTTCTGTGCTGTCTGGGATATATGTGATAATGGATTCAATGACGTGTTTTAAGCAGCATTTTTTTATACTTTAAAACATTTTCATTAAGACTGTCCTTATCTTTTTAACCCTTTGAGGCTCAACCCTTTCATAATGCTGAAAAAAGGGCAGCCGTTGCCATCGCTCGACTTAACTACCAGCAAGATGGCGGACGATCGAAACGTTCATCGCGTGCCACAGATCGAGAGACCCCTTTTTTGACGCAGCTGGCTGTGCCGTTTCGATCGTCCGCCATCTTGCTGGTAGTTAAGTCGAGCGATGGCAACGGCTGCCCTTTTTTCAGGCAATCTATCCAGCTGTTCTTCGCATTCTTCCATTTTTCAGCATATGTCAGTGCTGTTAAAAATAATCGTGACCATTTTTTTAAGGGAAATGACATGCAAAAAAGTAAAGGATTCTCATGGAGCTATGTCACTCTCAACTATTTTTATAGAAATCAAATCTATTCTTCGTGACTTCCAGCAGTCAAAACGTCAGAGTTTGGTGCTCCCAGAGCGGGATCACTTCGCCTTTAAGGGTTAATAAAATAACTTACTCCTTATATTAAATTGCGGACCACTTTTTGAACTGCTTATATGATATTTCTATCATTCATTTTTATTTATTTATGGAATTAAAAAGGACAAATGAAATTATACTCGTAAAATGTGAATTTTTTAAAATTCCGTGAATAAATTAATTTTCGTCTAGTTTCATTTCATATTCTTAATTTGAAGTAAAGTTATTCCTTTTGAGGAATAAAATAAATAAACTTACATAAGTTTTAATTTTCCCGAGCTATTATAAATAATTTAATTATATAAGTTCCTTTCTTAGCACAAGAACCCATAACTTTATTTGCAGTAAACGCGATTTGATTTTCAGAAATGTTGACTTTTAGTGAAATTCAAAATTGAAATATGAAGTTTAAGCGTCTGCTCTAAAATATAATTTAAAAGGAAAAAATGTTTTTATTTATTTATTATTTCATAGAAATACTTCCGCCTTTTTACAGAAATAATTTACTCAATGTTTTAAATGTTAGAAAACTGAACTGGATATTTATTAATTTTAGTTCACTTTAAAATAGGAAAGGAAAAAAATCAAATATTAATGTTTGAGAAAAACTTAAACAAAACGCAAACGGGTAATTGAATAAATAAAAGTGGAATTCGAAAATAAGATACAGAGTTCTCTAATCATGCTACTTATTGATACAAAAAGCGTCTTGGGAAAAAAAGGAAATTATAAAATTGTGTTTACTCCACAATATGTTATAGGAGGAAAGTATGAAAACTGCTGTGAATTTAACCTGAATTTTTCTGTGCTGGAATTTTACCCTTCGCCAGTTCAACCCCGTTTGATGCAAAAACACAACAAAAAATTATTCTATGCCTTTTTTTTTTTTTTTCTTCACATGTTGGTCTTTGTATACCTGCTGAGAAAGGGGTGAATGAAAATCAAAACAGAACTAGAATTTTTGCCATTAAGCCTGCCTTTACAGCAATAAAAGACAAAAAGTTGTACCAGGGTTTAAGTTGAAAAATGAAACAAATGAAAGAGAAAGTGAACCTTCCTATACAAAAATTCGGCTTTAAGATATTGAGTTTAACGAGTTGTAAATAAAAATAAATAAATATGCGAATAAAAGTTGTTAAAATAGGCTAATTTGGGAAAATAAGCTCTGTAAATTATTTACCGAAGTGTCAGAGTTAAAACAAAAAAGTGAATGATGCATATGCATTTTAGTTGAGCAATTAACTGGCCAACACTTTTATTACATTCTTTAGTTTTTGTAGATTCGTACACGGCTGAATAAAATTCCGATTACTTTTGAGAACAGCCTCATTCTTTTTTTTTTAATGTTTGAAAAATGTAAAACGAAATTACACAACCTTTGCCTTACACCTTTTATGCGTTTTGTGAAAACAGTTTTTTCAAATCGTAACTACTGAACGTTAAAGGGTTAACAAAAACACAGATGCACTTGTCGGGCATACTGGCGGACAAGGAATATAATTTTCAAATCTATGCGGATTCGACAGTGAAAAACCCAAGTTTAACACATTGAAACTCAACCATTTTCACATCGATCTAAAAAGATAAATTTAAATAAATAAATAAATAAATAAATATTATATCTTATAAATAAAAATGAAATTCTGTTTGTTTGTTTGTTTGTTTGTTTGTTTATTTGTTTGTTTGTTTGTTTGTGGATTTGAGTTGTATACAAATCCACAAAAATGGACATATCAGCCTGAAATTTTGCACAGATATGTAAAATAATATAGAATAAATCATAGTCCACTTTAAAACTTTGAAAGTCCACCCGTTCCCAGAATTTAAGAGATTTTTTATGTTCTCCACGCAAAAAGATTTCCGTAATTGTAACCCCTGTAGTGAAAAAAGTGTGAAATAAGGATCGTGGTTGCCATGTCTGGCGATTTTGCCGAATAACATGTTTTAAATTCTCAAAGTAAAAATAAAAGAATAATAACGATTTTTTTTTTTTGTTGTTGTTAGTTTATATTCGTAAGGTTATTTTTTTTTAAATTATAATATCGTGTGCATGGGAAATCGGAGCAGGAATGAAATGTTTTATACGCAAAACAATAAGAATTGAAGATTTCCGAAGCTAATAGGTAATTTTTTTTAGTTTGGCGAAAAAATAAAATGGCTCAAATGCCGATTTTGAGAAAGTGAGTTCTAGCGGTTTGCACAGATTTCGGCTTGACGCAATTTATTGAGAGCTTAAGGAAATAGATTTTTGAAAACAAGTGTAAAGGTTTTATTAGAATACAGCGTTAAATTTTAATGATCCGTGAAGAAATAATGCAGTGTTAAGGGATTTCAAGCGATCTATCTCCAGAATTCTCGCCAAATGAGTACATTGATTTAAGTTGGGGGAATTCCGCCAAATTTCAGAAAATTGAAATCTCATTTACTACATCGGAGTAACGATGAATAAAACACGTAATAGTTGATAATTTTAAAAATTTCGGCTGTATTAAGGGATTTCACTTTTGAAATAAAGGCTTGCTTTACTTTTTCGCGGTCGAACCATTTTCCATATTGATTGCTGCTAAGTCAATGCTTCGAATGATTTCCTGAACAAACACTTGCACAATGGCGTATGTTGGTGCTTTGGCGAGGCTTAGATTTGAAACTGGATTTTATTTGAGACTGGGATATATAATGACACTGGTTATAGATAAAAATGAATGTTGGTATGTGTGTATGAGGTTGAAAAACTCTAGCACCGCTGCACCATGAAATTTGGTTCACCTAAGTCTTTTATCATTGAGAAGCTTTTTATGCTATCCGTTTTCCTCTAACATGCCACTAGGTGGCGCAGCAGAACGTCGAATTCTATTCCGTTTAGCCGTTTACTATGCGAATATCGTCCAACCGATTTCGATGAAATTTGGTACTCGCGGATATTAGAACACGGAGAATATTTTTCAATATCCATTTTGCTGTAACTTGCCGCTAAATGGCGCTGCAACGCATCAACTTCTATACCGTTCGACCGACCGGCATAAAATTTCTTATACTTACACATTTCAGCACGAAGAATATATTCTGTGTTCCTTTTGATGTTACTCACCACTAGATGGCACTGCAATGCATTATTATTTTAACTCGCCACTAGATGACGCTGCAGCAGGCCAAATTCTTGACCATTCAAACGGTCGCTATGAAAATCAGTATACATAGCTATTTGAACAATGAGAATATTTTGGCGTTATCCATTTTGCTATAACTCGCCACTTGACGGCACTGTAGCAAATCATTAATTAACCACTACATCGCGCTGCAGTGCATCACTTCTTTACTGTGCAACTGATCGCTATGAAAATAGGTATACATAGATATTTGAACACGGGGAAGAGTTTGGCGCTATCCATTTTCCTATATAATTTGCCACTAGATGTCGCGTCAACACATGAACTTCACAGGGCTGTCCAGCCGTTCGTCCTGAAATTTCGTATTCATCAATATCTGAATGCGAAGAATATTTCCGCCGTATCCGTTTTGCTAAAACTCGCCACTAGATTGCGCTACGCCGCATGACCTTCTGCACCGTACAAACGATTGCCTTGAAATTCGGTATGCATGGTTATTGAACACAATATAAAGCGATATCCATTTTGCTATATCTCTTTATTACAATAAATAGTAATCACCGCAAATCGTAATATCAAAAAGTCCATTCATTCCCGTGCGAAGAACGGGTACTTCAGCTAGTATATATATATATGAAGTATGCGTCTAATTACTTAACCACCAAGTTTCATAAACAATGGGCTTTCCTCAGACAATTTCTTAAATGTAATGACAGAAACAATTCTGAAATACAATTTTTACACTCTGCATGTTTGTCAGTCTGGTAGCGAATCACCCTGTACACACACACACACACAAACACACACACACACACACACACACAAACACACACACACACACACACACACACACACATATATATATATATATCTATATATATATATATATATATATATATATATCAATTAATTATTGCTTGAAATCAGAAGAAAACTTTTAAACTTCAACATTTACTATTTTAAAATCTATTATTTAATAACATCCAACTATATAGTTACGTTGATCCCTGACTCACTCTGTAACCCCATTCCGGGCAACCACTTCAATAAAAATATTTTGCCGCCATTACTCCAAGAATATTGAAAAGTTCAAAAAGATTAAAAGGCAGAAAAAGCGAATTAACATCTACACCGTTTATAGGATCGGCTTGAGAATTTTCATAATTATGTACCAAAAAATTTAAAAGTAATTTTCGCTATTTTAAAAATCTCAAAAATCCACCGATTCCCTAATTTTTAAGGGTTTTTTTTTCTATTTTCAGTTCCATTTTATTTACGAGAGTAAAAGAAATCGAATCATTTGCGTGTCAAAATGAGCTGTTGCAATCGTTATGACGTCATGTTCATCACGGCCATCAGGCTTTCAAAGGAAAGTGTTATTCCAATTCATTCAAAATAGTTTTTCCAGATTACTTTGTCTATTTCTTTCACAAATAAATCGTCTGCATGGATATAAAATTGGCTGTGTACACAAAACGAAATCTATCGAATGCCAAAACTTTCCGCGCGTTTCCAGAAGAGCGGTTTGGGTACATAATAAAAATTGAATACGAACATACTTATTTTAGGTGGACGAAGATGAACAATATTGAGTGTAGGCATGTTTTTTTTTTTTTGGGGGGGGCTTTGGCATTTTGTCTTAAATATTTGTGCTGTAGAAAGGACGTTGTACCGAATCTGAAGCCAGAAGCAGTTCGTTTCGGGGTGGTTCGGTCTGAAGAAAAGAGATTGTAAAATAAGAACATTTCTTACATAAGATATTTTTAATAAAATAAAGCCAAAAAGAGCACTTCAGAGAATATTTAAAAATGCTAAACGATTCTTAAAGCTATCCAGTTTCCTAGCATCAAAAAGGCATGATTACCTGATTACAGTCAGTCTTCACCTTTGAGTCAGTAGTCCGTCGAAGGATACTGTCGTTGGAGCATACTGCCGTTTGTTCTTTTTTGAGTCAGTAGGTTCTGCAGTATGTCAAGTAGGTTCTGTAGAATTCTTCAGCAGACTGCTTAGTTTTCGGGCTCGCAGCTTAAATGTCCATTGTAGATTGAAAGTTCTAGTAAATAGTCCAGTTGACAGGATGAAACACTTTTACTGTTTCTAGAACTTTGACGGACAATCTATAGTACAGAACTGTCAGAAATTAATAAGCAATAGCACGTTCTATAACAGTCAGTTTAATACAGAAGCTTTCTCAGATGCTGAAAATTTTCCACCCATTAAAATTTCCACAGGCTGAAATTCAGGGAAAATTCCCGTAGAAAAAAAACTAGCATCTATTCCTCAGCATGCAACAATGAAGTATTCAGTAACAGCTTTCAAAAATAAGCTTCTCAAAACGAGCGGAAGATAGCTTATAACACCGCAATTATTCAAAAGACAGCTTCTCAGCAGAGATAACGTTTCTCACACCAGCCGACAGAATTGAATTGCTGGGCGCGATCTGCTTCTCCTCATATATAGTCTCTCCAAAATTTCTAACAATTTCACGAGACTCCGTCTCTAGAAAAATGCCTATCATTTGTGAATCTTGATTGCGTAATAGAAATGCAACTGAGTTAAACTAGGCTATTGCGTATTACTAATGCAAGGGAAGCAAACCCCAGGCCCCATTTATAAATGCAGGCAACATTAATAATGCAGTCTCCATTAATAAAGTTGCTCCAAATGTCCCAAACTTGTTGTCAAAAGTAAGCCACCAATATTTCTCGAGAATTAGTGAAACCCTATGAAATCAGCATGAACCCTATGAAGGGCAGATCAGCCCGAAAATTCGTAACAATACTCTCAAATAGAGGTCACACGCCGCGGAGTACAACTTCAAAACTTTTTCAAAAATTGTAATTAACCCTTTAACGCGCAGTGATCCCGCTCTGGGAGCACCAAACTCTGACGTTTTGACTGTTGCCAGTCACGAAAGATAGATTGGATTTCTATAAAATAGTTGCGGTTGATACAGCCCCACGAGAATCCTTTACTTTTTAGCACGTTATTTCCCGAAAAAAAATTGTCAGGAGTGTTTTTAACAGCACCGACATCTGCTGAAAAATGGAAGAACGAGAGAACAGCTGGATCGATTGCCCAATGCCGAAAAAAGGGCAGCCGTTGCCATCGCTCGACTTAACTACCAGCAAGATGGCGGACGATCGAAACGTTCATCGCGTGCCACAAATCTAGAGACCCTTTTATGACGCAGCTGGCTGTGCTCGCGCACAGCCATCTGTTGTAAAAAAGTAATGAAATATAAATATATGGTACTCTAATTGCATCCATAACTATTATTAAAATAAATATATAATCAAGAAATCTTAAATTAAAAATTGAGTCAAACATCCCGGGTTTTACCCATTTAAAAAAAATTAATTTTAGCAAAAGAGATAATAGCAAGCTAATAAAATAATGCATACTTCGTGTAAAAAAAAGCTAAGTTTGAATACGACATTTGGCATGGAATGCTTCTATTATTTTAATATCTGACTGTTTTTACCACTTTTAATTTTACAAGGGACTGTTCTTATTTTTCAGGTGGTCGTTACAAAGGTCCTAAGTAAGTTTCCTTATTTTCATCATAAAAAAAACTACGCTACTTTCAAATTAAGAATAAACGTTTCTATTTTAACTATTTCCATTTTAATCATTAAACAAAGTACAAGAATAAGCATTTTAATGAGATAATTAAAATGTGATTAGCTGTCGCTGATCGATAACTGGGTCATTTTATAGGCGATAATTATTATTTTTAAATTTTTGGGTGTCGAGGAAAATCATGCTGTGCAATAATATCAAACAAGCTTAAGGAGGGAAATTTCTGGAATATATATACACCCACACAAAGCTTGAAGATACTCTTAGACTTACGTAGGAGTGAATTTAGGTTTTAAAAGGTCAAAAGTAGAAAACCAGTGTTAAAAGTAAAAGTAGTTAGACGAAAAATAAATAAACAAATAGAGGCAATTAGGTATAAAATGAAATAGTCGAAATTATTATTATAATTATTTTGCTTCAGCTTAGACTGAATTAAAAATATTAATGTCTGTTTCAGTGGCCTCTGGGAGAAGGATAATTCGCTGTACACTTTGGATCATCCCCTCGTATTATCCTTTAAATTAGTTCCGAGACAAGCTTGATTCCCTCTTTGGCCATCTCTCCAGGTAATCATGCTTGGTTCGGCATTAATTGCTCATCCTCTGGGAAACCTCAGAGAGGTTGTACAGATTACCGGATTTAATGTTCACATACTCCGAGTATGCACAATTTTCTTTCATCATCTGGGTCAAATCCGAGCACACCCTCCTATAACTTACTGGTTGATTCAAAAAATAACGTGCCCTCATTATGGCACAGTGGTTATGTCACTGAAAATGGTAAGCGGCAGAAGTGTGAAGGTCCCGGGTTCGTTCCCCATCACGCGGCATGTCGATCTATCGGTCTGGAGTTTTGGAAGGTTTTCTGCAGTTGTAACCTGAGTACGCGTTAGAACATCTTAGAAAGTCCTCCTACCTAGGCAGTCTCCATCCTTTGCAGATCGCCCTTGCGTAGCGTTGACACAATCACACAAACAAAACATAAAAAAATAATATGACTAATTTTAGACCATCATACATTTTTATTGAATTGGGTTATTTACATGAAATTTTCAATGTGGTTTCCTTTAGCATACTACATTTTACGCAAACGTTTAGACCAAGCCAAAAGAGCAACCACTCTGGGGAGTAGATTTTCCCAACTTAATTTTTGATTGCTTTACTAAGCCCTTGAAGTGTTCTTACTTTATGTCTATTTAAGTATCCCTTATAAAAAATAAGTACAAGGAGCACAGTCAGGGAATGATGGTAGTCGTTAGGTATGGTAGTCACGAAGTTATCCATATTTTGTATCTGCCTTAGACGACATTAAATACTGAGGCCCAGAACGTTTTCTTCGTTTTTCTACGGTCTTTGCAGACATTTGATGACAGAGTGGTTTTTTCACTTTTTTTATAGCGACTTATCTTTATCTGACGACAAATCGTCGATTGCGATACCTGTAGTTTCGTTGCAAAAGTTCTTTGAGGTACAGGATTTTCTACAGCAATGTGTTCTCAGCTTCTTTTTTTTTTTTCTTTTTCACCAAGGACTTTCTTTCGTCCACATTTTTTTTTTTTTTTCCTGGAGCCTTTATTTTCCAGTCAAATATTATTTCTTTCGAAGTTTAGATATTAATATATTCGAAAAATGTCTTTGCGATTTTTAAATAGTTTATGTATAACAGCATTTGAGCAACCATATTTCAAAAGCTTTAAAATTTCGTTTCGGGATTGACGATCTAATTTCGGAGCCATAATTTTCTCCCACTAATAAAAGTAGTATTTTATTTTTTTATTTTTTTTTTTTAATTTTTTTTTAGCGGAAAGTTGCTCATAACGCATTTTGCCACTATTATGGCCCGAAATTACTGACCATCGTATTATGGGAACACCCAGGGGGCGGCCAGGATTACCCCTATGAAAGGAAGGACAAGTTAACGTCCATGCCCAAGCCGGATTTTGAACCTGGTCCCAAGCGGTAAATAAAAGCAGCTCGATTGGTAATTTAAACCTTTCATTTAAAAAATAAAATTGGTGGTAAAGCGAGTAAAATTTTCCGTAAATAGTTATATACTTTTAAATTGGTCACACTAATTTGAATCAACCTGCATTTGCTATGGACCAACTGAAAGATACACTTATGATAGCTTTCTGGTCTGTTTATATTTTTACTATAGGTGTCTGGAACGTTGGTCGGATCTCGGCCAATTTGGCACATTAACTCAATAGGTCAAAGAAAGCTATTGCTGGAAAAAAGAAATTAGTTATGTTTTGCCCAGTTTTCGATACGAGTTAAATTTTCGTCCGACTACTAGATTTTGTATGTCTTCGGAAATTATTGTTTGATTCTTTTTCAAATGATTATTCAGTGAGATTTTTTTTAAGTGGGCTATGCTGATTTTTATCAAGATACATTTCAAATTTTATGTTCCAAATTTTGTATTTGTGATACGATATATGTATTACTATATTTCAAATATTGTATGTAAATTAGTTTTTGAAATCGAATTTTTAAAGCTTTCCATAAAAATCACGATTTGTGGTTATTTTGTGCAAGTATCATGTGGTTGTCATACTGGCGATTTTTAGCGGCATAAAATGAGATTTATGTTCTTGAATCCAAGCAATGCGTATAATTGCCTTTCGTAAAAGATACTGAATAATCTGGAATCGCCATTTCAATTAAAATATCATCTCCACGCGAAAGCAAAATGAAATGCATCGTTTAAGTAACAGAATAAAAATTTATTACATTAAAATATGCTTAATTTTACAGTTTTGCAGAAGAATGAAAAGGCTAACCCGCCAAGTTTCGCGATTAGCGAAACAAGTAGATTGTACAGGCTGTTAAAGAAAAAAAAAAGTAAACAACGATAAGTAATCATACATTAATAATAACGTAGTAGTTTCATAGTTTTTAAAAAAAAGCTTTCGAAACTCATTTTTTGTTTCAACTGGCAGAATGTTAAACTACGAAATCCTAGAGTCAGAAACTAGATATATCCTATCTAGTTCTCAGAGTGTCCAGTTTCTAACAGTCACAAGAGGTATGCTTTAAATTTGTATTTTGCATTAATCAACTATTCTTCATATTTTGCAGATATCCATATTCAACTGAACCACCATCCAGGCATGAATAATTACAATTCAAAAGATCCATATTCAATCAGACATGCTACAGTGAACTTTGGATAAACTGAGTGGAACATGTGTGGCATCAAATATTTTTGTGCATGACAATTTCCTTGATAATTTGACCTTATATCTGGAATCTAATTTGTAACTTCATCTAATATCTGCGTACAACCTGAGTGATAGAATTTTTATGTGTAATAAATGAATTGATAAATATGTTAATCTGGATACTCTGTATAAGTGATTAAATCACGTCTTCCTCGGTTATTGAGTGTAAATGGGAAAATCTGTTATAGAAAAAATAATGTCATTGATCACATATTTGAACGTGTATGTTATGTTCAACAAAAAATGGCGGCTTCGCAGCCTTTGAGATTAAGTAACTACATATGTATATCAAACAAGCAAATTATGAATTACGATATAACATTCCATCTATTTTTAGTTACTAAATGAATTTGTTTATGTAACGTTCCCTAATATCCAAGAATAATGATTCTGTGATGCATTGATATAACGTACGCATTTGTAGTGAATTAAGACAAACATTCACGAGGGGCATCTACCTTGGGAAGGAGAACTGCCTTCTCCAAGTGTATTCACATTACATCTGCAGGAAACCGGCCCATACTCCAATCCTTTAGACCAGGGATGGGCAAACTACGGTCTGCGGGCCAAATCCGGCCCGCGTGTGGAATTTTAACTATCCAGTCCAACGGAAATTGAAAGAATATATATATTATATATCCATATTAAGAATTATGAAGATGGCTTGAAAAAAGTGCATTTTGAGTTCGAACGCAGATTTCAAGATTTTAGTGCCATTCAAACAAAATTGGATATTTTTTCCATGCCTTTCAACGTAAATTGTGAAGCAGTGAGGTCTGATTTGCAGCTCGAATTGATTGAATTGCAATCTAACAATCATCTCAAGCAGTTGTTTCTAAATATGCCAAAGTTAGAGTTTTACAAATCATTATCGAAAGTAAGTTTCCCAAATTTAATATCTCACGCTCAGAAAATCAGTGTTGTGTTTGCTTCATCTTATATGAGACCAAGTGTTTTCAACTATGAACCTTAGAGAGAATTCTTTCAGGAGTAGGCTGATAGATGAGCATTTAGCCTCGTTCCTTAGAATCAGTACATCTCACTTCGAACCTCAATATAAGGAACTTTTAAAAATGAAATAGCAATTTCATTCATCTCATTAACATATTTAAATTGTCATACTTGTATATTGTTCTTGAAATTTTAGAAAAATTTATCTTGGACCGCCAAACTTTTCGATTTTTGGCCCGCGACCGAAAAAGTTTGCCCATCCCTGCTTTAGACGATAGTTGCGAGGTAAGCTCGATTTGCGGGACCTAAAAATTTCAACCTTCTTCCATGTTTAGTATTGGATATTCAGACAAAGCTATTCGAGGGTAATTTTCCTAAGGAGAGATGCCTTGAGACTTTTTAAGGGGTACCACGTTCAGTGTCTTATCCAACTGGCCATGGTGGGCCCTGATGAGACACATCATTGCCACCGGACACATGCACAAATGCTTCGCAAATAGGCAATGCAATCCCGATACCACGAGAACGGGTTCCTGTTGGATCCCTCACAAATGTTTGCGGGACTACTCTTGCGATTTTAAGACCTTAATCTTAAAATCGCAAAATTGAGCGGAATTGAAACGGATAAATAAATTATTTTGATTACGATTTTAGACTGCCTTCCCAATCATCAACTGACCAAAATATTTTGAATATTTATGTATCTTATTTGACAATAATTGAATCAATAATAACAAATTTTAGTTTAAAGTTTTAATATTTTTAACTATAACTTCTAACTTGAGTCTGGCTCTAGCGGGAGCCTGTAATCCCTAAGAGAGCTTATCTCCAGGTGGCGGATCGGTAAATGCCTCCATTGTATCTCAGTGGGTGGTAGAAGGGAAATAAAATACCTTCCGAGGACCAACAGGTAGAAGTAGAAGGCCAACCTCTTGAGGCAATGGCACCCCTATTCCAAGGAAAGTGAAACTAGAGTAAATATTACCGCATCCGGGGTAACCGACGCAGCAAGAGCTGATGGCCGGGCCTCTGGTGGGAAATCTGCGATGAAGACACTAAATCAGCGGTTCTCAACCTTTTAACATGATTGAACATTTAGTCGAACAATGAACATTTAGTCGAATTTTCTACAAAATAATGTCATCAGTAAAGTTTAAATGAAAATTTTAATCGATATATTTTTGAGTAAAAATGAGAATAAATGAGATGATTTTTTAAAAACATGCATCACTACTTGCTCTTTGGTTTTTCTCCCGCCCCCCCGTGCAAACGCTCTACGCCCCCCTTGGAAGTCGCGCCCCACAGGTTGAGAAATGCTGCACTAAATGGTTTGCAATTAAACATAAATGGCACGCACAGAAAAATGAACGAACTCTGATATTCTTCATCAAAACAATATTCATCTGTCTTCAGGAAACTAAATTGAATCGAAACCTTAAAATAAAAATCAATACTACAATTCGAAAAGACCGCTCTGATCGTGGACTTGCCTCCCTTATGGAATTACGGACATCAGATGTAAGACGCGTCCGACTATCATGGGCTGAAATTCTAATAGCAATACTGAGGCAGAGGCTATTGACATTTTTCTATTGGAACACTCCCTAAGAATCGTACTTCCCTAAGAATAGTTTACCATCCAGGCAACACAGATATTGATGTCAACCTCCTCTGCAATCTTATCAATACATCAACTGAAACTGAAATTATTTTGGGAGTCTTTAATGTAAAAAGTCCCTCTCGGGGCTCTTCGACTTTGGATAGAAAGAGTTCACAGGTAAAAGATCTTCTAAACGACATTGATTTCTCTGAACTGAACAGCAACAAAATGACATATGTCTCAAAAACTTACGGCACCTCGGAAGCTCTCGACATAACAACTATAAACCACCAATCGGAAAGGCTTACTACGTGGACGGTTCTTGATAATGCTATTTTAGTGACCATCTGCCCATACTTACTAAATCACAATTGGAATTCATTACCCTAAGTAAAACAAAAGGTCCTGGAATTTTAGAAAAGCGATTGGTCTGGTTTCACATTAAAGCTTGAAGAGCTATGCAGCCAAATTACACCGAAGTCTTCTTTAGTTAATTTGCCTTGCTCTTTTACCTCTTGCATCCACAAAGCCGCGAAACTCTCCTCCCTCGCGGTAAAAGAAAAACAGACTGGGCACCATACTGGACAGATAATGACATTGACTCTTTAATCTCGGAGAGAGACATCATGTGTCTTGAAGTTCAGAAAAATAACATTGTCAGTTCAGAAAAGTAATCAACTGTCGGAGCCAGAACAGGATGCACATGCAACTAACTCCATAACTTCCCAGGGGAAATCGGCTCGTACAAATATGGAAACTGCCTCGATCCTGGCAAAACATTATGCCAACAATAGTAAACTCACCAATGGAAAACAGATAAAGCTCTTCTCAAAACCAAAAGAAAAAGCTCACTTCAAACTTCTGGAAATAACATTTTTTCGGACACCTTTACAATGGAAGACCTAGACTGTTCCATTTCAAAAATTGATCCTAAAAAGGCACCTGGCGCTGATCTTATCTTTGGAAGCATGATAAAGCGCTTTGGTGTAAAAACCAAAAGGCAGCTATTCGAAATATTAAACCTCTCCTGGACTTCTGGCAGGCTGCAACCTATTTGGGAAAAAAAAAATCATTTTTCCAGTTCTTAAGCCAAACAAGAATACCACTGATTGCTATAACTATAGGCCCATTTCTCTTATTAGTACACTGTAAACTAATGGATCGGATAATACACTTCTGACTTATGAACTGGCCAATTGAACAAAAGAAAATTCACCACTATCAAACAGCCTATCGAGCACTTCACAATATGGTTGATCAGTTCTTTCACCTGTGCCAGTCAGTAGTTGATGGCTTTCAGGTTAAACCTCATAAGAAAATAATTGCTGCTTTTCTTGACTTATCTTCAGCCTTTGACGAAGAAAAGTTGATAAAGAGCCACTGATTATGGGCGCCCATACCTTTGATGCCTGATTGAAACCCAGTTTGCGTCTGTGGACTTAGCTCCTCATAGTTTCCCGTGGATTTCTCCAAGACTTAATACAGGTTATGATTTTTTAATAAGATCCCCACCCCCTTGGCCTAGATCTCTAGTGTAAGTAATCGGCCGTAATCAAACAAACAAACGTAACGTTGGCATAACAAGAACGAACCAACTGGGAGACGGAAAGTGCCTGGTACATTCCCAGGTCACGTCCACCATACTTTTCTATGAGATGTTCATACTTTTCTGCTAGTTTCCCCGAAACTTAGCGTAAATACGGGTTAGGAGTTCAGAAAGACCCCCTATGGCCCCCCTACCCCCCTCAGCCTAGATCCATAATGAAAACAATCGGCCGTAATCCCACTCACACACATATTTGAGAAAAAAAGTGATTAATACTTAGTTTGGCAGTAGTGTACATATATAAACAAAGCTGAACAAGTAATTACATATAGGAATCTGCATCTGCAAAAGAAAAAGAATGATAAACTATTTTTTAACCTTATGAAAATGTTTTAAAAATATCTAAAGGGAAGATCCTAGGACTGGAATTATTTTGGAGATTCCGTTTATTATGTTAGAACCTAAATTCAGTTTTTTGTGATAAGAAAATATTTTTTGCGTAAATATGTGTTCGGTAGTGCTGCCATCTGGTTTTGAATATACAATATAAAGATGAATTATAAAGTTAGAGGTTTGAGTAACTGCACCATTTTCCCCCCACTATTAATACAGAGAGGAAATTACTTTTGTTAATGTATCCTTTTATCATAGTAGTTTATTTTTGTCAAACAGAACAGGAAAATCAAACTTAAGTCTTCGTACCATGTTTGAATGGAGGCGCATGTTGAGACAAGTAGTGTAATTTTCTTGGTGAATTTAAGCTTTGCTAAAACGCATCACGCAATACAAAATATTTTGTTTGTTTAATCGGGGGATGACTACTTTTTTTTAATATCCATTCCAATCACACATTATGGCCACAGAGCATTGTGGAGTGTGAGTGTGAGTTTGGAGGGGGGGGGGAGAAATTACGACGGTATAAAAACATAAATAAAAAATTCGGCTGTTCGAGCCCAGGGGGAGATCCCCTGAACCCCCCTAATTTTTTACTTTCGTTATTGCCATATTAAAACGATATTAATTGACATTGTCATTTTATCGCTCATCTTTCGCATATTTCGCCTGGTAACCCTTTATTGAAATTTTTATGAGTGTAACCTATTTATAGAAAAATACATGTGGAGCATAAGCTGTTATGAACTAATAGTATTTAAATATATGTAAAAAATACATGTGAAGCGTATTCTACAGCTTACGAAATATTATAACAATAGATTAAAGCTGTTGTGAACTAATAGTATTTTAATATATGTAAAAAATACATGTGAAGCATATTCTACAGCTTACGAAATATTGCAACAATAGATTAAAGCTGTTGTGAACTAATAGTATTTAAATACATGTAAAATTATGTCGCATACTTTTATGTCGCTTTATTATGTCGCTTTTTTATGTCGCATTTTTGGCACACATTTTTCAATAAAGGGTGTTCAGAGATAAAATGACATAGTCATTAAAAATCTGAGCATAAACATTGTATGTAGCTATGTATGTAGGTTTGTGACCACCAATACCAATGTTCTTGTGCGCATCTCTCGATCGCATTGCGCCGAGACGGTTAGTCGCAGACCTACCGAATTTTGCATATTTCTTCACTAAGACAGATCCTAACACGCCTCGGAGCGATTTTTTAGAAATTCGAATTAGAAAATGTTTTATTTTATATTTTGTCCGATTTTTAGCGATTTTTCTTGCATAATACGTAATAACGCCGGTAATTGCACTCGCAGTAAAACGATGTTTGCATCATCGAATAGAGGAAAAAATTTTCTTTCGAAAACAGTTTGTTCTGACTCTGTAACATAATTTGAAGATTTTATCAGAACAACATTTGGTAATTTTTTGCAGAAAATTAATTTCGACGATGATTTTCGTAAAACAATTTTAAAACTTTTGCATCTTGAATTCTATCCGTCATAGCTGTTTGATTTTTTGTAGAATAACGGAGCATATATTTCGCCCTTTTTTAAAAGAAAAAAGGGGGAAAATATAAATTAGGAGAATTTTTACGAATTTTTAAGTAAAGAAGGATTTTCAATTCAATAGCAGCTGCTTAAAAATTTCGGTATGATATCTTGCAGTTTGGCTATCTTGGAAACAGCAACAATGAATAAAATTGCCAGTTGAAAAAAATAAATAAAATTACTTTAAAATAACTGAGTTTCGCATGTGAAATCTGTGTCGTTTTGATGTAACAAGTTTAAAGCCCCTTTCGAAACTCAATCAGAATAACGGACTCACAAGCAAAATATACGCCACGCACGAAATAATTCCGAATTTTATATTACGTGGCCAGAAAAAGAATTGAATGATTTTTTCACAACAATGAATTATCCAGCATTATTTTCGATTGAATTTTTAAACGGGACACATTTTCAAATCGCAAGAAATATTTTGCGGTGCTAAACAGGGCCTGATAATGACCAACAGAGACCCCGGGCATTGGTGAATTTTGGGCCTCCATCTATGAAATTTGTTTTACTTTTCATAAAATTTGTTATAAAAAAGAATATTTCAGAACAACATTTGAAATTGGGGGCCATTCGAGCTGGGGCCCATGGGGAAAGTCCCGATTTGCCCGTGAGATAATAGGGCCCTGGTGCTTAATACGCCAATCTGACAAGAATTATGCATACAAATGTATGGAGAGCTGTTTTAGTGGCAACCATAAAAAGAAGTGATTATCGTTTATGCTAATGAGTAAATTGCAAAGAAATACCAAAGAATAAAAGACAACATTCGTGGCAAATATCTAAACCGTTTCTTTAAATTAATCATTAACGATTGAAAAACGAAAATCTGTTGTATTGGTATCAGTAAAAGATAGTATAAGTAATAGTTAGTAGATATGCTAGGGCAATATTGATCAAAGCACAATATACCGCGTTAATAAATATTTCGTGAAACTAGTTGTTCTACTCATTTTTCAACAGCCGTCTTACACCACAGTTAACTAAACATTAAGTACTTATATGTCGCGTTAATATATCCCGCGGTAGTCTCAACAGAAAAGACTGTAACTGGACTTTTTTTCCTCGGAGATTCCGTTTTGTCACAAGTAGTTATGATCACATTTTGGGAAAATGTTCTCATCTTGCCTTGCAAAGAGCGGGTACACAACAATTTAACTATAAAATAAAACGATTAGGGATGGACGCGAGACGAAAATTAAGCGTCTCGCGTCTCGCAAAATAGCCCAAAAGCTTGTCTCGTCTCGCAAATTTCCCTATATCGTAATGTTAAAAATGTGTGTCTCGTCTCGCAAAAAAGCTGTAAATCTCTGTCTCGTCTCGCAAAAATGTCGTCTCGCGTCCATCCCTAAAAACGATTCTCCACATCATGCAGCATCTAAGGTGATATAACTTAAATCTAAAAATGAGTATGATATAGAAATGAGATATTTTGAAAGTTAGGAATTTTTGCTGCAAACCGTCACGCTTTTCTTTTCCTGATCGCGAATGACGCCGACATAGTTTTTGTGTCATAACGATGGTCTCAGGTCAGTACTTATACTAACTTTACGAGTAACTAATGAGTAACTTTACGCCAAGAGTCAAATCATTTTGCTTATTTTTAGATTCCAAATAAATGGAATCAGTTTGAATTACATATGTAAGAAAAAGTTTCGTTCCCTACCGTGCGGGTAACGCAGCAAGTTTTTCAATAAAGGGTGTTGAGAGATAAAATGACATTGTCATTAATAAAGTAAGAAGGTAATCTTTCATTAATCTGCTTTTTGACAAAAATTAGCGTATGAAAAGAGAAAAGGAAACAGTTTTAAATGTTAATCCTTCATAGCGTGTCGCACACGATGTGCAACTCACCAATTAAAGCTGCATAAATTAGTGACTTAAAAAATGCTTAAGCCTGAAATGAATTTCAAAAATTTGAAAATTTTGGGATGTTTAAGTAAAACTGTAACACAAAGCTGTGTTTTGCCCACAAGTAGTCGCACTATTGGTTATTGCAGCACTTATAGGGTTTTTTCGCAGGTAAATCGTAGAATTCTGTCCCCCTAAGTTCTCAGTTAAAACTATTCACAAACAGTTCAGTAACACCTTATATATATTTTCATGCAATAATAAAAAATAAAAAAAAATTGTTTTATTGAAGTCCATATCAAACATATTTTTGGTCAATAAATTTTAATGAATTGCAAAACTGGAAAATAAAAACTTTCAGTATATTTATAATCTGTCACTGCAGAATGCAGTAACAAATTTTAAAAATTTCAGTTTTTGATATATGGGTAAAGGCAGGGATGGGCAAACTTTTTCGGTCGCGGGCCAAAAATCGAAAAAAAAAGTTTGGCGGGCTTTTTCTAATGTTTCAAGAACAATATACAAGTATTAGAATTTAAATATGCTAATGAGATGAATGAAATTGCGATTTCATTTTAAAAGTTCCTTATATTGAGGTTCAAGTGAGATGCACTGATTCTAAGGAACGAGGCTAAATTCTCATTTGCCAGTCTACTTCTGAAAGAATTTTCTCTAAGGTTCATAGTTGAAAACACTTCTTCACATATATAAGATGAAGCAAACATAGCGCTGATTTTCTGGGCGTGAGATATTAAATTTGGGTAACTTACTTTCGATAATGATTTGTAAAACTCTAACTTTGGCATATTTAGAAACAACTGCTTGAGATGATTGTTAGATTGCAATTTAATTAATTCGAGCTGCAAATCTGACCTCACTGCTTCACAATTTACGTTGAAAGGCATGGTAAAAACATCCAATTCTGTTTGAATGGCACTGAAATCTTGAAATCTGCGTTCGAACTCAAAATGCACTTTTTTTCAAGCCATCTTCATAATTCTTAATATGGATATATAATATATAAGTATATATATTCTTCCAATTTCCGTCGGACCGGCTAATTAAAATTCCACCCGCGGACCGTAGTTTGCCAATCCCTGGGTTAAGGGATAAGGTGTTGTGCAGAACTCTGCATTTTTAACTGGAGACAAACCACATACAGTCGCCTGCACAAGTAAATAAGACCTTGGAAAAATCCACTCCTACTTTTGAACTACTGTCTTAGAGATTGATAAACAAAGTTCAATAAAATAGTCTGACTGACACTTTTTAGGATACTTCCCAAATTTTCTCCATCGATTCTTTAATATTTGGGTCGCATTCTAGAAATTGTAAATTTTTCATAACGGGTGTGTTAAAAATATAAAAATTGTAATTTTTCGAAAACTGTAGAAAACTTTTTTAAAGGTAGTCCTTTTGCCTTACTTATTCTGAACAAGTTTTCGATTTACACTTTCACTTATCGCTAATAAATAAAGAAATAAAGTCAATTGGGTTACTGTACTGTCAATTGGGTTAATGTATTTGAATAACTGTATAATGACATTTTCTCACATTTCTTTTGAATATTGATTTTTTTTTTTTTAATTTTAGTTTACTAAATAGTTTCTCATATAAGAGTGGAATAGAAATTTAGCTAACACCCCATTACCCTTTCAGAGAGATCATACCATCTCTCAAAAAAGTATAAGTGAAATTTACTATGTTATCTTTGCAAACAATTACCGCAAAATACCGCAAACTCACCCCCCCCCTCCAATCTTGAGGAAAATTCGGATCTATGGGAGCAAATAAATGGTAGGGGGCAGATAAACGGTGAAAATCGGAAATATGTTCCGTTGAAGAGCTCCCTCTATCTTCAAGTTAAGCTGGATTCATTAAGCCGGATTCATACTGGCCGTACCGCACCGCTAAGACGCCGCAATGACGTCACGTGGCGGAATAACGCGGCCCCCGCGCGGCGAGCACTGAGGATTTGGGCAATATCTGGCAAGAACAGATATTCCGCAGCGACCGCAAAGCTACAGCCAATTACAGAAGAGGTTTTCTAGGGACGAGCGTGTGATACGCTCCGTAAAATTCGCGCTCTTCGAATATCGCTCTGCTTCTGACAGAACGATGGCTGATGTTCAATTGTTTTAAAGATAAATATGTTAAAATAAGTTGATTTCTCCTTCACATTAATCGATTATCCATTATAAAACAGTCTTTTAAAAGCACAACAGAAGAAACGAAAGACAAGTACGCCGAAGAACAACAAATAAAAATGTCGTGCATTCATTGGTGCTTTTACTTGCAGCACCGCAAGCTCGCCGCGCGGACAGCCAACGGTCCAAAACGGCGAAACAGTACGGCATGGTTGCGGTGCGGAAGGCAGGTATGAATCCACCGTTACTCTCCGCTGCGTGTAACTCAGCAAAGCAAAGCAGAGAGCTTTGTTCTGATGTCACACTTCACTGGCATATGGCGTGATTCCATTGGTGTTAATTGATCTGTATCACAATGAAAGTTTTTACTAACACAGAGTGAGGCAATTTTTACAAAGATGGTATGAGTGGGAATCGAACGCATGACCGTACGCATAGCCGCTGTACGTCTCCGGCCAGTATGCATCCATCTTAAGGGGGGGGGGGTCCTCATTTTATCGACCCACGCAAGGAATGAAAGGCCAAGTAGACCTTGCCCAGCCTGGGATTCGAACCCCGGACCTGTGGGACGGCAGAGCGGTGCGCTAACCATTACACCACTGGGCTTCTATAGGGGGCATTTATTCGGTATTTTAAGAGCAAACGAAATGTACGAGAAAAGCAGGGGGTGGGGGGGACGCTTTTGCCGTATTATACGGTATTAGTTTTTCAAAATCGTACAACTTGAGAGAAATATTAATTGAACGTGTTCAAAACACGTTCACTGCCGGATTAAGTACGAGCCAAGTTTGCTATGTTGAACTTACATATCTATTATATAAAAGTGAAAGTTTCTTTGTTTGTTTGTTCGTTCGGGAACTCCTTCCACACCGTTCAACCGATCGACTTGAAATTTTGCACATTATATGTAAAAGGAAATAGAATAGTCTGTAGTCAACTTTAAAATTCTGAAATTTCAATCGTTCCACGATTTTTTCCGATTTTTTGATAATTTTCACATACAGAAAGCTTTTCGAATTTCGATTCTCTAAAATAGTGATCATGTGATATACCATTTATATGCTAGAGATATACATAACTGTAAACAAAATGGTATGTCATAAATGAAATGACGTCATTTTGATGTCACGAGTTTAAAAATGCATTAGAAATCCTAATTAGATTACCAAGATTTGACAAAATATTACACCACGAGAGAAATAATAAACTCTTAGATTATCAGATGCTGTAGTAAAGTAAAATAAAGTGAGGGTTTTTTTTTTTTATCCTTCTTTCACTAATTCATGTTAGATATCGCAACTGAGAATATCGCAATTTTGACGACATGAGTTTAAAAATGAGTTAGAAATCTACGTAAAAATTTACGATTATAAAAATTCAAAAGTATTTTGTTTAATGCATGAGCTACCCTTGGCGATTTTGAGCACTATGATTTTTCAGCAACCATAATAACGGAAGGAAACTTGCAACTTTTTAAATTGTGGGAAATTCAAAAGGTGCCACAAGGGGGAAAAATACTAATTAACATAATACATAGTAAACGTTATCGGCTTGACCACGGCCGTCGTATGTATTCCCAAAATTGCGCAAAATGTCGCCTTTTGACGACTTTTGGCGGTATATATATATATATATATATATATATATTGATAATACCTTTTTTTTGGGCAGAATTCTAGCAACTTAACAAGTTCTTGCACAAAAGTTACGTCATTAGCAATATAGCTCCGAAAAATGTTTGAAATACTGATTAACAGGGCATAACCCACCATCTCAAAATTAACTTTATAAGCTCTGTGGCAAGGGGGTTTTTCACCGTCGTAAGTTTCAATAATACTACTGTGAGAAATAACCAGACTCAACTACCCTTGTCAGAACGTGACGTCATAAATTAAAAGATTGCGTGAAATTCGTAAACTTTGGTGCACAATTTAACATCTTTTTCGCAATTTGAGCGATTCTAAATAGCTCCTCGAAATTACACAGTTTGGTGTTTTTCACGAGACTGAAGTATGGAGGCTTTAAATATTTAGATTGGTACAGCTTGGATATTTTCCAACTACGGCAAGATGAAATATTTTGTGATGCTAAATACGCCAATCTGGCAAAATTATGCTTAAAAATACATGGAGAGGTGTTTTAATGGCAACCATTATAAAAAAATTATCGTTTTTGCTAATTAGCCCAGGCAAATAAGACCAAAATAAAACCGTGCTGCCCGAAAAATAGTGTAGAACTGGAGATGATTTTAATCCACCGTTGGCATCCCAAGTAAGTACTGGGTGGGTTTTGCGAAGTAAATTTAGGTGGGCTTCATTTTAGGAGCCAAAAAACCGCGAAATTTTGGCACTTTTTTCAGTTTTTCGCATATACCTTGAAAATGGTGCATCGTACCGCAAAGTGATTTATTACAAAATTAAAGAGCATAAAATTCCGCGTCTAATGAGTCCTTAAAAGTTAAATTCGGTTCAGCGGTTTAGCCACAATCGATTGTCAAAAATGGGCAATTTTTGCCAACTTGGAGGAAAAGCCGGTTTAACGCCTGTAATTCAAAAACGACCAGCCCAAATGAATTAACGCAAAGAGCTACCACATAGCTCTTTGCGTGTTATTTGAATGTTCTTTCAAGTTATTTGAATTTACATCATTATATATGTGCATAAGTTACTTATGATGTCTTTCGTCGTTTTGGCAAAAATGTCCCATCGACATTAAAGTCTTCTTCATCATCTTCGTCAGGGAAAGGATTCTCCTCCTCTTCTTCCTCTCGAAAATCGCAATCGTACGGCGCGTCTTCTATGACCGCTTCTGCGGTGAGGGAATTTCGACATGTATGCGGAATCGGGACAGTTTCGGGTGGTCGTAGGTCGTCCATCCCCACTGCTCTGGATTTAGAAATTTTTTCTGCCAAGCCTGCACTTGCAAGTAGACCCTCAGGGAGGCTGCCGAGCAGCCGCTTCTGTGGGAGGCAAAGAAGCTAAATTGAATGCACTTTTTGGGAGGGATTTTTGAAATAATTGTAGCCTTAGCAAATTTAGCGATGTTTCGCTGCCGCCCGTGTATACATACACAATAAACTTAACTCCTGCTTCACCAACCTGTCCAGGTGTTGCATCGGGATCTGAAAAAAATGGCTATTGCATTTTGAAGGCTGAAGTTATTTTGTAATTTCTTTACAAATTTAATTTTGCCCTGTCGAAAGAAAGCGGATGTACTGTCGCACCCACTGAAGGCATGCAGAAACAATAAATGTTTTTTTTTGTGCCATCTGAAAGTTTACACTGCCTGAGATCATAAATCACGGTATCCTGATTCCCTTTACCAGGTTTTAAGAGATGGATGTTGCAAAAAGGAGACGTTGCAGATGAGAGAGCTACATAGGCTGTCAGCAGGACCAATAAATCTATGTCCTCTCCGACAATGAACATATTTTTTTCAAGTGTACATGTTTCTAATGCAGTTGTTATAATCAACTGCACTAGAAACATGTCTGCGGGGAGATCTGCGTCCTCGATGGCTTGCTTGACCCGAAAATCTTCACTAGTCAGTTTACTCGTAATTGTGTATGTCAGACGGTTCTGATTACTTTCGTTTGATAAGAAACGTTCTTTCGGCATTGTTGCACTCATAGTTTCATCAAACAAAACAGATGCTGATGACATAGCACGGGCTCTTCGGATACGTACAGCTGATTTTATGCCTTTCTCCGTACCATCTTCAGGGTGTCCATCAAACACTATGGTGCAATTGGACCCATAGTGTTTTTTAACCTAGTTGATATATTTTTCGATGATAGTGGAAAAAATTTTCATTGGTATTCCACATAAATCGATGTAACAAGAACCCACCATCAACAACGAAGATAGCATTGCTTGTATTAGCATCGATTGGACTGAACAGCTTATAGAGATCGGATTTTCTAGTCTTCCGCATTCCAAAGTCATCGAAAAAATATAATGGATAGGGGGCTAATTCAAATCCGAAGTATGACTCTAGCTCCTTTGGTGATTTCATGCGAACAGGGATTCTGCAGAAAATTGTATCAGGGCTGACTGGGACCGCTCCACCGTTAATCTTCACTTTGCAGTTCACTGCTCGTAGTGGCGAAGGAAAAGGAGTAAGCCAAATGGCTATTGATAGGGGTCCCAGGGAATGAATGCCATATAATAATGTAATAACAACATACCAATTGTATATAATAATATTATAGAATGGTAGATTTAAATTCGAGTAAATAGTAGACCAATGTAATGTGGTCAATTTTTTCTTTTGCATAATATAATTATATATATATATATATAATATAATATATATATAATGATATTATGCAAAACATATGTATATATAAGTTCGAATAACTTGACCTATGTGGTAGCTCTTTGCGTTTATTCATTTGGGCTGGCCGTTTTTGAATTACAGGCGTTAAACCGGCTTTTCCTCCAAGTTGGCAAAAATTGCCCATTTTTGACAATCGATTGTGGCTAAACCGCTGAACCGAATTTAACTTTTAAGGACTCATTAGACGCGGAATTTTATGCTCTTTAATTTTGTAATAAATCACTTTGCGGTACGATGCACCATTTTCAAGGTATATGCGAAAAACTGAAAAAAGTGCCAAAATTTCGCGGTTTTTTGGCTCCTAAAAGTGAAGCCCACCTAAATTTACTTCGCAAAACCCACCCAGCACTTACTTGGGATGCCAACGGTGGATTAAAATCATCTCCAGCTCTGAACTATTTTTCGGGCAGCAAAAGTCTTATTTGCCTGGGTTAAATGCATAAATTGCAAAGAATCATCAGAGTAGAATAAGCACAATTGGTTTAAAATATCTAAGCTGTTTCTTTAAATTGAGCATTAAACAGGGAGAAACGAAGATAGATAATATTAATATAAGTAATAGATAGTATAAGTAATTGGTAGTAGATTTGTTAAGTTAATATGAAGCCTCAACATAGCACAGTGATTATGCCACTAGAAATGGTACACGGGCGAAGTGTGAAGGTTCCGGCTTCGGGTCCCATCGCGCGTCCGTCGACTTAACCGTTCGGCGTTTTCCGTGGTTTTCTCCGAAACTTAGCGTAAATACGGGCTAGGAACCCTTAGAAAGATCCCCACGGAGGGCATCCCCCGTTGTGTTGTCGTACTGACGAGGATTTATAAGCGGGTTTCGAGCCAAGCACACAAATGTTGTATATACGCTTAAACCAAACGAGCGAAACTCGATCCGTCGGAGCGATTTTTGGCGCAGCTTTCAAAAGTGCGCTTCTCGTTTAGGAGCGTTTTTCGATCACAAGAGCCGAGCGAAATATGCGTGAATCGAACAATAAGCGAGGAGGGGAATTCTCAGAAAAAAGACTACTTAAAGAGCACTTTTGCGGAAATACCGGTAGGTTCCGATGCAAACGGAATGTATCGTTTTTTTCGCTCTTTGGGTGTAAGCGTGTACGTTGTTGTTTTTGTTGTTGTGTTGGGGCATGTATTCGGATTTGTGTGTTTGTTCACGAGCAACCGCGGGACAAACCGAGGAACAAAAAACTCTATTCGCAAATCTAAAATAGGAAATTTCTCTCATACCCAAATAGTTTTTTGGCGGATGTATGTTTAAAATTCATGCAATTATGGGTTAACCCATTAGCGCCCGACTTTTTTCAGCACATTCTCAAATTTATGTTGATGCCAGAAGTGATAAATAAATTTCCGACATTTGTGTGGTATTAAGGACGTAAATCTTTTTCTAAAAATAAGACAGAGAAATATTCTCATTTAAATTTATTATAGCTGAGTATTTTATGGATATCAGATTTTGTATTCAAGAAATTAAGCAAGAAAAATAAACTAATGTTTAAATATTTGAGTGACTTACAAATTTCGTGTCGGTCTAAAAATAGATCGCTGGACATTAATGGGTTAAGGGGTATTCCTTTAACCTTTTAACGCGCAGTGTTTTCCCGCTCTGGAAACACCAAACTCTTGCGTTTTGACTGTTGCCAGTCACGAAAAATAGATTTGATTTCTATAAAAATAGTTGCGGGTGGCATGGCTCCACGAGAATCCTTTACTTTTGAACATGTCCTTTCCCGTAAAAAAATGGTCACGATTATTTTTAACAGCACTGACATCTGCCGAAAGATGGAAGAACGCGAGAACAGCTGGATCGATTGCCCAATGCTGAAAAGAGGGCAGCCGTTGCTATCGCTCCACTTAACGCACAGCCAGCTGTCGTCAAAAATGGGTCTCTAGATCTGTGGCACGCGATGAACGTTTCGATCGTCCGCCATCTTGCTGGTAGTTAAGTCGACCGATGGCAACGGCTGCCCTTTTTTCAGCATTGGGAAAGGGTTGCGCCTCAAAGGGTTAAGACCTGGACAGCCCCATCAGTGCCCGATTGCATAGTGCTCTCAACTGGAACGCGAAAGGTGCCTGGTTGAAACTCAGGAACCTGGTTAGGAGCCCTTAGAAAAACCCACACGGAGGGCACCCCAAGCTCGGCCTACATCCCTAGGGTTTAGATAATCGGCAATAATCCCGAAAAGAAACAAGCAAATTAGATCTGGATTTTTTTTTTCTGCACTCACACGAAAAAGTATTTGAGTGTGAGATAAATTTATTACTTAAGTTTTATAAATAACTCCTTTTGTAATTTTGTAATATAAGTTTTTTCGATTTAGACACAGCTCAAAAGAAATCGGTGAAATTATTATTCTATACCTGATTCACTTCTTATCCCTTTAAGACTTGGGCAGGCCTCTCAATTGGTCCTCTTTTTATAAAATTCCTACCTCTATAAGTAATAGAGTAAAATGTGCTGCTTCTTCAACAGTTGTTAAATGTACTTTTAGATGTTAAGGTTTCGCCTATCAAACTATTAAAATACTAGGCTATATAAATAAAACTTTGATGAAGGTAGGAAATTAAAAAAAGAGGACCAATTGAGAGGCCAGCCTGGGTTATTTTTGCTACAAAAAAGTATTTGAGTGTAAGATAAAGTTCTTACTTTAGTTTTGTGAATAGCTCATCAAGTTTATCGAATCACACACAACTCAAAAGAAATATGAGAAATTATTATTTCATGCCTGATTCAGTTCTTATAAAGAACAAGGTTTTATGTATGACTTACACTTTTTGTGAGGATGTAGATCACATACAAAATTGTGGAGGTCAGGGCTTAAATGGTTACTAGCCAAGTTGATCCTCCTAAAAGAGTATTCGAGTAAATGTCAAATTTCCTACATTGGTTTCGTTAAACTAAAATTTTGTATCATAAAATGTGAATAGTGTTATGTGTAATAACAATGCTTCATATTTCTGTCAAGTTCTGCACTTTCAAAAACTATCGTAAAATACCGGAAAAGCGACCCCATCGCAAAGGAAAATCGCGATCTATGGAGGCGGATAAACGGTAAGTCAGAAAAATATACCGTTCAAGCGCCCCCTCTATCTTCAATTGAAGCTGGATTCATACTGTCTGTTCCGTACCGCTAAGACGCCACGATGGCGTCACTCAGCGAAGCAAAGCGGAGAAGAGCATCATACTGATTTCACACTTCGCTGGAATACCCCTTTAAGCCCTGACCTACACAATTTTGTATGTGATCTACATCATCTCAAAAAGTGTAAGTCATATTTCCTAAGTCGATTTCATACATAAAAGCTTGTTCTTTAGAAGAACTGAATCAAGTATAAAACAATAATTTCTCATATTTCTTTTCAGTTGTATGTTATTCGTTAAACTTAATGAGCTATTCACAAAGCTGAAATAAGAAATTTATCTTGCACTCAAATACTTTTTCACAGCAAAAATAACCCAGGTCTTAAAGAGTTATGGCGTGATTTCATTGGTGCATTTACTGCAACTCCGCAAGCTCGCGCGCGTGCAGCTAAAGCTTCAAAACGAAAAAGAACGTTGCGGCAGAGTGGAGACTGAGGCAGAGTGTAGTATGAATCCACCTTAAGGAGTGGGGGGGTTATTCGATTTTCATTTGCTCTTAAAATACGGAAAAAACGCCTCCTTAAAGTGTAACTACCATAACATACTGGTAATAACTACCATAAAATACCGCAAAAGCGCCCTCTATGAAAAGCGCCCTCATATTGCCTCCCTCATATTACTCCCCTCATATTGCCTCCTCATAAGCCTCCGCAAAAACGCCCTCATATTGCACTTAGGAAATATGACTTGTACATGGATTCATACTGGCCGGTGACTTGCAGCGGCTATGCGTAGAATATCCCTTTAAGACCTGGGTTATTTTTGCTACATAAAAGTATTTGAGTGTAAGATAAATTTTTTATTTTAGTTTTCTGAATAGCTCAATAAGTTCACCGAATAACACACAACTCAAAAGAAATATCAGAAACTATTATCCCATTTATGCCTAGTGTCCCTTTTTTGGGACGGCATTTTCGCTATTAGTCGAAAACATTATTCATTTTTCCTAGCCTTTGTTCATGAGTATTGAGACTCAACTCTACAAAATATTTTAACATGGCCAAGTAGGATGTTGATATTTCGATTTTTATGCATAATGATTTTAAAAGAAATCATCCCTTGTTCAAGAAGTTGACATCAGAAATTTATCTATTATTTCTGTTATCAGTAAAAATCGAAGAAAGTCGCAAAAATATCCAGGCACAAATGGGTTATTTTATACCTGTTCCAGTTCTTATAAAGAACAAGGTTTTAAGTATGAAATCGACTTAGGAAATATGACTTGCACTTTTTGAGAGGATGTAGATCACATACACAATTTTCTAGGTCAGGGCTTAATGGGTTATTGGTACGCAACAGACAGTATGAATCCAGCTTCACTTGAAGATAGAAATGACACTTGAACGTGTATTTTTTCCAATTTTCAACATTTATCCGCCCCATAGATCGCGATTTTCCTTGAAGATTGAGAGGGAGGGCGCTTTTGCGGTATTTTATGGTAGTTATTCATAAAACTGATGTAGGAAATTTAGCTCACAGTCGTGGCTATCGAGTGATCAGCAGTGAGTCTTTTAAATTCGTTCATTTAAGGGTTAACTCACCTTTACTCGCTACCGAAACGCAACTGATCAATGAAACTGATTACCTCGCACCGCAGTGTGTTCTTGAGAATAAACTCGCAAACTAGACGCAGGCCACAGTAAAAAAATAAGAAAACAATAAATCTAAAAAAAAAAAAAATCATTCCGATCGCTTTAATTCACGGGGTATGTATCAGGCACGAGTTATGACGTAACGCTAAAGTGCCTATAAAACTCAACCTGCTTCCTCTGTATGTCTGCTGACAAGGTATACAGGAGAAATCCGAATGTTTTGTCTGTTTCGTTGATTGTGCGAAGAAGATAGTATTAAAAGGCTTGTCAATCATAATTAGTTTTGGAATCCATAACTGCGTTATCGATTATACTCGTAGACTTTTTATCGAGGTAAAAGTATTTTGCTAATTATCTGGTGCAGTGTTTCGATAGAAGTGCCATGAGTTACGTAAACAGGAAATTCGGTTCTTGCACAATACCGTGGACCATCGCAGTGTGTTGCAACTCGCCGTATCATGTGGATTTTAGTTTCGAGAGCCCCGTTTTCAACGTCGAAACATCGTACGCTGTAACGAGATGGAGAATGAGTGTGAGGCACAGGAAGAGAGAAGGTCGAGAATCCAAAATGAAATTTGATCTGAAGCGCTTAGCGTTGGAGGGTGTCCCTGGAACTCGTGTGGACGGTCAGTTTAAATTAACCCTGCTCAGAGGGGAAGAAGAACAAAAGGTAGCTGCAGAATATTTCGAACTTAATCCCACGGAAACAATCAGATCTGATATTAGAATCATTGATCCTTTACCTAGTACTGTCATAGATTTAAAATTGAAACTCGTATTTTATTTTTATGGAGTCTCCGAATCGTTTCCTGGATGCAGTGATCCGTATGTGAGAGCGCTCAGTGCAGATATGGAACATCTGTTCCAAACTCCGCGCAATAGCTACGATATAGTCTTTAAAGCTGGGACCTTTTTTACTTTTTACATGCATAAGTGCATTCTGCTTCAAAGAATTAAAAAGGAAGAGGCAAAAACAAAGATTAGAGAGGAAATAGAAATTTCTTTTGGTAACTCCGGTGTAAGGGATGCTTTGTTTCAGACTTGCGCTTATTTGTATACAGCTAATATGGCTCTTTCTACTCGGATGCCGTCAGTTGATACGTACGAACAAGTGGTAGACTTCGGACTTGAGCCAGTGATGACTTACTACGAGCCAGACTACTTAAAATTGTACACTCGGACAGAGTGCGAGGATCTTGTCTTGTCTTGGGTCATATCTGATCTTAAAGGTAGACGAGACCTGGAACTCTCTAGCCCTCGAATAACAGGAGAACTAGGTAGCATCATGATGAAAATGAGAAAAACCGAGCGGGGTGGCGTGAATATAGATTGTGAAGTCGATTTTGTGAAGGAGAAATACATATGCTTGGCACTGCACATAAAAACTGAAAGATCGAATGAGGTTCTGCTATTCAGAGACCATAAAAGGGTGCACATACGAGATTCCGAGCAGGTTCCGGAATACATTCTCGAACGCATTCCGAAAGGTGGCAGCGTTACTTTAAAGCTGGTGGTCCGCATGCATTGCACTGAAAATGATATAGAAGAAAGGACAAGGCTGAGGTATCCGAGCCTGGGGGAGTCTCGAATGATTCGCAAACCTTATTGTGATCAACGAAATTACAAGCAACTGTCCGATGACATGATGTCAGTTTATCGTGGCTCTAAATATTTCAGCACAGTAATCGACAGCCCTATACCAATTTACAAACCTCGCGGTGATGCAGACTTTTTTTTGCGGTTTCGAAATCCAGAGTTTGCCGGAACTGCCTTATCGGATACTGCAGTTCACGAGCGTATGTTTCGGCCTGATTCTCTTCGTGCGGTAGTTCAGTTTATCTACAGTGGACAGTTCGGCGACTTCAGAGAGATTGCAGATGCCTTCAAACTTCATAAAATCGCGAAGGATAGCGAGTTTCGTTCTTTAGAGGAGGCTTTGGTTGAGAATATGAAAAGACTAGTGACTAACGAAAACGTCCAAGTGGCCTACACTCATGCTGTAAATAACGGTATATACGATCTCGAAAATTATATCAGGTCACGTGAGGACCTTACTAGCCTAGTCGTAACTCCTGAACGTGAAGATCTCCCCCTAACGTGAAGATCTTCAGAAAATTTGAAATATTTATAAGTAAAGATCTCTTTAAAATGTTAAATTGTTTAAATGGATATTTCTTGTAATAATGTTGCAGGGTTTTGGACTAACTGTTTTTTTCTTAATAAATTTCGTTGGTTAAATTTGATAGTATTGTAATGAATGCATTAAAAACGGATTGTGAAATTTTACATAAAGTTTGAGGATTTAAAAGAATGTTGACCAGACACTGGTAGTTGACTGGATGGTCAATTACAAATTTTAGTATCTCAAACAAGTATAGGTGTTGGGGGGGACTTCATCAAACATGAATCGTTTTACTTAATAAAATTTCACATGAACGCCCATTAGTTAATGAATTTGTTGTCCATTGGTTAATGAATGTAAATGTTGGATTAAGCGTATTGCGTGATATTCTGATCATTGAAAATGAGTCCTGTTAAAGGAATAACCAAAATGCGTCTGACGACAAAAGAGTTGCGATCCCTTCTCCTTCCAGAAATTCGTATAGACCAATTTTTTGTTTTAGAATTGGTACACTTCAAACTTTAATCAGTTTTCAATTTCGTTAGTCTCATTTCCTTACTTTTGCTCTCAAAATTTGTGCTATTTTGTCTTCCCTTTTTAAGCAAGTATTTAAGCAGGATTTCATGAGTATATGAATTGCATTTTATGCTCCTTATTAACTAAATGAACCTTAATTATTCTTAATTGGTACCTTATCGGTCTAATTTTATTTGCCGACCATAAGTCCCGTATGGAGTATTTTGTCAAAGATGGCCACTCTGGCGGTGTTGCTTAGTAGATTCTCAGTTTTGCTTTTACATTCCACAACTTGGTATTCAATTCCCGGCGTGGGAACCAACCTCTTGTGCAGCTTTTAATATTTACCAAGCCTATTTTAAGAGTACTCATCCGAATCTTGACGATTTATTGGGTGAAACCCCACATCATTTTCTTTCCTTCAGTGTATTAATTTTCTTCATCTATTGTGAAGTGTGCGATTCTGACTGGCATCTGGATGGGCGCCCCCATCCAGATGACTCTTTTATCTACATTTTATCTTTCTACAATTCGCCTTTATCTTTTTAGATTTCATGGATTTTAGCCTTACTTTATATAACACTCTTTTACTTGGAGAAACCTTGCTTTTAATAATTTGCATAGTCTGGCGCAGTTTGTCCTTCTTGAACCTTGTGCCATTAAACTTCAACCAACCACAACTTGGTAAGAATACAGGCTCGAGGAGACGCGTTTTATTTTTTCTATGGCACCTGAAGGCTAACAATTCGTAACCTAGTCCTGTAGAACTAGGTCCCTTAATTCCTGGCCACGGGGCAATTTCCCCTTTTTTCAGGATCTCTCAACGGGCTTGACTAAAATACTCCCAAAATCTGAAGTTCTGTTTTCAAATGTTACAGGACATTTTACTTAAGCCAAATATGAAGCTTGGACCATGTCTGTTTTAATGTATAGAGTTACTGTTAAACTTCAGTAAAGTTTTTTGGTCCAACTCTTCAGTAGCCAAGTAATTTAATAAGAACGTATATCAGTTTTTCATGAATTGAACGTTTAATAATTCTTCAATCATGGAATTTAAAATATATGCCTGCTAGATATACATAAAACAATGTTATTCAAGGTGTGCAAAAATGTAATCTATTCTTTTGAAGTTTCTAATTAAGGAGCAATCTTCATAACTATTATATCGAAACACTTTAAATGCCGCAATACATGTTATAAAGTCTAATTTTTTTTAAAGCAACCCTTTTAAAGTACGTATATATACATATAAATTGGGTTTTCACAAAAATGGTGAATGTTAATGGTATTAAAGCAAATTTATGAATTAAATTTGATTTGCAAAGTTTGGTGCTTTAGTCATGTTAATTTAGTTTCGATGATCCCTCTCTCCTTTTTACTTCCTTGTACGTAGTATAAGGAAGTAATGTGATCCCGAAAAATTTTGGGGGCCAAATTTCGACAAAAAAACCGATTTTGACTACCTCTAAATTTAATTAAAAAATTTTTTCGATTCATCCTATCGTAGGCTAGCATGCACGATCATATTAACGCGTCTGCAACTCATTTTGACCAGCGGCGAGTCTGTTGTGGCCAGTTTTTCCATGCCGTCTGTACGTACGTATGTATGTAACTCGCATATCTCAAAAACTATGGGTCGTAGAATGTTGAGATTTGATATTTAGGATTGTTCTATGATCTAGTTGTGCACCTCCCCTTTTGGTGGCAATCGAATGGATAGTTTATGTACAGGACCGCCCAAAAGATTCGAAATACATTACGCTCTATGGGCCGAAATTCATTAAACTCGCATATCTCAAAAACTATTAGGCATAGAATGTTGAAACTTTATATTTAGGATTGCTGTAACATCTAGTTGTGCACCTCCCCTTTCGATTCCATTCGACTTGATAGTTTATCTACAGAACCGCCCAAAAGATTCGAAATACATTACGCTCTATGGGCCGAAATTCATCAAAGCGTTTTTTAGAGGTATTGGGCTATTTCAAACAACTCAGAAGTGATGTATGCTGTAAAGAGTTAGAAAATGAATTTCTCCATTAAAAAAAGTGTCTTTATCATTTGTAGTTCTGCTACAGGAACACTCAAAAGATTTCCAATACATTACGGTCAATGGCAATTTTAGGGGCATTCATCCATTTCAAGCACAATACCGTCCTACCACATAAGTTAGGTAATGGTCCGACCACGGTCACGTGCCTCCCTCAAGAACTATGCCAAAAGTCGCCAAGCTTGGCGACTTTTGGTGTACGTGTGTGCATATTTAACTCTCAAATCTCAAAAACTATTATGAAATTTAATATATAAGAATGTTGTAACATCTAGTTGTGTATCTCGATTTTTGGTTCCAATCTAATGGAGAGTTTATTTACAGGACCACCGAAAAGAATTTTAGTACTTTAATGTCTATGGACATCTTCAATATAATACAACTGTAGACAGTCATTGTTTGGTACATGCCCAAAAACTCGCCGTCTGTCCTCGACCTTGGCGAGTTTTGGCGAAATATCGCCAAATTTGGCGATAGTCAGTCATTTGGTCCATGCCCAAAGTATCGCCATTTGTCATCGTTCTTGGCGAGTTTTGGCGATAATCTGTCATTGTTTGGTTCATGCTTAAAATCTCGCCAAATTTCGTCGACATTGACGAGTTTCGCCGAAATATCGCCAAATTTGGCGCCAAAAATTATTTCGTATTTTGTATAACACTAAAACTTTCACCAGTAGATTTTTGAACTTTTGTATTTAGAACTATTGTAATATCTAACTGTTTTCCATATCTTTTTTGACAGCAATCGACTGAGAATTTATTTACAGGGTGAGCCAAATGACTTTAAATACATTGAGGTGTATGGATGCATTCAATTCATTGAAAGTCTGTGGTCAATGACTACTTTGGCTATCCCCAAAATCTCGCAGACTATCTCAAGTTTGTCGGCTTTTGGTGAAATATCGTCAAATAAAGTGTCAGAAGGAAATATTTCAAATTGAACTCAGCTTGGCGATATCGAAATATTTGTCTAGAAACCGCTAAACCTTACTATTATTGATATTTTATCTCTTTCAAACAAATAAGTTTAGAGGAAGTGCGTCGAAAATATTTTTGTTCTAATGGACGTGCAAGGAAGTCATGTGTTGGACACATCAGATTTTTTCTTTTAATAACGGTAAATTTATTTTCATTAGATGAAAATTGTCTGTGTACTAATTTCCCTATTTTACATGAAATTTAAACATTGGCTTTTGCCAAGGCAATTTAATGGTGATGTTTTGATCAGGGGAGCAGAGGGGAGCGTCTGTAACTCGGTAAGGGTTCTTTTCTGGCAACACATCTTTTGTCTAAAAAAGCCTTCAGAATATTCTACAGCAATTTAAAAATTGGTGTTCATATGCGAGATTTTTACATGGAAAAAGTGAACAAATTTAGAGTAATAATATTTTTACTTAAAGAACAATAATACTAGAATTAAAATAAGCTTTATGAAACGGTTTCAGATTGATATTTTTGGTTCGAGGTGTAGTGAACTAATGAAAGTAATCAGTCGTTACTTGAGAAAAAAAATTTTTTGATTTAATGCTTAAAGTTCTTTTATTTATTATATAATAGTCTAGAAAGCATTGCTTTTAATAGTTTTGAAAATTCGAATTTTAAATTATCTATTTCATACTAAACGGAATAAATGGAATTAGATTTTACATTCCCGATTTAAAACTTAAGACTGAAAGCATCGTTTTCCTTATAAATAAATATTCCTTATAAATAAATATAATCTTTATTCCCGATAAATAACTTGTTATTAATGGCGAAATTTTCGGTATATTTTAGTGTCCTCAATCTCGGATAACCCGTTAAAATCGCGCGATAAGATTCGCAACATCTCCGGAAATATAAAATTCGTGAAAATGAAAGTAAATTAAAGGTTTTATGTTGCCCGATAAATTCAAAATAATGTTATGAAAAAAGTGAATCAAATTTGAAGACCCCATTTGCAAATTAAAGGATATCGGATTAAAGCATGCGTTATTTTTAAACGAATGGTATCTGCAACTTTTCGGTGTTATAAACGATGGACAAATAAAGTGGGTGGTTTTCTTTTCCGCAGCTGCATTCTAACAAATATCCGGCTCCAAAGGCGTATTTCCCCTGAAACTTCAGTTACTATATTGTAGTGAATATCACTCAATGGGCACAATCAATTTTGAAGCATTTTTCAAACTCAAACTTGCAGGTGAGCAGTTTCCGAAACCTTTCTACTAATTTCACTTGCATCAATTTTGCGACATAGTTTAACTGAAACATGTACCATAATGAGTTTCTATACATTGAATTTATAATTTTTAATATTTCACACAAAGGAATTTGCACCAAGATTGGTGCATGAATTGTAAAAGCAGTGCAGTTTAAAGAATGGTTGAGTTCCCTAAAAGATGACGATCATATCGGATTTATTTAATACAGGACGCATGAAAAGGTTTGATCTTGCCTCATGCATCTACTACTCGTACCTTCAAATGATAATTATCCGGTTATTAAAATATCTAGTCCTACCCCAATATAATTCAGAAGTCTTCACTTTGTTTGGTCAGTTTCCAGAAGGTTTGCAGTGTATGCCAACCATTTAAATCACGGTGTCCTCGGCGTGAGGACATGACATTGATTGTTTTGATCCACGGAGAATAAATTTGATTTTAATAAAATTCAGGCCATCGTTACACGAGAATCATTTTCCATTTAGCATATTTCTCGTAAAGTGTAGATTATTTGTAAAATCAATATAGGAATTATATTTAACAGTACTGACATCTGCTGAAAACTGGAGAATACGATGGAAGTGCACAGATATAGAACAACTGGATAGACTGGCCAATGCTGATAATAGGGCAACCATTGCCATCGCTCGATTTAGCTACTAGCAGCATGGCGGTCGCTCGA
Source organism: Cheiracanthium punctorium (assembly GCA_038373885.1). Lineage (NCBI taxonomy): Eukaryota > Metazoa > Arthropoda > Arachnida > Araneae > Cheiracanthiidae > Cheiracanthium > Cheiracanthium punctorium. The sequence continues at coordinate 847,244 of JAWZYV010012308.1, read as the reverse complement.
ATCGCCCATCGTGTGCCACAGATCGAGACAATTTTTGACACAGCTGGCGCTGATAAATAGTTGCGCTTTAAAGGGTTAACAGAATATGCTGTGAAGGTGAATGCTTAATCTAGGGACTATAGACGAATCCTGTCTTAACGAAGTCCGTTGCAGCGGAAATCTCGCTACAGCGAAGACTTTGGTAATCTCCGAATCAAATTACAGTATGGAAATAAAATCTGTAGAACCTTCCTAGCTTTCGTTCAGTTTCCTGGTCCCCTGGACTTCGTGAAAGTGAGACTCTGAAGTATTTATTTTAGTTAAGTTTATCGCGGATCGCAAATGTTTTCAGCCCGAAGCACCACAAAGTAGCTTTGCCTCAGTATACAATACTGAAGTTCCCCGTTGTGCAACAAAACCTCAAGTTTCAAAAAAATAAATCGGTTTCTCCTTAAATATTTAATATTTAACTATGCAGGGTGTCACAGAAAGGTGGTAACGGGCTTTAATTCTTGGTCATTAGATAAGTGGCGAGTGTAAATTGAAATAATGTGCAAATTAAGGTCTGAAATAAGCCTCCGTTAAGAAAAAATTCTCGTTCTTTTACAAAATGTTACACTTTTTAAACTTGTATAAGATCCCCGTACAAAAACATTGACGATTAGTAAAATGTGTCCCATACACTAATGAGGTGATATACATAATTCCAATCTTTCATCATACAAATTCGCAGAGATATCTTTGAGAGATAATCGCGAACTTTACATAATTTCGAAGGAAAACTTTTATTGTTAGATTGGAAAAAAGATTTTCTTTCGTAATCTCTGTACGACCCCTGAAATGCGATTATACGATGTAATTTTTTTCCCTTCGAGAGCTATGGGAAAAATGGTTTAAGTCAGCGTTATATTTATCTTCACTGTGTTATATTTATCTATATCTCTGACACTTTTTCAGGTATAATTCTAAATTTTGTATGTTGCCTTAAGAGTACGAGGCACATTTTACTACTTGGGGGTCGTCCGTTTCATACGGGGGTCGTATACAAATTTAAAAAGTAACTTTTGAAAATTAAAGAGAGGAATCTTTTCTTAACCTGTGCAGCACAGCCAGCTGCGTCAAAAAAGGGTCTCTGGATCTGTGGCACGCGATGAACGTTTCGATCGTCCGCAATCTTGCTGGTAGTTAAGTCGAACGGTGGCAACGGCTGCCCTTTTTTCAGGATTGGGAAAGGATTGAGGCTCAAAGGGTTAAGTAGCCTAATATTTTAATAGTTTGATAGGCAAAACCTTAACATCTAAAGGAACATTTAACTGTTAAAACAGCTAGAGCATTTTAGTCTATAGGAATTTTAAAAAAAAGGAATAACTGCGGTGCCTGCTTCAGAGGCAAAAAAGCTACATCATCCGCGTCGGTAGAAAGGCTATAACTGAAAATATCTAAATTATCTTTCAGTTATAACCTTTCTGCCAGAGTGGACTTTGGTACAAAATGTCTACCTTCCCTTAGTTGCTTCAAACAGAAACGATTGAATTTGGGTATCCGCTTTTTTAGAAGAGGGGGGGGGGGATACAATTTTTTTGAAAGCTCTTGTACTTTCTTCCTCTTTGGAGTAGTGATGTAAGTTTGGGACAAACGTTTTAGGTTTGGAAATGGACTGCTCCAGCCAAGATCTAAAATTAGTCGATCAGAAGTTCTCAAATTGAAGAATTTAAAAGGGGGAAGGTGATTCTTTTTCAGGTGTATGGCAGAGTTTCAGGAAAGATCTTGAATATCTCTAAAACTATTGAATTTTAAGAAGTTTGAAATGTTAGCGTTGTCACTCAAACTACATTGACCCCAAACCTCGAAGTTTACTGGACCGCTATGTAGCAGTCGAACAACAAATCTTAAATTATATACGAAAAGTTTTATTATAAACTTTTTTTGTACATTTCTTGTTTGTGTGTGCTCTTTTTTATATAAAATTCTTAATTAAAATTACTGATGCATAAATTAACATAGGGCATTGCGTTTTGTAGTAACTATGAATATTTTTTTTTTTAATTCGTTTATAGCGTTCCCTTTGTAACGTTCAGGAAAAAAATATATATATGTGCGTATGAGGTACATGTTTTTCTTCGTTGGTAGAAACCTTCCCATCGTTAGCGTTATAGATGTAGCGTTAAATTCATTAACCTGGTTTTCTCTTTAATATGCAACAATCAATAAAAATGGTCAATGGTAAAAATTACGTGAGATAATACAATGGTAAAAATTACGTGAGATAAAGTTTACAGAAATCATGATGAACCTCGGTGACACAAAAAAAGTGTTTGCTCTGTACTTTGATAAGTAATTTTTGAACTGCAGTTTTTCGTCAGTGTTGACAAAGTTTTTAGAACTTGAGTCATCGATGGGGGGAAAAAACATTCTGGGCTGACTGCAGAAAGAATTTCGCTAGTGAGAGTGAGATAAATATTTGAGGTATATTTTTGTAACTAGGCAAATTGTTCTGATAAACACGGCTACTGTTATTTGATATAATTCAATACAACTTCATATCCCCCCCCTTTTTTTTAAGTGAAATAAATTCAGCTCATTATATGATTAACATCTTTCCAAAAATTCCAAATGTAGGATTTCATAGTTGCTTCAGTTTGCGTAAGCAAATTATAAAGAAAAAAGTTTTTGTGGGATAGGAAATTGAAAATATTTTTAAAGTGCTATGATTCGTTGAATAAACTTTATTTTAAACTAAGAGTTATTCGAACGTAGACAAAATTTTGAGCATGACGAAATTTGTGCGAGAGCTCTGCAAGCTCTAATCAAAGGACAGTTGCAAACTCATAAATTTACGGAATTTGTTCCAGAGAAGAAGAATACAGACTTTCCGCAACGCAAAGGAATTTTTCATAATATAGTAACAAGTAAATAATTTTACACGATAAAATTTGTGATTGTAATTTAACAATTCCTGTATATATCTGGGGAAAGTTTTAAGAAGCTTCTGAAAATTTCACCCCACATTTCTGATATTCGATTATTTAAGATAATTTAAATAAATTTTTATTGAAAAAAAAAGAAAATGTCATATATTACACTGGCCTCCAAAAGTTAAGTAACAATCGTTTTTTTTAACCTAATTGCAAATGAATGAATGTAGAAACGCCAAATTTGGATAACATTTGCACAAAACAGTTAGTTATTGACTGAAACATGAAAGTTTACACAAGAAAAACGCAAAAATGATTTACAATGAAACAAATAAGCAATCTCGCCGGAAGAGTCCATTCTTTGAAAAAATAATATATCAAAGTTTTATGTGGTAAAGTGTCACGGAGACAACAAAAATGAGTTTTAATAAAGGATATGCCCACCCCAGCTTGAATGCATTGGCGGAATCTACTTTCCATGCTGTCAATTAAGTTGTCGGTTACCGAAATGGGAAGCGAAGACCAGACGCGAAGTAAGATATGTCCCAACTCTCCTAAAGACCTTGGAGGTGTACTTAAAGCAGCAACCTGTTTTCCAGGATAGTCCCAACAATGCTCTATCGGGTTCAGGTCTGGAGATAGAGCCGGTCATTCCATTCGTTCTAAACCAAGACCCTCGAGATATTCCTTAACAACTACAGCTCGTTGAGGTCATGCATTATCATCTATCAGGATGAAATCATTTCAAATTCCACCGGCAATATGGGCGGACATATCAATCAAGGATCTCATCCCGGTATCTTACACTAGTCAGAGTTCCTCCCAGGAACACATGCAGAGATCAGTGTGACCACTGATTGAGATCCCTGCCCAAACATTATTCCACCACCCAGAGTTGGGCAGTATCGCTAATACATGTATTTTCAAAATACATTTGTATCTTGTATTTTGTATTTTCACTCGTAAAAAAACAAAGTATTTTGAGAATGTATTTCAAAACACATTTTCAATGTAGTTTGTATTTTCAAATTATAAAAAATACATTTTGTATTCAGACATTGAATTAAACGAAACACCACAGATTGCTGATTTTTACTTTCCCCCTCTCTTGATAAAATTTATTGCACCAGAATTGCACGTAGTATTGTGACTGAAGAAGTGTTAGGATCTCTTGTAATCTAAACAGGAAAGAAAAGCCTTTCATACCCCTGTTTAAATACAAACAGTATATTTGGTCTAGAAATGTTTCTTGTACATTCCCACTAATATATGAAACCAAAAGTAGTAAAAACATTTTTAGGTAGTATTTATTAGATTCTTTGAGGGAATTTGAATGATGTGTTGCTAAGTTCTAGAAAAATAAGGATACCTTGTATTTCTGTAGCAGTATAATGGATTCTTGGTTATTGTGGATAAGCTACAAAGATGCACGAAGACTATCAGCTTTGGGGGTGGGGGCAGATGCCTTGAGTGGGTGACTTTTTAAGGGGGTTTGAAGAAACATTTGGTTACATATGGAGTAAAACAACCCAAATTCCATACCATTAGAGCGACAGCTTCCCGTAATAGGGAAGAATGGAAATTTGATCTAGAATGGAAATTTGATGGGATGAATCAAATTTCCATTCTAGATGATTTTTAATCCTTTTGTGCAATTCTTAATTAAAAATGTTTCCAAAGTTTGTCTATTGATGAAAAAGTTAAGGAGCAATGTCAGTTACAGAAGCTGAAAACTTGGATAATAGGCAAAATACTTAAATTTACGAGAAATTCGAAAACTCACTGAAAGACAAAACTTGATTTTTTTAGGTTGTGATTTAGCTGAGTATTTATATTCAAACTTTCAAATGAAATCAATAAATAATAAATATTATATGGTAGATGTTTATTTTTCGCACTGAGACTTATGAAAATAAAAGTTTTTATAAACGATTTTGAAACAAACGACCATTCATTGTTCACATTCTGAAATTGTATAGTTTTGAGTATTAATGCATTCTCAGAAATGGTCTGTTTCAGATCTTATTGCTGTAAAGGTAAAATTTCCAAAGACAACGTTTAAAAAAAAATAATCAACACCTCTTCCTTAATACAACTATTAAGATTGCTTTTATTATTCTTTTTAAAATGTATTTAAATAAAATAAACTGAGATCTTTCGTGGAAAATTTAGCTTTTTCTCAATTCCATTGCTTTAAAAATTTTACTTGTATTTTGTATGGATTTTGAAAATACATGTATTTTGAACTTTTTTAATTCAAGAAGTATTGTGTATTTTAGTGTTTGAATAAATGTATTTTGTATCGAAAAAACATTTTCGGTAAATTTTGCCCAACTCTGCCACCACCTCGGTAACTGACTTTAACCCTTTAGGGCGCTACCCTTTCCCAATGCTGAAAATAGGGCAGCCGTTGCCATCGCTCGACTTAACTACCAGCAAGATGGCGGACGATCGAAACGTTCTTCGTTAGCCACAGATCTAGAGACCCTTTTTTTGACGACAGCCAACTGCGTCTAGAAAGAGTCTCTAGATCTGTGGCACGCGATGAACGTTTCGATCTTCCGCCATCTTGCTGGTAGTTAAGTCGAGCGATGGCAACGGTCCCTGAGCCCCACTGTCTATTTTCAGCATATGCGGCAATCTGGACGGTGACGTACGGCAAAACCGCGAGATTCTTGTGGAGCTATGTCACCCGCAACTATTTTATAGAAATCAAATCTATTCCTCGTGACTGGCAACAGTCAAAACGTCAGAGTTTGATGTTCCCAGAGCGGGATCACTGCGCCTTAAAGATTTAAACAATGTTGGTGATACAGAGCTGCCCTCCGTGCGCGTCTGACAAGTGAGCTCGCTCGTGTAAAGAGCAGAGAAGCCTGAAAATGCTGCCTAGTCCAGGAAACGTGTTCTCTTGCCCAAGATAAGAGGACCTTTGTCTTGTGTCATCCTTTGAGGGAGGGGACATACACCTGGTCGTCATGCATAGAGAACTATTATGAAGACGCCTCTCCCTGATGCTACAGAGTGGTCTGCAACAAGTTGCGGCACAGAAATGCTTCTTCTCCTACGGCCCGAAAGAGCTATGAAACTGTTTTTTGAAGATGTTGTAGCTCGTGGTCGGCCTGGAGCTTGTCTTCTGAACACAGAAGCTTAAGTTTGATACCTATTCCAGAGAAGGTGGACCATACTGCGAGACACATTATTACGCCTAGCAGCATCAGCCTGTGACAACCCCATTTCACTCCATCCGACCGACCGCCACCTTAACGAATCGGGCAAACGGCTTTTCTCAGACATTGCAGGACCCTATTGTTTATTGTCAACGAATCTGCTGACAAAAGTTGTAAATCAACAAAATAACGAAATACGCTCGCGTAATAACGAAAGCCAGATATTTGTATATATTTAAATAGTAGTAGCTATCGTTTTTGCAAAAATTTGCATAATGTTCATTTTTATCATTTATATAAACTATAAATTTTATTAGTGTCATTTTTTCTTCAATTCCTACTATTAGGTCACACTCTTCCTATGTATGTATGTATGTATGTATATATATATATATATATATATATATATATATATTACAAATTTTCAATCGTTAATAAAATACTTTTTTATTCATCCACTCAAACTCAAATACATTTTATTAAACTTTTAGTGGATGACAATGGATGTTAATATAGTTTTGGTCCCAATCAACTGGATAATTTATCTGCAGGACCGCCCAAAAGATTCTAAATATACCTTACGCTCTATGGGCCGAAATTTATTAAACTCGCATATCTCAAAAACTATTAGACGTAGAATGTTGAAACTTTATATTCAGGACTGTTGTAACATCTAGTTATGCACCCCGCCATTTCTGTTCCATTTGACTGGATAGTTTATCTACAGGGCCGCCCAAAAGATTTTAAATGCACTACGCTCTATGGGCAGAAATTCATTAAAGCGTATTTCAGAGGTATTAGACTAGTTCAAATGACTCAGAAGTGAAAAATGTTGTTAAGGTGTATAAAATGAATTTTTCTATTTATAGTGCTGCTCCAGGAACACTCAAGATTTCCAACACTTCACGGTTAATGCCAGTTTTAGGGACATTCAAACATTTCAAGTACAGTACCGTCCTACCATATAGTTAGGTAATGGCCCGACCACGGTCACGTGCCTCCCTCAAGAATTACGCCAAAAGGCGACAAGCTTGGCGATTTTTACTGTAAGTATGTGTGCAGGGCCGGCCCAAGGGGGGTGCGAATGTAGGCGATCGCCTAAGGCCCCGCGCTTATAGAAGCCCCGCTCCTGGGCCATTTTATTGCTATCTCATAAGACATGATAGAGAAGAGGCCCCGCTCTTGCGCTTCGCCTGAGGCCCCGCACGCCCCTCGGGCCGTCTCTGATGTGTGTACTTTACTCTCAAATCGCAAAAAACTATTCGTCGTAGAATGTTGAAATTTCATATATAAGATTGTTGTAACATCTAGTTGCGCATCTCGATTTATATACCAATCTACTGGAGAGTTTATTTACAGGACCACCCAAACGAATTTCAATACATTAATGTCTATGGACATCTCCAATATATTAATCATTGCTTGGACCATTGCCAAAATATCGCCATTTGTCATCGACCATGGCGAGTTTTGCCAAAATATCGCAATTTGGCGATAGTCAGTGATTTGGTCCATGCCCAAAATATCGCCGTTTGTCTTCATCCTTGTCGAGTTCCGTCGATTTATGATCAAATTTGGCGCCAAAATTTATTTCGCATTTCACATAACTCTAAAACTTTTATCCGTAGAATGAAAGTTGTTGAAATTTAGTATTTAGAACTTTTGTAACATCTAACTGTGCATCTCTTTTTTTTCAATTCCTGCTATTAGTTCACGTTCTCCCTATATATATTTATATATCTTATTCAAATTCTCAGTCGTTAATAAAATACTTTTTATTCATCCACTCCAATCCAAATAGTTTTTTCAAATGTTTATTCATTAATTAAATTTAATGAAAAGTAACTAAAATAAAACTTTCCTTTGTTGACCTAAGTAGGACTTTCCATTGAACTCCATAGAACTCTTTAGAATTAGAGTGTTAGTTGATCTTTCATTTTTTTATATATATTACTTGTTTATGTTGAGCTTAGAAAAAATGAGCTTCTTTGTTTCTCCTTACCTTTCGGAGGCTAGAGTTTATAGCAAAATAATTATATAAAATCACAATTCGACAAGGTTTGATCACTACGTCGGATGTAGCAAAATATTCAGATATTAAATAAATTTTAAAACAAAGATACGATTTTAGATGAATGGCAAAGATATAATAAACCCACTATAATTAAAGAAATTCAGAAAAACGTTGATATTTAATTCTTAATTTTCCTTTTCTCTTCAATATTGTTTTTCGAAATGTGATCTCAATATATATATATCTGTCCTTTTGTCACCGAATCTATTTCTTGTTACACATGATTTTTGGCTCATTTCATAAATCTCGAAGGCTTATATTCACAGAACTCACGATATTGAAAAACATTCAAGTCAGAATCTGAGCTCGAAATTTCAGAGAGCACATTTATTAATAAGATTTTCATTAATAAGCTTACTATACTTCATTTCTAGACTATCGTACGTTTTGTTGACGAGAGTGATTGTGCAAATGAAATACACTCAAAACATTTTTCATTTCTTCAATTTCTTTGTGAAATTTACCAACACTCTGAACTACTGAAACAATTTCGAATAATTCACTGTACTGCCTTTCTCCTGCTTTTGTATAATATTTTGTATGTGCAGTCGAACCCACTTAATGGAATAGTCAACTTGCAGCGAAAAATTATTCTAATCATCAGTATATTCCATTAGTCTGAATTACATTTGATTTCAGGAGAAATATATTTATTTCACCTACAACAACAATTCTGTTTAAAAGTAGTATGTTCAATGAATGAGAAGTTTCTCATCTCAATAAGCTTGAACACGAGGATTGGAGGGCATGAACTTATATGCTGAGTATTATATTATCATCTGAAAGATCTCAATGTATCTAACGCGGTACGAAAAAAAAAAAAAATTGTATACGCTTATTATTATTATCGAGATCAAACAGCGGCGTAGCTACGGGGGGGGGGGGTAGGGAGGTCATAACCCTCCACCCATGAGCAATTGTTTTGTAATACAAACTGTATTTTCTTCACAAACAGCATATATATATACATATTAATGATTTGCAGTAACCCCTCCCCCTCCCCCAATGAAATATTTCTCGTTATGCCACGGAGATCAAATAATTGTTGTTTTTGGACAAGTATTATCCTCTGTTTTTCCATATTCAGCAATTTTACTACCCCGTAAATATGAAATCAATTGCTTTTTCTTGCTTGGTTAGATATGTGTTTCATTTCCAAAAATATGACAGAGCTATATTTTTCATCCCATAGTTTATGAGTGCATTTTTTTTAAAACATTTACGAATTTCCTTAGCTTATTGAGTATCAACCGCAGAGGGAATGTATCGCCATTTTCAAAAAGTTTTTCACATATTTTTGAGAGGATTATTAAAATAAATTAATTTGTTAATTAAGATAGTGAGACACAAAGTGCTGCTGTAAATCTGGTACTCAAAGCAATCATTCCCGCTTGCGCTATCTCTGAATGAATATGGGAAATCTGAAAATGAAGGAGCAGTTCTCAGAATCTATGAGACATTCTGGAATCATGAAGAAAGATCGCATTGTAATATCCAATTTCTCCGGTATTTCAATAATCGACAGCTGCATCATTAAACACGCAAGAAAAATTCAACGGTGAAGCACTTGTCAAAATATGGTATATATTTATAAAAGTAGGTATTTTATACGTATAGGAAAAGCAGAACTTCTATCATATCTGTCACCGACGGCTTTGTTTACTTCATTCCACACAAACGAAATTTGTAGTGTATTGGACTACGATTTCAATTTCTTAGGCGTTATGTATCTTTCCTACTGAAAATTTGTACACCAGTGAGGTTTTTCGATGTCGGGCTTACAAAGAAAATCTCTTCACCAAAATTTTTCATCTCAAAAGGAAGTTGAACTCTCAAGTAATTCTGTAAGGTCAGCTGAGACCTGCAGTGATGAATTTTTTAACATCAGCGAAATATAAAAACCACAAAATCTCCAAATGAATTAAAGTGTTAGCTGATCTTTCATTCTATTTTATTTTTTTTATAAAAAGAGAGATTTATTGAACTCCAAGGTTATCACACAGATTCTACTTTTGATGTCAAAAGTTGATATGTAAAAGTAAGAAATATATATATATATATATATATCGCAATACATCGTGCAATTTTGAAGGTAATTTTTGGAGAAACAGCATCAGCCTTGTTCATATTTCAACAAAATTTAACGGGCATTTTGTCTTAAAATTTAAGCACATTACGACGTAGTCATGTACTCATTCTACATCTAAAAAGCAACAGTTGTGATCCCGGCAGAAAAACTCTTAACATACGTATGTAGGGTGTATCTAAATGGTTTCAACAAAATATTATGAGAGATAGGGCACATAATAAGGAATCAGAATCACATAGCAATGTGGGGTCAAAAACGTTGTCTTCGTGTAGGCGTTAATAATTACTTTATGAAAAGTGTTGAAATGTTTGTCAGATTTCTTAAGCAAATTTCGTATAAAATGGTCTTATCTCCAAAAATCCCATAAGAAATAAAGTAGAATTTTCAACCCATTTATGCCTAGCGTCCCTTTTTTGGGACGGCATTTACGCTATCAGTCAAAAACGTTATTTATTTTTCCTAGCTTTTATTCGCGAGTATTGAACCTCAATTCCACAAAATATTTTAATATGGTCAAGTAGGATGTTGACATTTCAATTTTTATACATAATGATTTTAAATGAAATCATCCCTTGTTCAAAAAGTTGACATCAGAAATTTATCAATTACTGCCTGTGTTAGCAAAAATCGAAGAAAGTCGCAAAAATATCCAGGCACGAATGGGTTAAACTACGGATTTTAGTCACATGTTTTCTGTGAAAAATACGTTAGTTTTTGACAAACAATGGTTGGAAAGTTCACATTTGTTTCAGCACCCGTTCCAAAGTGATTATTAAAAGCTACACGAAGACGACGTTTCCGACTGCACATTGCTGTGGGATTCTGATTCCTTATTATGTGCCTTATCTCCCATAATATTTTGTTGAACTAATTTATATACACCCTGTGTATATTGAGTCGTTGCTGTTGTGAAAACTTATTTTCGGACATGGGTGTTTGGTTTCAAGAAACCGCTTAAAGGTGTAGTCCAGAAAGGTGAACAGAACCATGAAAGTATCCCGCTGTGGCCTAGTCACTAGACTCCGTTCCCGTAAGAATGCGGAAAATGAAGCAGCATCCGGCATGGCCAGTGCTTGGGAGGATGTACGCCTCTCTCGGCTGGACTGCTGTGGCACCGTGCACGCTAATGGGAGCTAGTGCATGTAAACTCTGTCGTGGCTCCAATGACCTCTGTGTTCAAACTATATCTCTGGAGATGATGATTTCAGGTGATAGGTCCCTCATCCGGAATCAGTTCGAATTGGTACGGGCGGACTTCCTATCACTGTGGCTCATTGTAATGAAGCCGTCCTGTTTGGATTTGTTTATTTGTTTGTTTGTGTGACATGTATTACGGAATTGTGTGCATAGCCCGAAGGCCGCTTATAAATCCACGTCAGAAGGACAACACAAGAGGGGGGGTGCCCTCCGTGAGAGTCTTTTTAAGGGGCCCTAACCCGTATTTTAGCTAGTTTCGGAGAAAACCACGGAATACACCAAACGGTTAGGTCGACAGCCGCCCGATGTGACCCGAACCCGGAACTTTCACGCGTCGGCCGTCTACCATTTTCAGTGACATAACCATTGTGCCATGGTGAGACGCTGCTGTTTGGAGGATCTGGCACCCTCGGAGCGGCGTTAGAAACAACAAGCAACAGCAACAAAACAATGAAAGTATTTACTGTCGCAGAGAAAGGAAATTTTTGGAAGTAAGGTATAGAGCTGTTTTGCCTACATCATTATCATTACGTCACACCTTAGCAACCAACTTTTCTTGGTCAAACATTCGTTCATTTGAGAATGGTCATTGTCCGAAAACGTGGCTTTGCATCCCTAAATATCCGAGTTGACCTAAAAAAAAATTTTCAGTGACGTCACGTGAAAATACTCTATGACTGGAGGTATGGAACCCGTGACCATACGCTTAGGTGATTAGTATGGAGTAGGACAGCAGGCCTCGCAGTCGGTCATATTTTTAAAAAACTCCTACGCTTATCAAAGTTTTATTTATATACTATTTTAACCCATTTATGCCTAGCGTCCCTTTTTTGGGACGGCATTTACGCTATCAGTCGAAAACGTTATTTATTTTTCCTAGCTTTTATTCGCGAGTATTGAACCTCAATTCCACAAAATATTTTAATATGGCCAAGTAGGATGTTGACATTTCAATTTTTATACATAATGATTTTAAATGAAATCATCCCTTGTTCAAAAAGTTGACATCAGAAATTTATCTATTATTTCTGTTATCAGTAAAAATCGAAGAAAGTCGCAAAAATATCCAGGCACGAATGGGTTAACATTTTGGACAGTTGTAAAAATTTTTAAGCTTGGGCAATTTTCCTATCTCTGTTTCCTAATTAATAACTTCCATTAGAGCGATACAGCCGCCAAAATGTTTCGATCCAATAGAAGTGTGCTCCATGGCCGAGTGGATAAGTCACTCAAAATGGCACACGGCTGAAGTGTGAAGGTCCCGGGTTCAGGTCCCATCGCATGGCTGTCGATCTAACGGTCTGGAGTTTAAATCGGTTTTCTTTAGATATGACGTGAATACGCGTTAGAACCTCTTAGAAAGTCCTTTGACCAAGACACCCCCATCTTAAGCAGATCGCCCAAATGTAGCGTTGCCTTAACCCTTTAAGGTGCAGTGATCCCGCTCTGGGAACACCAAAATCTGATGTTTTGACTATTGCCAGTCACGAAGAATAGATTTGATTTCTATAAAAATAGTTGCGGGTGACCTAGCTCCTCGAGAATCCTTTACTTTTTAGCACGTCCTTTCCCGTAAAAAAATGGTCACGATTCTTTTTTAACAGCACTGACACCTGCTGAAAAATGGAAGAACGCGAGAACATCCGGACAGATTGCTCAATGCTGAAAAAAGGGCAGCCGTTGCCATCGCTCGACTTAACTACCAGCAAGATGGCGGACGATCGAAACGTTCATCGCGTGCCACAGATCCAGAGCACAGCCAGCTGCCGTCAAAAAAGGGTCTCCGGATCTGTGGCACGCGATGAACGTTTCGATCCTCCGCCATCTTGCTGGTAGTTAAGTCGAGCGATGGCAACGGCTGCCCTTTTTTCAGCATTGGGAAAGGGTTGCGCCTCAAAGGGTTAACCGCACAAACAAGCAAACCGATAGAAGTGTTGTGTTTTGCTTTGCGGCTAAAGAACCATTCTATTATGCCTTGCGACCGGAGCCGGCTACCGTCTCGGACTTCGGTGTTGTTGTTGTTGTTGTGAACATGTAAATCGGATTTGTGTGCTTGGCTTGGAATCCGATTATCAATCCTCCTCAGAAGGACAACACAAGGGGGGTGGTGACCTCCGTGGTGGATATTTCTAACGGTCTAACCTGTATTTACGCTAGGTTTCGGAGAAAACCACGGAAAGCTCCGAACGGTTAGGTCGACGGACACTCGATGGGACCCGAACCCTGGACATTCACACTTCGCCCGTCTACCATTTCCAGTGAGATAACCTCTGCGCCGTGATTAGACTCATAGATCTTAAGTCGTCTGTCTTATCATAGGCCGTCCACTGGTTGCCACCATGATAAAACTGAAAAATTGTCTAGCCATGGTAGGGGCATATGTGCCTAATTAACAACTGCCCACCCCTTTTTTAAAAAAAATGTGAAGAAGAAAAATTGTCTTTTTTTTACATTTTTAAAAATGCATTACTTTTAATTTTTTAAGGACAATTGTAAGGACAATTTATCTTCTTACTGTACTTAGAAGTACCGTGATTTTTTTTTTCCATTTCATTGATTCATTGTAACCATTGCTTTGAAAAGTCACTGCCAAATGTTTTATTTAATCAGCTCACATCATGAACGCATGTTACTGCAGTAAGATTATTTTAAATGGATAACTTTCCGCTGTCTTGGGTTCGATTCTCCCTCACCCGAACGTTTGCTTGGGGATTTCATGGCTGTGTGGGTTTGCGCACCCAGCACTGCCAGCCGCCTGCGAGCGGTGAGGTCTCGGGTTCGAATCCCGTTAACCCATGGTTGTCATTTTCACCCCGTTCTTCTGTGTTTGTTAAGGTGACCAAACGTCCCCATTTTCCGGGGACAGTCCCCATTTTCAGGACGTTTTTCAAATAGTCCCCAGAATGTAAAAATGGAACTGGGGACAATTTTTTAATTATTGCATTGTTTTTCAATTAAATTACTGTTAATTATTGCATTAATTATAAATGTCCCCAGTTTTGTTGTCACAATCGGGGACATGTCCCCGATTCTGACTACAAAAATCTGGTCACCTTAGTGTTTGTACTTCTGTTGTGCTCTATATTAATAAATGTTTTATGGAATTAATAATAAATGTCAAACGGATATTCAGGGGTAAAAGACCATCCTCGAGATTGCAGTCAGAAACCTCAAGAACAATTCTCAATTCAAACCAACAAACAAACGTTTGCTTAAATGAACATTGCAGAATGTAGCCCCAGATGGTGAAACAGCCGGTTCTTATTTAAAAACTGAGATTTGAAGAATGATTAAAACTAAAACTAGTAGCTCGAGGGTCACTGGTTCAGAGTTTGCGAATACCACCAACGTATTTAGAGCACAGCCAATCCTATTTTGATATTTGACGATCGTCGACTATCCGCAGACGGGCGAAATCGCGTCAGCCTTTGAAAGGAAAACATACGAGCCTTTTTATGATTAGCTACATAAGCGCCCTCTGATGACACATACTGACGAATAATGATGGAATCTACTTCTAATGCACGTATGCGCACAACATAAGCTTAAAAGATTTCTACTCACAGCGCCATCTTAGACTTTTCACTTAGCTCGAGTAGGTCGATGATCGTCGTATATCCGTGTCCCTTTTTTAAAGTGTCAGTCCTGCAACATAATGGAATTTTACGACTCGCTTCATTTGTAACATGTTCTAATAATGTATTGTTTTTAATTACTTTTAATATTTAAATGCGTTACTATCATATGTGGATAAGTGTTAATGAACATATTTGTACCTCAAATATTTAAAGGCGTTTATAATAGCATACATAACACTTCATAAATATTTAATTTAAAACTTTATAAGCGTACATCACAATGAGCTACGCGAACAGAAAATTCGGTCACAGCCATGTAACGTGGGTTATCGAAGGCTGCTGTTTATGGTACTTGCCTCTCCGAGAGAAGATTGAAAGTCCTTTCTTCTACGTAGATGGCCAAGTGCAGACGAAGTGGAGAATGGCGGTAAGGTGTTCTCCTGACGAAGACTATGTGTGGTTTCAACTGACCCGCTTAAAGCATGGAGACGATCGTGCTGTATGGGCCCATTTCAGAATCTCTCACTGGGAGGCTTCGCACGACTATCTTATACTTGACCGCCAAAATCTGTTTCATCCCGGCGAGACGATGGAAGCAGGAGTGTATGGAACGTTTAATGCGCCTTTCAAATCAATCGATCTAACATTGAAACTTATCGTCTTTCCGCATGACATAGAAACTGTATCTAGGTGTGAAGATGTCTATTTAAGGCAGCTGAGCCTAGATATGAAGACAGTGTATGAAAATCACAGGTTCAACCCTAATAGTCTTGTGAAATTCGAAACTAGTTCCAATAGGGTAATATATACGGATAGAACCATATTGATGGCTCGTCTTGAGAATCCGGAAGCCAGGAATTTGGTTTATGTTCCGGATGCTGGTTTATCAGAAAAATTTACATTTGATGATTTCGACAAAGTGATGGGATTTTTATACACCGCTGACATGGCACCAGCTGCCAGATATCCTCAAGTAGGAACGTACGATCTTGCGGAAAGATTGCAAGTTCAGCCACTTATGACATATTATCAACCAGACAAGCTATATTTGTACAGTACTACTAAGCTGCATGTGTTTAAAATCGAATGGACTATTGATGGACTTGCTACTAGAAAAGAACCTTGCCTTATCAGCCCGCGAATCAGTGGTGAATTATATCACAGTGTCATAAAGATTTTTCCAGACGTTAAAGAGACTAATAAGGGCGCTATAGGCGTCAAGTTTGAAATATATCTGACGGCAAGAAGGCATGCTTGCATGGAACTCTCATTGAAGACTGAAACCTATACCGTAAAGTTAATGGAATGCTGCCACAAGACTTTCATTGGCCAAGAAATATTTGGAACTGACAAAATGATTTTAGCTGAAAACTTGAATATAATTCCAGCCCATGGACGTGCTACAATAGAACTCAAAGTTAGTTTATCCGAAAGTCCAGAAGAGTCTACTGTGAATAAAAGCATGACCATTCGCAAACCTTACTGCGATCAACAAAACTACATTCAGTTGTCAAAAGACATGCTGAGCTTATATAAGGCATTAGAATTTTGCAAATCTGATACTACATATGTCATGATGTGGACCAATCTTTTACTTTGTTATAGATTCTTTTTAGAGACTCGCAACTATGACTTCGTAATTAACTTTTTAGACAGAAACATAAGAAACAGTGATATATTGAATCGCGTAACATTCAGGACGCTTGATCAAGTGGTTCAATTTCTGTTCACTGGTAAGTTCAATGAAGAACTTAACTACAGAGATGTCTTTTATTTCTATAGAGCGGCAAAAAGATGTAAATTTCATAGTTTAAAAAGTGCACTTGTAGATGAATTAAGAAAGCTTATTTCAGGACAAAATGTTAACGATATTTTCCAGTTCGCTGTGGAGTTAAAAATCTCTGAATTAATACAGGACATAAACGAACGTTTCGAAATAACATTTCAACCAAGACATATGTAGTCGAAAGAAGGTACTCCAGAAAATGTAGATTGATGAAATTATTAAGACCCAATCAGATCCTATAAATCTGTGGTTTATCAGAATGTATTCACTGCTATCTAAAACTTTTATCAGACAATGTAAACCATTTTTATATGTTTTAATAAATAGTTTTATCGCAAACTTTTCTTTATCTTCAAAGAACCTATGGAATTTTCAACGGAGACCTTTTTCAAAGTATTTTAAGATCAGTAGTCAAGCTGTTGGTGATTGGATGAGCCTGATAGTGCTGTTTTCGACAATATATTAAATCTGGCAAAATGCATAACTTTTATTCCCGTCTCAAACTATGACAAACGCGCAGGATATGCAAAGTCTCGAGCTATAGTAATATAAGGATTTTTTAGCTCAGAATTCGGGTCCACTAGCATATCTAATCGATAGGAATCTCTCAATTCTAAAAAAAGTAAAGGCCGCTGGCGCTGTCGATAGCTTGTTGGCCTATCTCCTCCTAAACCGTGGGGATTTGAGTTTCGACTAAGGTGACCACAGATTCGAAAAATTCCGAGGAACCTGCTAACCTGACTTAAATTTCGAAGATCGAATTATTTTAGAAGATATTAATAAAAATTTGAAAAAAATAAACAGAATGGTTGCCAGATTTGGCATAAAATCATTCATTCCTTTGCAACAAAGCGTTTCTAAGTATCTAGAATCGCGTGAAATTTACAAACATGAGTTAAAATTACGCCCATTTTACGCCAAAATAAAAACTTTATGAAATAAGTAACTCAAAATGTGTTACACAAAGTTGACAATTTTCAAATAGTAAGTTTGCTTAGACAACAGGAATTTAGAAATAACGATTATTCGTTTTTCCTCAACAGAATAACTAATATCTTGAAAATGAAAAATAATTAAAATGCAGATTATTTTAAAGCCGATTCGGTCCAGCTGGATTATTTGCTACCAGTAGAAATGTTTGACGGCGTTAACAATGCCATTATAGCAGTTATAGTACACTTTGGATATTTGCTAGATGGTATAATTCGTGGTGCTAAGTACGCCAATCTGCAAACGATTATGTAAATGAAAATATGGATAACGGTTTTCCGGTAACCTTAAATGAATAGTATTTATAGATTGTGAGCATGTGTAAATCGCCAAATAATGAAAAATCGCCATGGGTGGCAAATTCGCAAGGTGTCCAATAGTTTTTACATTATTAAAAATACAGCTGAAACAGATCTTTTGATTTTGTTACGCTTTCGCTCCTAATTAATATAACTTTTCAATGGCAACATTAAATATCATTGTGTTTCTGAGGAGTGCAAATAATTTTTCCAGTGATTATAAGCGGAGTCAAGCACTCCAGGTGGAGTATAGCTCAGGACCCGTACAACACGGATTCCCATAACAAAATATCTTCCGTGTTATGAGGGGGAGGGGGGGTCTACTCTAGTGTGAAGTTTAAATTTTTATGTATCAATGAGCATGCAAGAAACATGAAATGTGTAGCTCAGTAACATTCTATCTGATCCAATCTTCGGGTTTTGTCTGTTGAAATTATGTCTTTTTTACGAATAAGTCTTATTAGGGGCCGAATGCCTCATACGAAAAGCGAGTGTAGCGAGTCTGGGGGGGCCTTGGCCCCTAGTTATAAAAAAATGTATCAGGCTCTGCATACTTTTTCAGAAATTACAGAGAGTTTTTGTATAAAAGTTTAAATTTCAAACAAGCATGTCAGACCATTTCGATTTTCAACTTCAAATGGCCCCTCCAAATTTCTTTAAACTACTAGCTTACATATTAAATTTTTTCATCCCTGATAAATTGACCAAAACGGAAGACCAAATATTCAATGTTTATACCATTCTTTTTTAAATGCTGCCCACTTTAAATTTTATGCAAGAGGCTTGCCTACCAGATAGTCTTAATTTTAGAATACGTAAAATTTTACCAAATTTCCTATTTAAAACCAAAGTTTACCAAAGTTCCAGAAGTTACTCTGAACTCTGGGAAAAGAATTGACTGTCGCAATACAAATATAATATTTAATCTCTATTATTATATATGGTAGTAACTAGTGCTATTATTTACAGCGCAATTTTTGATGTATTGGCTCTAAATTGAAACGCTTATGAAAATTTCATTTTATGGGATTCTGTTCTAATACATGTCATATTTGACAGTGTAAATTCTTTAGTTACACTCTGCAAAATTAAATTCTGAAAAGGTGAGTGTTCATGTACGTGTAATATGTGTTATGAATATTTTAATCAATAGATTACTCTGAAAGTAAACTGCAATCGGATTATTTGTGTAACATGTATTTCGGCTTTGTGTGCTTGGCCCGAAGAGTCCGCTTATAAATCCACGTCAATGGACAACACAAGGGGGGTTGTCCTCTGTGAAAATCTTTCTAAGGGGGTCCTAACCCGAATTTGCTCAGAGTTTCTGAGAAAACCACGAAAACTCCAAACGGTTAGGTTGGCGTACGCGAAATGGTTTGAACCTGTTACCTTCCGTCTACCATTTTGAGTGACTCAACACCTCGGCCAATATCGGGAGGTCCAATAGAGTATTTTCACGTGACGTCTTCGAAATTATTTTTAGGTCAACTCGGATATTTATGGATACAAAGACACGTTTTCGGCCAATGACCATTCTCAAATGAACGAATGTTTGACCAAAAAAAGTTGGTTGCTAAGGTGTGACGTGGTTATAATGACGTAGGTGAAACAGCTCTATCAGATTGAGAAAAAGAGAACAATTTGTATTTGTTGACTACCTCATAAAATTTTTAAGCAACGGCTGCTAAATAAACCCACTTATTTCTAAAGGTATATTGGCCGTCTATTCGTAGGGCATGTCGACGTCCGTCTACTAGGTGCTCCCATTATAAAATTTTGTAAAATTTTGTTTAAAAAAAAACCCTTCTTCCTAAAGCACTCTTTTGAATATTAGTTGTATTTATTTATGTTTAAATTTTTCGAAATTTCTTTAAAAGTTTATCATTCTCATGCCTATTGTTTACTTTTAGATATTTACTTTTTTTAACTTTCAAAATTGTAAAAAATGGAAAAAAAAAGAATGTGTTAAATATATGTATCTATGGTCAAATGTTACTAAGAACAATATTGTGAGCAATTGTGAAACATTGTAAACTACCTGCTTTTATATTGTATAACACTGATGTATTTTACCAATTGTAATCCAAAAATTGTGCTGTAAAAAAATAAAATAAAAATGAGGGAAACCGCTGCTTGCTGGACCTGAGCCTGGAGCTAGGGTTCAGCAGGACAGTAGGACACTCCAGGAACTAAAACAGGCTTTAAACCAAATAGGTAGACCTTTCCTGAAGGTAGTATCCTATAGTATCCTATAAAATTTTGTTGTTGTAGGATTATGGCCAATTATCTGCACGAGGGATCTAGGCCGAGAAGTGGGGTGCCCTCCGTAGAGGTCTTTCTAAGGGCTCCTAACCCGTACTCATGCTATATTTCGGAGGAAACCACGAAAAGATGCTAACGGTTAGGTCGGCGGTCGCGACCTGGTTGTGAACCAGGCACCTAACGTCGTCCAGTCCAAAGCATCATGCGCTAAGCCACTGGTCGGGCCTCATTATAAAATGACCAACATTTCCGGCCAAAGTATTAGCCAATATCGGGACTAGAAGTGCTCTTAAATTCCGAAGTTAACGTTCTGAAAAATCCTCTCTGCTTATCGCTTAATCGTGTAGTTTTGGATGCGATTGCCATTCAACCCTGGCTGTTTGTGTTTGTCCTCTGAACTGCAAATTTTTTTGTGCTACTAAAACCTTTCCTTGTGCCGTCTACTTTTTCAACGACGATTATTTATAAGCGGGACTTGAAACAAGACAGACGAGTCCGAAAATATATGGTTGAAATGCAACAGCAAAAATTTTAAATGATTTAATATCCTTTGTGTCACCCTTTATTATACTTGAGGGAGCTTATGACCCCTAAAGGGCGCGTTTTCAGGGCAATTCAGAGGCTGACCAAGGCAAAAGCAGGCTAGGTAGCAGCCCGGGGCCCAGTCAACATGAGATGTATTTCGGATTTTTGTGCTTGGTCCGAAGAACCGGCTTATAGAAAAATCCACGTCAAATGGACAACATAAGGGGATGCTCTCCATGGGAGATTTTCTAAGGGGTCCTAACCCGTATTTACGCTAAGTTTCGGACAAAACCACAGAAAGCCCCAAACGGCTAGGTCGGCAGACGCGACCTGGTTTTGAACCAAGCACCTGCCGTCTCCCAGTTCGAAGCGCTATGCGCTCGGCCGCTAATCTGGACCCCAGTGAAAAGGAGGACATTAAATCAAGAAATGTTCTAATTTATTTTTCATATCTACAACAAAAAAAAACCATTTCTCGCTCAATCTCAAAGACTTATCTAAAAAACTGTCTAGTCAATATAATCATTTTGGGCCGTACTAAATGTCCACCATTGTTTAGTGGCAAAAACTTTCCAGTCATCTACAAGCGAAGAAAGCCTGTAACTTCAGTTAGCCTGTAGTTCTAGGCTTTCTGATTTTTGTAAACTGAATAGTATATATGAAAGGACCCCTCATTAGAGACAAACGTCTACCCTGGGCCGCTTGTTGAATTAGTCAAGCTGTGGGGCAATGACTATAACCTCTTCAAATCCGACATTATTTTCACATCGCAAGTTAAAGAATAATCTCATAATTGTCTTTGAAAAATCTATTATACCTAAAAACAAGAATAAAGCGTATTTCCCAATATTTTTTTGCAATAAAAGCCTAACTCAACAATCTCTGTTTCGATAGTAAAAATCTGGAGTGACTCCACTGGACCAGGGGCGTAGCCAGGGGGGGGGATATCGGGATATATCCCCCCCCCGAAATTTTTGGATTAGTGATGAAATTCCGTCTATTTATACATATCCCCCCCAAAAAAAAAAATTTCCAGGCGCATATCCCCCCCCCCGAAAAATTTTCCTTGCTACGCGCCTGCACTGGACATTCCAAACACATATGATTAAGATCATTACCAAGAATTTAAATAAATTTTAATCGATGAATAATTCAAACATATATACCAAATTGAAGCTCAATCGAATGCACCGTTTAGACACTTGCGCACTTTCAAGAATTTTTCCCAATATGCCATAATGTAAAAGAAATCTTTGTCGTAGCCCTGTAGAAAAACTATGCGTCCTATACACACCAAAATCAATACTGGTCTTAATATGGTGGTTTATAACATATATACCCAATTTGAGCTCAATCGAATGTACCGTTTAAACGCTAGCACACTTTCAAGAATTTCCGCCATAGGCCATAAGGTTAAAGAAATATTTGTCATAGCCCTATAGGAAAACTATAAGTCCTATACACTTCAAAATCAATACCGGTCTTGCGACGGTGGTTTATAACATATATAACGAATTTGAGCTCAATCGAATGCCCCGTTTAGGAGCTATCGTGTTCACTTATACACACACACACACACACACACATACACATATACATATACATACACATAGTAAAAATAGAATAAATAAATTCAGAAGACCTCAAAACGTGTCAATACACCAAAATCTTGACGTCGAATTTTTTCATGATTACAATACTTTCCTTACATGGTACATGTTCGGAAAGTAAAAAGTTGTTTCACTCTATAAACGAAGACTGTCAAGAAACTTTCAGCTGCATGAATTTTGAAAATAAAAAAATCATTAATTCAACTTAGGAAATTTCAATAACATTTAAATTTTCTTTTGTGTATCGGTTTACGAAAACAAAGTGTGTGCGTCAGTGTGCAGGACTTACACATTCGCACGAGTAAAAATTATTTTATTCAAAATTAAGTATCCAAGAAAGTGCACGTCGGTTTAGAACTACAAAAAGTCTTCGTTCTAACATTGGAAACGCGAAGGTCTCTGGAGCAAAGAGGTTTTTAAGTTTCTCTTTTTACTTTCCGAACATGTACCATGTAAGGAAAGTATTGTAATCATGAAAAAATTCGACTTAGATTTTGGTGTATTTACGTGTTTTGAGGCCTTCTGAATTCATTTATGCTATTTTTACGAGATGAATGTATGTATGTGTGTGTGTATGTGTATGTGTGTATGCGTGTATGTGTGTTTGTGTGTATGTGAGTGAACACGATAGCTCCTAAACGGGGCATTCGATTGAGCTCAAATTGGGTATATAAGTTATAAACCACCGTCGTAAGACCGGTATTGATTTTGATGTGTAAAGGACTTATAGTTTTTCTACAGGGCTACGACAAAGATTTCTTTTACATTATAGCCTACAGGAGGGAAATTATTGAAAGTACTTTAGCGTTTAAACGGTACATTGAATTGAGCTCAAATTGGGTATGTATGTCATAAACCACCATCGCAAGACCGGTATTGATTTTAGTATGTATAGGACTAATAGTTATTCTACAAAGCTACGACAAAGATTTGTTTTTCATTATGGCCTATGGGGAGAAATTCTTGAAAGTGCGCTACCGTTTAAACGGTACTTTCGATTGAGCTCGAATTTGGTATGCACCACCATCGTAAGACCGGTATTGATTTTGATGTGTATAGGACTTATAGTTTTTCTACAGGGCTACGACAAAGATTTACATTATGGCCTATGGGGGGAATTCTTGAAAGTGCGCTAGCGTTTGAACGGTACATTGGATTGGGCTCAAATTGGGTATGTATGTCATAAACCACCATCGCAAGACCAGTATTGATTTTAGTGTGTATAGGACTAATAGTTGTTCTACAGGGCTACGACAAAGATTTCTTTTACATTATGGCCTATGGGGAGAAATTCTTGAAAGTGCGCTAGCGTTTAAACGGTGCATTCGATTGAGCTTCAATTTGGTATATATGTTTGAATTATTCATCGATTAAAATTTATTTAAATGCTAGGTAATGATCTTAATCGTAAGTGTTCTGAAAGTCGAGTGGAGTCACTCCAGATTTTTTCTCTCTGTGCTACTAAAACCTTCGTCTACTTTTTCAACGTGGATTATTTTTAAGCGGGTCTTGAAACCAAACAGAAAAGTCCGGAAATATCTGGTTGAAATGCAACAGCAAAAATTGTTAAATGACTCACACGCTTTTTGTCACTTTACATTATACTTGAGGGAGTATTCATCTAATTTAACGGATCCATCTAACAAATCACTAGATAAACGATGGAAGAATATTAAACCCATTAACTCCCAGCGTCGTATTTTTAGGACGGTCGCAAAATTCGTTCGTCGAAAAAATACTTAAGCATTAATTTATTTTACTATTTCATTTTCTCGAATAATAAATCCAGTATTCAGAAAATACGTAGCAATAACAAAGTAAAATGCGAACGTTTCACAATGTTATTAATATTAACCCTCTATAAAGCCGTGGCAAGAATACTTACCACCTACGATCTATTAAATACAGAAATAAACTATCATTCATGAATTTTCTGATTTTTGTTCAGTTATATTGGATGTATATTTTTCCCCATATCTAGATTCTAAATTATATTTGACTTACGAAATTTTCTTTCATTCGTAATTTTAAAGAAAGCTCGAATAATGACTCGAAAATTGAGCATAAGAATCATCGCTTTTAATTATATATTTTTGCGTTTAATTCCGTGTACAAGCAACAGGTAGTTTACCGACTTTAATTTTGTGAATAATTAATGTATTCTCGAGCAAAATTTCTATGTTTTTTTAATACTTGCTTCTCCAATTTTCACGTGAGATATTACAGTAGAGGAAAAATATATGAATTAATCCTAAAAAATGGGCCTGAAAAATCTCAAGTACTTTCGACTCTCTGCACATAAACTCGCCTTATAAAGGGTTAAAAAAAAAGAAGTACATTCTTCATGTCCCAAAAATGTCGGATATTTCTTTATCGCTTCTGGCATCAGCATAAATTGGAGAATATGATGAAAAAAGTCGGGATCTAATGGGCCAAAAATGACTGGAAAGTAGTCGGTCACTGATCACGTAAAGAGGCTGTGGCGAGTTTTAGATTGAGAATGGAACATAACTATCTAGTCGAACATTTAAAGAGAATAGGCATATTGGCCAATAAATAATCTATGTCCTATCTGTAGAATACACTATGGATAGAGAATATTTGCTTGTCTGCCCGGGCCTTGACGTAACATTTCAACTTATAGGTGATGTTTGCCTGCTGTTTTGGATCGTCAGGGATCTGAGCAGTTAAATGTTCCTCCTCTAGACTTTTAACCCATTCGTGCCTGGATATTTTTACGACTTTCTTCGATTTTTGCTAACACAGGCAGTAATTGATAAATTTCTGATGTCAACTTTTTGAACAAGGGATGATTTCATTTAAAATCATTATGTATAAAAATTGAAATGTCAAAATCCTACTTGGCCATATTAAAATATTTTGTGGAATTGAGGTTCAATACTCGCGAATAAAAGCTAGGAAAAATAAATAACGTTTTCGACTGATAGCGTAAATGCCGTCCCAAAAAAGGGATGCTAGGCATAAATGGGTTAAATTGTTTTTTAGAGATTTTACTTGTAATTTTATAGATGTCCTGGAGTTTGTATATTGTACGATTTTAATGATTATTAGCACTAGAGTGTTATTTCGCTCACGAGAATTTTGTCTACACGTTCTTGTCGACAAGTTTTGTAGATATGAACAGCCATGGTGAAGATCTTTTCAAATGTGTTTGCCAGATGGAGGTGCGCGAGCACACCAGCTGCGTCAAAAAAAGGGTCACTAGATCTGTGGCACGCGATGAACGTTTCGATCGTCCGCCATCTTCCTGCTAGTTAAGTCGAGCGTTGGCAATGGCTGCCCTTTTTTCATCATTGGACAATCGATCCAGCTGTTCTCGCGTTCTTCCATCTTTCGGCAGATGTCAGTGCTGTTAAAAATAATCGTGACCATTTTTTGACGGGAAAGGTCGCGCTAAAACGTAAAGGATTCTCGTGGAGCTATGTCACCCGCAACTATTTTTATAGAAATCAAATCTATTCTTCGTGACTGGCAACAGTCAAAACGCCAGAGTTTGGCGTTCCCGGAGCGGACTTACTGCGCGTTAAAGGGTTAAGAGACGAGAGCAAGTTTGCTGAGGAATTCTTAGATTCCTCGGTTACAACGACCGCTTTGCCACGATCCCGTATCTCACTAGTCAAGAGAGTCTTCTCAGATATTCACACAGGAATCATGATTCCAATAAATTTTATCAGAAAATTATGTCTATGGAAAGAAGGTCTTCGATGCAGCCATATGGACAATGATGTGCCTTCAAAGGAGCCTAAAGTCCCGCAGCTAATACCGATGGACACCATCAAGGCAGTCTCCGGGAGCCTGTTTCAGTTTGAACTAAAACTGATTCACGATGGACACGTCAATTTTAAATTTGTAACGGATGACAATCTTTTTCCATGTTATCTGAAGACTTTTGATGAATTAAAGTCATTACTATATTATTTTAGATCTCGACATAACATGTACATTCAAACATTGTAAATACTAAACATTTTGAAAAATTTTATGTATACTACGTAGGTTGCTATTTATATTTCTGGCCTTGGTAACAGAAAGCGTTGCTAGGCGATCCCAGACGATTTAAATCGAAAATTTGATATTTGTAAACATAAATTCTTCAGAACGATTTGCCTTTTCAGCTTGATTTGTGTTGTTTACAGGAAATTTAAAAATTCATCTCGTTAAAAAAATGGAGTTGACTCGAGAAGATTTTCGTGCAATTATTTTTCATAACTTTCGACGTGGATTGTCAAGACAAGAGTGCTTCGATGAACTTAAATCTTTATACAGCGAAGAAGCACCATCCTTACAGCACTGTAAAAAGCTGCTATAACGAATTTAATAATGGTCGGTGTTCGATCCAGGATGAATTCCGTGCAGGTCGTCCAAAATCAGTTGTTGTGCCAGAAAATATCGATGTTGTGCGAGAACTGATTAAGCAAGATCGTCATGTGACATACTGTGAGATTGAGGTGTCTTTGGACATTAGTATGACAAGCATCAATAAGATATTGCATGAACATTTGACCGTAAAAAATATTTGTTCGCGTTGGATCCCGCATAATCTGAAAAACGCTCAAAAGAAGGCTCGTATCGATTGGTGCAAGGAAATGCTGACAAAATACAATCAAGGTGCATCAAAGGCTGTGTATAACATCTACACAGGTGACGAATCATGGATCTATGCATATGAGCCGGAAACAAAACAGCAATCGACTGTATGGGTCTTCCAAGACGAGCAAAATCCAACAAAAATTGTTCGAGCAAGAAGCACATAGGAACAAATGGTTGCCTGTTCCTTCGGCATTACCGGTCACGTGGCGACAGTGGCGTTAGAGCAACGCAGGACGGTCCATTCTGAATGGTACACGACTATTTGTTTGCCAGAAGTCGTCGGAGAAATTCGAAAAAAGCAGAAAAAGAGACGCATAATTCTTCATCATGACAATGCGAGCTCTAACACATCGGCTCAAACAAAGGATTTTCTGAAATGCCAAAACATCGAATGGATGGGTCATCCACCGTAAAGCCATGATTTGGCACCCAATGACTTTATTTATTCCCGTACATCAAAAATAAATTACGTGGACAACGATTTTCGGCACCCGAAGAAGCGGTGGATGCATTCAAAACGCATGTTCTGCAGTGACCTCAATCGGAGTGGAAAAAGTGCTTCGAAAATGGGTTCAAACACATACAAAAGTGCATTGATCTTCATAGAGAATATTTTGGAAAACAATAAAACCAATTTCGATCATAAATATTTATTGTTTCATTATTAGTCCAGAAATATAAGTAGCAACCCTCGTATTGTGAGAATGAGTCAATAAAACTTTATTTTACTTTTATAGTTATTGGTTTTATTGATTCTAACACTGGATTCAATATTCCTACTTCCACCGACAAATTACGCAATGGACAGTTATTAACATTTTTTTAATAATCCAAATTGCTTTTTTAACTGAATGAATAAGTGATTGGTTTATTTTTTCCCTTCAAACTTCCTTCAGGGATTGCATTCTTTGCCTTCAGCTAGTTCGTTTCCGTGTTGGATTCTCATGATGGGAGAGCAACGTCTCTGTTTTATGTTTTCCATTTTCATGATTCCAGAAAGTGTTTGGGATCTAAGATGGAAGTTTAAAAGCTCTCTTCTTCAAAATTTATCTTTTTTTTAGTCATTGAGAAATCAACATGGATTTAAAAAGAATGATTGAAGGCGAAGAATGAAATCCATTTTAATAAACACAGTGGCAAGTGTTTCAATAACTAGACTTCAATTTGAATGACAGTTTTTCAAGATCTGTAGCACTTCTGTGGTTTTCATATCAGTTGTTCCTATGTACAAGGTCATATTTTTATTGCAAGGTACAATTTACAGCACAAGGACGGACAATTTTACATCCAAACCCAAATCCGGGAGTCCAACCCGGGCCCAAAGTAAGGTAATATGGCGTGCTAGCCATTACACCACCTGGGCGGCTAAACAGAGGCCGCATTCGTAAATACCGAACGAGTTGCACTCGTGCAACGAGTTTCTATCTAAGGTGTTCGTAAAGGAAATTGAGTGCATTCAGTTTAAAAACTAGAGCGTTCGTATACAAAACTGAGTGCGATTAATTTCAAACGAAGTAAACTGAAAGCGTATCAGGTTCGTTCAGTTGTTTAGAAGATACACTTGCTGCACGTTGTTGCTGTGTTCAAATGGCGTCCGTTGTTGTGGAAAAGTATGTTGTTGTGAAAAGCATTTTACGTTTGCTAAAGCTGAAAATATTATTTTTTTCGAGGAGGAAATTCATGCATACTTTAGAAAATGCTACGAAGGTACATAATTTTTTAAAGGTAATCACTTTCTAGTATTTTTCATTTTAGTAAATTCAAAAATGCATGTTTTAGTGTTGCGATAGAAGTTAATTTAAACCGTTATTAGCGAAATTTCAACTTCTATCGCTAAATACTTTTGAAAAAAGGAAGTTTAAGTTGAAATTTCTAAATTTCGATCGGTCCACATCAATTATTGCCACTCTTTCTATTAAAAATCCTGTTGATTTTATATTGAGTATGCACTAAAAACTCTCCTCAGAAAAATTAACGCATTCGCAAATTTTAAACAAACACGTCTCCTAGGCGACGAAACTAAATAAACTGAAGTTGTTCGTAAAGTCAAAAGAAACTTATAACCACTGACAGCACTAAACACACGCATTCCAGTTTTCTTACGAAAACTCGTGCAACGAATTTGTCGTTTACGAATGCAGCCAGAGTTTGCTTCAACAAACACAATCACAAGAACACAACAGTGGCATTATCAGTTTCAATAAACACGGTGGCAAGAGTTCCAACGCACCCATCGAAATTGTGAAACACGTTTTCGAAAAAAAACATGACAGAGGGTCCCGTGCTCATGCATTTTTGCGACCGACTGTACACCCTCCAAAAAGCGTATTCGAGTAAGAGATACATTTCCTACGTTGGTTTCGTATATTAAAAAATATTTATCATAGAATACGAATTAGGCTATTTATAGATTGTGATTTTCCATATTTCTGTTAAGATGTGCGTTTTTCAAAAACTCAATTATTATTCGCAAATCTAAAATAGGAAATTTATCCCTTACTCGAATACTTTTTGGAGGGTGTACACGTTTATAATATTAGTAGGATTTGAAAATTTATGAACTTTAAGAAACACATTTGGAATTTACTCACTTGTGCTTTTTAATTTGGCGTAAAAATAATGTAATTTCCATCCTATTTCATGTTTTTCAAATGCATGAGATTCTACAAATAGAATTTCTGCTTTGTTTCAAAAGCATAAATCAGCGGTTCTCAACCTTTTAACTTCGCCCCACCCCCAACAAAGGCTAACTTACGGTGGAGCACCCACCGCCCCACATTTTTCAGCATACATTCAGTTTTTTAATCCTTAACAATGAACATTTAGTCGAATTTTCTACAAAATAATGTTATCAGTAAAGTTTGAATGAACATTTTAAGAGAAAATGGATATATTTTTGAGTAAAATGAGAGTAAATAAGATTTATTTATTTGCCAGGAGAGGACAGCTCGCGTCACTGTATGTGCCGCTTAGAGCTAATACGTCCTTCCCGGAATTTCCCGCCCGGATTTGGAACCTTGTCAGAATGTGGGGGGGGGGGGACCTCTGAATATTGGCACCCCTCGGAAACTGCTAGCGACCGCCGAGAGGACTTTCGGAACCGCAGATTTAACGTGCACGTACACCGCATGTACACGGTGGTCTATAGTGGTAAGCCGGTATTGAACCCACAACCTTCCGGTTACGAGTCCAACGCCTTAATCACTGGGTTACCACGGCCCAGAGTAAATAAGATGATTTTTTTAAAAACATGCATCAGTATTTGCTCTTTGATTTTTCTCGCGCCACGCTTGGGGCGCGCGCCCCACAGGTTGAAAAACGCTAGCATAAAGCATTTTGTACGGGCGAAACTCGCCAAGTATGACCACCTAAAAAAAGTAATTAAAAGTTCAAAATTCTGAGCTTCAAGTGCGCATTACCGAAGTCATGGCTTATATGCTCAAATTCTCAAAGCTCTGCGTGCTGCAGATTTGTCAAGAGAACATTCATTTTTATTATTGCAGATAGATAGATTTGGCGCAAAATTGGCATAATTTCCGAGGTTTTTCATGTTTTTAAAATGCATGCTTCATTGAAGGAATAGCATTTCTCTTAGCTCAAAACATGAATCATTTTATACGGGCGAAACTCTCCAAGCATGGCAACGTAAAAACGGTTTTTAACCCTTTATAAGGCCGTGGTAAAATAATTATCACCTACGGTCTATTAAATACAGAAATCAATTATCATTAGCGAATTATCTGATTTTTGTTCAGTTTTATTGCATGTATATTTTTCCATTTCGTCTAGATTCTAAATTATATTTGGCTTATGAACTTTTCTTTCATTCGTAATTTTAGAAAGCTCGAATAATTACTCGAAAATTGAGCATAAGAATCATCGCTTTTAATTATATATTTTTGCGTTTAATTCCGTGTACAAGCAGCAGGTAGTTTTCCGACTTTGATTTTGTGAATAATTAATGTATTCTCCTGCAAAATTTCTATGTTTGTTTAATACTTGTGTCTCCAATTTTCACGTGGGATATTAAAGTAGAGGACAAATATATGAATTAATCCTAAAGAATGGGCCAGAAAAATCCCAAGTACTTTCGACTCTCTGCACATACACTCGCCTATTAAAGGGTTAATTAATAATTAAAAAAGTAAAGCCTATAACCGCCTGCAGAGTCCCATCTATCTCTATACAGAAATCCATCATAATCGATTCATCGGTTAAGGCGTAACAAACAAACTCACTTTCACATTTATGTATTAGGATGATCAGCCGGCTTGGATTTAAAAACTGAAAGTATAAGAATGCCTAAAACTAAAAGTAGTGCACGAGTGGCACAAGTTGAGCTTTTACGAACACGACCTTTAATCGACCATAAACTGGACTTTGTTCTGGATTTTTCACAACATTATGACGTAAACAAATCACACCAACATGTGACGTAGATTAAAAATGCATGATTGATTAAAAATGCATGACATGACGTGATTAAAAATGCTCTTTATAAACTTACATCAGCGAATTGTGCTCTCTGATGCTGTGCACATTATAGTGTCAATGACTGAGTTAGTGTGTGTTATCGTTTGACTAGTTCTGAGCACAGCAGAAAAATAGAACCTTTGTCAACATTTTTAGATACCAAATATAGTGTGTGAACTGTAGCCAACATTTTATAAGTATATTAACGTGTTTCGTAACCTTAAAGACTCTTTATAGTTCTTATTTCTTAGACCATAAATTGAAAGAGTGCTGCGCAATGAGCTATGCCAAGAGGCTTTTCGGTCACATCCGTGTTTCGTGGCTCATCGAATACTGCTGCGACTGGCCGTTTCATGAGGACTGGGAAATTCAAAGTCCCACGTTCCTCGTGGATGGTCAAGTGCAGACGAAGTGGAAAATCGGTTTAAAGTATACTCATGGGCTGAGTGCGGAAGGAGCCCCCGATCTCCGGTTTCAACTGATAAGGTTTAAGCACAAGGACGGTGGGGAGCATTGGGTGCATTTCACACTAAGTCACCCTGATGATACTGATGGCACAAAAGCGGAATTAGTAGATGACCAGAGAGGGATGAACCCTGAAGATCATTACGAAACGCCGCCTTTGCAAGGAAATTTTTCTTTGAAAGAGTCTTCGACTGAGCTCATATTCCGGCTTATTGTATTTATGGATGATGAAGAACCTATTGCCGGCTGTGATGACATTTATTTGGAACAACTCAGCCAGGATATGTTGAAGATTTGCAATACAGATGAGAACGGTTTTGATAAGATCGTTGTGGCTAAAACGGGTGATCCGTATTTCGTTCATCGAATTATATTGCACCACCGGCTTAAAGACCCGGTGGGGAAAGCGCTCGCACTTGATAATGATAATCCGATTTGGCGAAGGTATTCGTATGATGCTATGGACAAAGTGTGCAAGTTTTTATATACCGCAGACCTTGCACCAGCAGTCAAAAACCCTCAATTGGATACGTACTTTCTAGCAATGGATTTAGGAGTTGATCCAATAATGACTTATTTCCAGCCATACTTGCTAAATATTCACAGTCCTACACAATTGGAATCATTTAATCTTACTTGGACAATTGAAAGGCTCTCTTCTAGAAAAGAGAGCTTCCTCTTTCCCGTCTCTGTTTCGGGTAACTTTTATACATTTGAAGTTTCATCCGGAAGCAAGAAAAGATCTTATCGTGAGGATATGATCGTTAAAGGAGAGATAAAATTGGACTTACCTAGAAAGGTTTGCGTGACTCTTGAGATAAAGACTGGATACAACGAGGAAGAACCTGCGCTAAAAGTGTATGATGATTGCGATGGTCACAATTCCTGTATATTTAATAAAACTATTCCCTCAAACATTCTGTCAAAAGTTCCCGACGATGGAAGTGTTACTTTACTATTTAATGTCAGCATGACTTCATGCGAGAGAAACGCTACCATGGAATGTAGCACGACGAAATGCAGACCTTTTTGCAGTCAACAGAATTATGTAGACTTGTCGAAGGATATGTTAACTTTGTATGAGGCATCCGAATATAAAAGATCAAGGAATTCGTTTCCGGATGCTGCTCAAGAGCTTTTAAGTAGTTATGAGTTCCTCTTAAGAGCTCGTAATTCCCGTTTCGTCACTGAACTCTTTGATCCAAACAGCAATATATTGGATTTTATAAAATCGGAGACTTTGGATAAATTGCTCATATTTTTGTTCACTGGTACATTAAGCGAAAACCTTGACCAAAAAGACGTTTTTCACCTTTACGGCATGGCGATGAATAACGATTTCCACAATTTAAGACTTGCACTTATAAATAATTTGAAAAAGCAAGTTCTCAACATGTCTGACGGGTTTGAAGACATTACAGATTTTGCTACGTCTAACAATATCGCTGATTTAAAAAACTGCGTACAAGAACGCATAAGAGTACTTAACCCAAATTGACCTCGTAGTGAATGTTGAACTGTGCATGTAGACCGTTGGACATTACTCTTACGATTTTTCATTCTTCAGGATGTTTTCGAAATATGTAAAAGATGAATGTTGTAAGCTTTAATATTTAATATTTTTATAAATTTTTATACATGTGTAAGTTTTAATATTTTAATAAATTTTTAACGTGATTCTTAAAGATTTGTAAGTTTTTTATAAAAGTGTAAGGTTCAGATTCTTTCATATAATTGCAAATCAAATTATTTGGTTTTTCCTTTTTACGCATTCAACCCTTCCTTTCCAGATTATTTTCTTAG
This sequence comes from Cheiracanthium punctorium, assembly GCA_038373885.1. Lineage (NCBI taxonomy): Eukaryota > Metazoa > Arthropoda > Arachnida > Araneae > Cheiracanthiidae > Cheiracanthium > Cheiracanthium punctorium. The sequence continues at coordinate 813,421 of JAWZYV010012308.1, read as the reverse complement.
AACGTATCCTTAATGCATAAATATTCTGTAGTAAAAATTTCAGCTTTAAATTAGTGTATATAGATACTAATACTGGATGAACCACTAAAAATTTTAAACTAAATTGATTGGAATTGAAAGCGAATGAATCTCTTTTCTGTAAGACTATAGCTTTTGTAATCGCCACATTCATTCATCAGTCAACTTTATGACACTTTGTTTTCATGCATGACAGTATATGAGGAGAGAATTTTTTTTAAACGGTACTACAAAAAAGGGAAAATAAAACTAATGTCGCCAAAACCAATTGAATATTTTGCCTTGCTTTGCAAATATTCAGCAACTTCACGCGCGTGCTATCTGGATAGCTCGAGTACGAAATTTACTGCCGAGTTGTCGGCAAGATCGTTTGAAACTGGACACGTGAGATAAGGCTACCTGTTCATGTTCCAGGGAGAAAGGTTTTAGCGTTCCAGCTTTACATGAATCTCTCATTTGGGAAAACTGTTTAGAAAACGTCATTCAGTAAGAACTTTAAAACAGAAGTTTTAATACTTAAACAGGATCTTAAAACTTATGCCCATATCTTGCTAGTCTTTAACATGAACAAGCATATAAACCAATTCTTAAAGTTTAAGGAACATTCGAATTAAAGTTTTCAGTTATTTTTGACAAATAAGCGATGCACTTTCATGTCTCTTATTTCAAATTCTAAATTTGAGCTTTCGTGATTCATTCAGTTCATAATTATAGAACAAACTTTTTTCACACAATGCTCCATTCGTATATCTACCAAATGTACCCATGGTTTCGAAAAATTCATTGAATTATCGGCTTAAATTATTTGCTTAAATTTTTATATTGAACCAACAGAGATGGTCTAGTGAAGTTTTTCAAAAAAATTAAATATAGCACTTGATTCGATAAGAGGAAAGCGTTAAGCCGAACAGTTATGTGAACTATTCATTACGTTCGAAGCCACCCCTATTGATTCCACAAGTATGTCTGTAGTTTAGTTATCTCGTTTACAGAAATCAGTTTTTGCTTTATGTTTTATGAATATACAAACGTGGAAGTTTTTATGTTTATTGGATTTTAGTCCGATACTTAACTCTCTCTTCATCTAATACTACTTCTAGCAGTACATGTTTTTATTACTTGTAAAAGAAGAGTACAACATGTTTCATTTCAAACTAAATAGTATGATTTCGTGAAGTGGTTTTTCCTCTAAACAATATTTACCAATGTATTTCGTATTTTAAGACCTTTTACCTTTATTATAAACTCAAGCTAGTTCCTGAAAACCAATTTGTTAATTATGCAAATTTTGTCGATTAAAGAAGAGTTCTAACTTAAATGTAGAACGACGATTAAGAACGAGCAAAAATGAAAGTAAATTTCTTCTAACTCAACTACTTAAATGGTCTATCTTGAGATAATTTCGCATAATGCGGATTTAATTCTCTATTGAAAGGACAAATTGACAGAGAGCACTGCCGAACTCGATACTCTGGTACCTCACTCTTACAGAAAAGCACGTTCCTTATATCTGGCCCTCTTATTCTTACGAATTTAAATTTTCAATCTGTAATTTCACAATCGTGATGTCGTTGAATGAACCTTAACCCTTTAACGCGCAGTGTTCCCGCTCTGGGAACACCAAACTCTGACGTTTTGACTGTTGTACGTCACGAAGAATAGATTTGATTTCTACAAAAATAGTTGCGGATGACCTAGCTCCACGAGAATCCTTTACTTTTCAGCACGTCTTTTCCCGTCCAAAAATTGTCACGATTATTTTTAACAGCACTGGTATCTGCTGAAAAATGTAAGAATGCGAGAACAGCTGGATAAATTGCCCAATGCTGAAAAAAGGGCAGCCGTTGCCATCGCTCGACTTAACTACCAGCAAGATGGCGGACGATCGAAACGTTCATCGCGTGCCACAGATCTAGGCCCTTTTTAGACAACTGGTTGTGCAGCACAGCCAGATGCGTTAAAAAATGGTCTCTAGATCTGTGGCACGCGATGAACGTTCCGATCGTCCGCCATCTTGCTGGTAGTTAAGTTGAGCGATGGCAACGGCTGCCCTTTTTTCAGCATCGGGAAAGGGTAGCACCTCAAAGGGTGAAGCCGTTCATGCGTAGGATCAGTTTGCAAAGATGCTAAAATTTTAACATTGCTGCTGAACCGTCCCCCCACCCCGACATCCCTAAAAGTGTTGTGCTGTCGTCCTTCCTGATAATTTCGCTGATAAAAATATTTTTTCTACAAAATGCTAATGTAGAGAACCCACGCTTTTACGATCTGTCCACGGTTGCTGTTTAACCCTTTGAGGCGCAACCCTTTCCCAATGCTGAAAAAAAGGGCAACCGTTGCCATCGCTCAACGTAACTACCAGCAAGATGGCGGACGATCGAAACGTTCATCGCGTGCCACAGATCTAGACCCTTTTTTGACGCAGCTGGCTGTGCGCTGGCACAGCCAGCTGCGTCAAAAAAGGATCAAGAATGCTGCATTGTCAAGTTCCATAGCCGTCGAATGTTACGGCACTCTGATTGTAAGCAATCACTGGGACACAAAATCTCCCTTTTGTCATCTTTCCTCAAGCAGAAATATCTCACCTCTTTAAAATTTTAGGTTTTTGAAAAGTATGGGAAAAAAACGAAATCTGAACGATTGAATTGTGGCATGGAAGATACAAAGAGTTGCGTAATGATGAGGAAATTATCACCGAAATCAGATAGCCTCCAAAAGAAGACTAGGATGATGATGGTGAACTAAAGAATGATCCCAAACTAAATATTAGTAAAAATGATGATTTTGAATATTTTTCATAAAACCTTGCTTGATTGGAACACTACGAATTGTGAGATTCCCCTGAACTCGGGCTTTCAAAACTTCCTGACAGAGATGCATGACAGAAGGTACAGGGGTGCACACAGGATTTTTGGCTGGGGGAGGGGGGTCCAACTTTTAGGGAAGTTCCAGATTGTCAAAAATCAGTGATGAAAGAGCTTGTTTTCATTAGATGGAATTTATGAAAACTCGTCCTATCCAGTTCCCTTAAGAATACACTACACAGTACAATAGGAAAGAAAGTAATAGTTGTTCACTTTTGAGAACAAGATGGTGTTTTATGTTCGCTTTCATTTCGTTTTTGAAAGTCGAGGAAAACGAGGAAAAAATTTCTTTTTTTATTTATTAGAACTGAAACTATTGCCACCTTTTTTCGGAATTATTTTATTTATAGATATAGGGTAATAATCAATCTAAAAAAAAATATCAAAGCCGATGGAGAGGGGGGGGGTACCTGACCCCCTAGACCCCCCCCCTTGTGTGCGCCACTGGAAGATGAACAATTTACTGCAAATGAAGCTTACATTTCACACATTTTAAGTTTTTGTTTCAAAATAAAGTAAATAGTAAGGGTGTACTAAGAAAGAACACTCTCAGTGCTGCAGTGACTAATAGTACAAATAACAAAAAAACTGGTGTTAAAACATGATATAGATGAAAACTTTGTATAATAACACGCGTAAAAAGGTACTTATCAGTTGGTACGATCGTTTCGGCCGAAAAAATTTTCAGCCTTCTTCAGTCATCAGCACACCTGAAGAAGACTGAAGATCCTGAAGGAATTGAATTTCCAAATTTGAGGAAATATTATCATGACGTTCTAACATTTCAAGAACTGTTCTAGCGTTTTTGTGGTTTATATTACAGAAAGCCTACGCAAGGGATATCTGCTCTACTGGGGAGCTGTTTGCCATACAACGTTTCAAGGCGTTCTAACGCGTAATTACGCTGCACATGGTGAAAAACGACCAGAACTCCAGGCCGTTAGATCGAAAAGCGCGATAGGCCAGAAATTCGGACCTTCACAATTCAGCTATCTATCTCGTTCAGTGTCTTATCCAATCGACAATGGTGAGACCTTGTTCTCTCTTTTCTAAAACACTGGGACTACATTTAAATATTCAAGTACACACTCGCAGAATAGTATTAAAGTAAAAGCAAAATTTCCCATTTTATCTTTGAGAACAATTTATTAGTTTTTGAAAAAAGCACAACACACTCGACACAAATATGAAACATTATAATTATACGTATCCAAATTCATATTTTATGTTAAATCATTTTTAATATACCGAAACATTGTAGTAAGTTTGAATTTTACTCGAATACTTTTTTTGAGAGTGTGTACCAAAGAGTTCGTAAGAGTCCTGGATATGGTAAAATTCCCGAACTTATGAAATATTGTGCTATAATGGTTTGATGTTTTAATCCTTTAACGCGCAGTGTTTCCGCTCTGGGAACACCAAACTCTGACGTTTTGACTGTTGCCCGTCACGAAGAATGGATTCAATTTCTATAAAAATAATTGCGGGTTAGCTAGCTCCACGAGAATCCTTAACTTTTTAGCATGTCATTTTCCGTAAAAAAATGGTCACGATTATTTTTAACAGCACTGACATCTGCTGAAAAATGGAAGTATGCGAGAACAGCTGGATAGATTGCCCAATGCTGAAAAAAGGGGCAGGCGTTGCCATCGGTCGACTTAACTACCAGCAAGATGGCGGACGATCGAAAAGATCATCGCGTGCCACAGATCTAGAGACCCTTTTTTGACGCAGCTTGCATCAGGGTCTCTAGATCTGTGGCACGCGATGAGCGTTTCGATCGTCCGCCATCTTGCTGGTAGTTAAGTCGAGCGATGGCAACACCTGCCCCTTTTTTCAGCATTGGGAAAGGGTTGCGCCTCAAAGGGTTAACTCTTTGATATTTTGTAACTGACTTTTTGCAAGAGAACTGGAAGTAAATGAAGGTTCTAATTTGGACTGTGTTCCTTAATGATAACGGTATTTTTTTTAACCTTTCACAACACAGAGTTCTAAAAGCAAGTCTCTTTCTTTCAAGAGTCCAAAAATAGTTTGACAAAATATGAGCAAGTTATGCAAACGCGGACTGTTTGCGTAGACCATATTTGCGGTGGCGGGAAACTTTCGTTACAACCTAATATAAAAATAAGGTATTTTCAGCATGTCAAATAGTAATACATTTTAGGACAGTTTTTCGAAAGTTAGGATTTTTAGCAAATTAAGGATTCGTATACATTCTGGTCCCAGGACATTTCACGACACTGGCCGCATTCGTAAACGCCAAACGAGTTTCCATCTAAGGTGTTCGTAAAGGAAAGAGTGCATTCAGTTTATAAACTAAACCGTTAGTATACAAAACCAAGTGCGTTTAGTTTCAAACTAAATAAACCGAGCAAGAAGCAGGTTCGTCCAGTTGTTTAGAGGACAGCATTTGCTGCACGTTGTTGTTATGAAATGGCGTCCGTAGTTACGAAAAGTATGTTGTTATGAAAAGTACTTTACGTTTGCTGAAGCTGCTAGAAATTGCAACGAAGATACAGAACTTTTCAAAGGTAAGCATTTTCTTGTATTTTTCATTTTAGTAAATTCAAAATGCATATTTTTAGTGTTGAAATAGATGTTGAGTTAAACCGTTTTTAGCGAAATTTGAACTTCTCTTGCTAAATACTTTTGAAAAAATGTAAATTTTAGTTGAAATTTCTAAATTTTGATCTGTACTGTTCAATTATGGCCACTCTTTCTTTTAAAAATCCTGTTGATTTTATATTGAGTATGTTTTGAAAACTCTCCTAAGCAAAAATAACTGACGTGAAATGTAAACAAACACGTCTCCTAGGCGACGAAACTAAATAAGCCGAAGTTGTTCGTAAAGGCAAAAGAAACTGATAGCCACTGATAGCACCACTAAGCATACGCATTCCAGTTTTCTTAGGAAAACTGGAGCAACGAGTTTGTCGATTACGCATGCACCCAAGGAGCCAGATTGTTTGTTTATGGCTCTTTTTATTCTGATAGGACACTTTGTGAAGGGAGACGGCATGTGACAGTTTAAGATCCTGTCTACATCTCCACCAATTGATTAACCCATTAACTCACAGCGTCCTATTTTTAGGGCGGTTGCAAAATTCGTTAGTTGCAAAAATAAATAAACAATAATTTATTTTCCTATATTAATTTATCGAATAATAAATCTGATTTTCACAAAATACTCAGCGATAACAAATTAAAATGCCAATTTTTCACTGTTTCATTCATATTTTTAGAGAAAGAAACACATTCTTCTAACCCTCAAATGGCGGAAATTTCTTTATCCCTTCTGGCATCAACGTAAATTGAAGAATGTGGTTAAAAAGAGTCGGTCGCTAATAGATTAAGCGTATGGTCTTTGAGTTTGATTCCCACTCATGCTCCGGTTGTTTTTGCTTGTCCTACAAACCGTAAATTTCCTTTATCCATTCTTATAAAAACTGTCATCGTGCTGTCCACTTTAGTCCACGAGAATGTATAAGCGGATCATTAAAGCCAAGTATACAAGTCCGAAAATTATTGTTCCAAATAAAACAACTCTCACAAAGAAGTATGCGTGGATTTATAAGCGGTTCCTCGTGAACAAGCACACAAATCCGAATACATGTTCCAACACAACAAGCATGAATTATTCAATAGTTCCGAATATTGAAGAAGGAAATAAATATTCGTAAGATTTTTTAAGGTATATCCGTAGTGTTAAAATTTATTTTGTGTGGGATATTGTTTCGACTATGCATCGGAATTTCAAGCAAATGGACAGAAAATTTGGTTTCAGCAAAATAAAATGGAAAATAGGCAACTATGATATGTTGTCTATATGTGAAACATGGAAGGTTTTTAGCCCTGAGTTTTGTGTTCGAGGCAGCAGGTATACGAAATGGCAAATGGTACTGGAAAAAAAATATGTTTCAACTAGCATTTTTTTTAGTATTAAATTGGTCGATTATGTGCACAATAGTTCTGAGCTTTTGGGGAAATGTGAACTGTGTATTGGATCTCAGTCAAAAGAATTTGAGTTCGACGGGAAATGTCTCTTAAAAACAGTTGAGTTAGACTCCAAATTTTTAAGAGGGAATGACGTTTCACATTCTAGTTTAACTGTACAACTTGATTTTTTTATTCGCTTCGTAATGGATGAAGAAGATATAGCTCCTTGTGAAAATGAAAGCTTGAGACAGTTGAGCGATGCGCTGTATAATCTTTATCAGAGTAAACGTCACTCGGATGTAGTTCTTTCAGTTGGAGAAAAAACTGTTTCCAAATTACCTGCTCACAAAGCCATTTTATACTTCAGAAACGAAAAATTAAAGAAAATGATTTCTTCTAATAATCGCAGCAAACATTTTTATTTTGATCGGTTTCCCAGGCACGATGCTTGCAGTAAAATTCTCGGTTTCCTATATTCAGGTTGCATGAGGCATGTTCTGGATGCCCCTATGAAATCTGTGTTTGAAGTGGCATCTGCATATGACATTTCTCCAATAACAGCGTACTACGCGCCGGACGAGTTGATACTTTATACGGAAGTGATAACTGGGCATATCGAAGCTACATGGCGCATACATAGCACTTTATTGGATACGGAGCATTGTTTGGTAATGCCTGAACTGCCCGCTTCCATGGACATGACATGGGTGATAAAATTCTACCCAGTAAGAATGGAAAATGCCAATTACGTTGGTGTCGAGGTAGAATTTGTGGGAGGAAAGGAAAAAGCTGCTTTGGTGGAAATATCTTTTAAGACTAATCATACTGGTAATCATACCAAAATATCTGGAAATGCAAAAGCGTTTAGTAAAGTATATCGGATGCAAAACGAAGAGTTATTGGAAGACTGTGAACTGTTGGATAGGAATCTACTGGAAAACTACATTAACGATGGATTTTTAATTTTAGGCTTTAGGGTTCAATGGATTTCGTCAAATGTCTTCAGATTACCGGAAACAAGTCTTTCAGTCGAAACAAATACTGTCACGTGCAAACCATACTGCGAACAAGCAAACTACGTACGATTGTCTGAAGACATGTCAAAATTATATGACAGTGGTGAATTCAAAAATTTTGGTTTCAGTATTGCTTCGAAGCGGTTTATGGTTAACAGGGCCATTTTCTCAGCTCGCTGCCTCGATCTCTATAATGCAGTTAAAGCTAATAAACTTGCAGATTTCCCTTTGCATAAACCTGAGGCTGTGGAAAAGTTAATTTATTTTATTTATTGTTGCGAAAACGGGAAATATTTTAATGCTGACGAATTTAGAAGCTTGACGGCTCTTGCAGAAGTATTTCATTTGGAAAAATTGAAGAGCTTGCTTAAAAGCATTTTAGAGCTTGATCTGATACGCGTGGACGAAGGGTCGAAAAGAACATTTAAAGAATTAATGAATGAATCTTTAGGATCATTATGATTCTTGTACTCTTAAGCAAAGCACTGTTATTTAAACAAACGATTTTTTAATTTTACAGATTTATTCTACGTGACGATGTTTAAACTGACTATATTTTAACTTGATTGTTCTACATATATTATGAAACCTGTTAATTTTGAAATTTTAATGTATATTCAAATAAAAAATCTCTTGCATTTTAGAAGACCTATTATTTTAAAAGATCTTTGCTATTTAGTGAATATCCAGAAATTCTTAAAATATTTTTACTTAAATGCCTATTAATTTTCTTCACCTTGTATGTGGCATTGATTATGATAATCTTTCAACGGAACTTAGTTTTTCAGTTAAAAAAAAAAAAAAAAACTTTCGATGACATGTAAGTTCGCAAACTTCTGTTACATATATATATGCTACATAACTGAATTCTGTACGTTGTGTATTCTGTAACTGAAACAGTTTAGCTGGTTGCCACCAAATTTAGAATACGACTTTACACGAGATGCTCTTAAAGTCTTTAAAATGTTTACTTCAAGAAATATCCAATACGTCGCGGTTTGCATGGTGAAATCAACCCAAAAGTTACCAACATAGGTAATAAATGCTCAAAAAACTATTGAATAAAATTGTTTGTACATTACGAATCCGCCATTTTCATTGCTAAATTTGGTGTTTTTTCATGTAAAACGCCACCGTGGATATTTTCGAAATTTCATGAGAGCACCTCATGCATAGTCATCAAATGTCATTGCAATCCGTTTTAGCTGTCGTACCCTGTTTATAGGGGGATTTCGGCTATAACCAACCTATAAATACAGAGTGTCTCCGAATTCACTGGCCAAACTTTAAGGATAGATAAAGAAGCGTCTTTTGTTTAGCAATACGGAGCGGAAATGAAAAATACCGCCCTGCTTTTCCGCCTACACTTTTGATTTCTGACACCTCACAAAAAATGCAGATGTAAAGTTAACTATACGCATTATTGCAGAAAAATGTGGATACCCATCCTGCTGAAACATCGTGGTACTTTTCATTTCCGACCCCATATTGTTACATAAAAAATGCTTCTTTATATGTATCTTACATACCCTTAAAGTTTGGACCATGGATTCAGAGAAACCTTGTGTTTATTCTTTATACACAGAGACACACACACACAGATGACGATAATTAAAAAAAACGATATATGGACTTCTAGCCGCTATTCCGTTTAACCAATCGAGGTGAGATTTCAGATATGTATATTCAGAGGTACGCTCTCGAGATCGGGACGGGACTGTTTAAAACAAGAGTTATCACGGTTACAGTGATAAATTTCGAAATATTCCAAAGACAACAGTCCCATTTCCTCTGCGAAAGTTGATCAGCGCATTAAAAAACAAAAATAGATCGAAATGCACGTGTAACAGAAAATGGAGGCTTAGCATTTGCGAAGAAGGTCATCGTAAAGAACCTAAGTCAACACTTAGAGAACGTGCATTGGCACAATTCACATTAGTTTACTGTATTATACAGTAGAAATAAACTAACAGTACAACACTCTAAAACTTAATTTCAGTAAAAACAATTTCCTTCTTTCTTCTGGATAATTGGAAATGAACAAACAATTTCAACTTTTCTCTAATAGTTTTAATGCATTTACTAACTGATTGGGGGCATTTTTGGATCTGAATTCACTATGCAGAACGTCACCTGGTGAACATTTTTTGAACTAAATTTAGTGAACATTTTTTGAACATTTGGGATATGAAATGCGTAGTCCATATCCAGTAGAAGTTTAATTATAACCACCTTGTACATAAATACACGTAGTTTTGTAAAACACTGCAAAAGAGCTGCAAATACTTCTGTCATTTTCTATGTAGTGAAGCTATATTCCAATTGCTGCATGCATAGCCTATTTTCGATGAAAAGCATTATTGTATTTTTTAAAACATTAATTTTGTTTATTATAGATGAACGGAATATTTCTGAAATGCAGTTTAAACAGTGACTGCACGCAGACTACAATCTATTTTAGTTCTATAGCGTGCTCCCGTAAAGCATAATGCTATTTACACTATTTTAAATAGGGAATATAGCAAAAACTTGCATTAATGTTTCGGTTTTTTTTGTTTGTTTACGGCAGTTAAAAAAAGGATAGACAAGCAAACAAAAGATATGCAGAAGCCTATATCCAAAATTTTGGGGAAATATAAATAGGGGCCAGCAAAATTTCAGTTATTATCTTATTCCATCGACAATACACTCTTGTTAATTCAGCGAAATTATTCTGTCCAATTATCGTCAACATAGTTTTTTTTTCGGCTGTAATGCAGATCACCTCTACGTGGTTAATAGTGAATGATTGCTGAATTTAATGGGAAAATGTCTGACCAAGTGGCTAAGGGGACTCTGATAAACCAAACATCAATTGACGAATTGTATTGCATTGCATTGCACTGTACTGTATTGCATTATGTATTAAGGCAAAGCTACTCGACAGATATCTGCCTGAGGAGGGGTGCCTTGGACGGCTTACTTTTTAAAGATTACGAACGCGTGTTCATTTTACATCTGGAGAAAACCGCCCAAAGCATCTGACAGTTAATTGATGACCGCGACGTTGTCCAGAATCCAGGACCCTCACTCTTCAGCCATCTACCGTGTTCAATATTTTTATCCACTCGGCCATAGCCATGGTTACGGGGGGATTGACTGACGAAATGCTCCTTTCTCTCGATATCTGGCTCATACGTGCGCAATCTCCGGCCAGCCCCGCATTTTGATACGGTCTGCGGAACATATCAAAACCCCATATAAACCCGAGAAAACCGTCCCAAATCAAATATAAAACCCAATTATACGACGCGAAACTTCGCTAGCATCCTGAAGTTTGGCCCGCAACTTTCCAAAGGTTGCCCACCCCTGATAGAGAATTATGAAGATAAAAATGAATTCCCATCATGAAAAGAGGGCACTTAGTGCTAATCAAAATCCACTCTTTCCGAGTGGATAGGGAACTAGGCTGAAGTGTGTAGATGCCGTGTTCGGGCCTACCACACGGCTGTTGATCTAACGATCTGGAGTTTTGGTCAGTTATCCCTAGAAGTAACGTGAATATTCATTAGAACCCCCTTAAAAATTCTCGTGACCAAGGCGACTTCCCTGGAAGATTTCCCTGCTGTCGGCTTGCCATATCAAACAATGGAAAAATACTATATCGCACATTCCCCCGGCACCACGGAGAGAATGTGTTGCTAGCTTTGGACTTGCACACAGGCACCACCCACTCCCGCGGGTGGTGACACAGGACACGATTGTTTGCTGATACGAGTTTTAAGGGGTTTTTTATCCTTGAAAGCTCATAGTTCATAATTTGAGGTGAGAAAGAAATCATGCGTCTACAGCACCTACCAGTATTCGCCGTACTACAAAGTAACAGTATGCTTGGCAGGTACTGGGAGGCCAGAGATCTGTTAATGACGAATGAGCACCGGCACTATTTGCTGAGGCGGCCCGACACGGTAAGCAATTCAAGCATCGCATCGCGGCATCTTCGAAGGGATGCCATCTTGAACTGAAAATAAACTTGATATGGAGCATGAAAGTTGGCGGCTTTTTTATGTTTGCAGAGTAGCGCCCCTGACGATTTGACAGTTGACTTTTCGTTTCTGCCCCCAATTATCCGAATGTGCCACCCGGGTGGTATAGTGGCTTAACCCTTTGAGGCACAACCCTTTCCCTATGCTTAAAAAAGGGCAGCCGTTGCCATCGCTCGACTTTACTAACAGGAAGATGGCGGACGATCGAAACGTTCATCGCGTACAGATCTAGAGATCCTTTTTTGACGACAGCTGGCTGTGCGGCACCACAGCAAGCTGTCGTCAAAAAAGGGTCTCTAGATCTGTGACGAACGATGAACGTTTCGATCGTGCGCCATCTTTCTGGTAGTGAAGTCGACCAATGGCAACGGCTGCCCTTTTTTAAACATTGGGCAATCTATCCAGCTGTTCTCGCATTCTTCCATTTTTCAGCAGATGTCAGTGCTGTTAAAAATAATCGTGACAATTTTTTTACGGGAAATGACGTGCTAAAAAGTTAAAGGATTCTCGTGGAGCTATGTCACTCGAAACTATTTTTATAGAAATCAAATCTATTCTTCGTGACTGGCCAGGGTGTGCGACTGTCTGAAGACGGGTGGGCCCCCGCCCTCGGCGGGCCCTCCCTGATGAGCGCGGGCCCCCAAACAGAAGAAAGAAAGAACATTTTAAAAAAGTGCTGTACTGATAGCACTTGAATGAAGTCAGACACATAAAAAAAAATTTGCAACTGCAATTGCGCCCCAGAAGGCTTCAAAACACTTCACTTTAAATGTAGTTCTAAAACTTTTTTGAGTGAAGGTTCCCGAATGAACAAGGGATTAATTAATATGAATGACGCATATTAATTAATAGGTCAATATTTTTTTAATGCATTAATTATCAATCATAATTAATGAATAATAACACCATACCTCCCCCATATCCCGAAAGTTAACACATTCTATTATTTATCGGTTGCACAATAACCCGCCCCCCCTTCTCTTGAGACGGGAACAGTGCGCGTTAAAGGGTTCAACAATATTTTTAAAGGTCATTTTGTTAACTTCCTTTTAAACATTTTATCGGTGAAACTATTGAGATGAAATAGAAGAAGGAAGAGTTGTGTCAAATATTTAAATTCTCAAATTAGTCTATGTAGAGTTAGGATTTTCATTATACTGCTGTTAAATACTCAATCACAATGGCACGTTAATTAAAATCATAAATCTAATTTCTTCCTAGACTAAATAAAGCACGCCGCTCGTTGAAAGGAATTATATTTACTAAAAAACCCGCATCCCCGTTTCCATGCAGGTGTAATGAGTAGACAAATAGCACACTTGTGTCTATTCAGCTGATTGTTCTAATTAATGGAATGCGCATATGTCCAAATGCTCAGCTAGAACGCAATGCTTTTCGAGTGGTTTTCGTTGTTTTTGCTCTCGTGTCTGGTTATCAGAATCTATATTTCAAATATCCAGTTTATGTGGTAATTTCTTCGATTCCTGATTTACTGTGTTTTATAGTTAAAATTTAATTTTAAAGTGTCAGTGGTTGTAACAGTACAACGTTAACGTGTATATTGAAGAATTTCTACTCAGTCTGCCAAGATTTAAAGTTACAAGCTGATTATTTAAAGATTGATGAACATAAAAGTAGGTTGACGCTTTTTTAAAAAAAATATTTTGTTGCTTTGCACAAGAATGATATCAGTGTACAAGTGATATCGCAGGATGATTCAGTTTTATCTTATAAAAACAATTTGTTTTATCAGTCGTTTATCAAAAATATAGTTGCAGCTTTTATTTTCAAATTGTTTAATCAGTTTGGCATATTGCATTAGATGACAAATTCGAGTTAAAATAAGACTGGGATAAGAGTTGAAATTATATATAACCACTGTAATTTAGAGGGAAGTTTAGTGGGCTTTACAAAGGTAAGTCTTGTTAAAAATATAATATTTTTTCAATTGCATGATTTCAAAAATGCTCAGTTCTTTGCTTTCATGTAAGCAAAATGATTTCTCCTTTCAAGTAACGTTTTTTATCACCTGGTACAGGATCTTCACATGTTTAACGAATGTCATGTATTGTAAAAACTAAATAGAATATATATTTCACAAAGCACTTCCAAATACTGGTAAAAATATTTGCTTGTTACCTTTAATTATGCAAGAAATGTTATTAATATAATGAACAACGACACCTTTGTAAGCATTCTATTAATTCTAGCTCATTTTCTTTCTAGAAATTTTCATTGCATTAAGGTAAAATTAAAAGATACCGTTTATTTTAAATAACTAAAAGTAATAATCTTACTATGTAAAATGTCAGAATTGGATACAATATAAGACGTAAAATAGAATATAATCGCTGTGATGAAATGTGTTTATATTTCAGCAGAAAAAATAAAATATTTGTGTTTGAATCGCAAAATTTGATCTAATTCGGCTCGAAAAAACTTTGCTCCAAAATTTTTAAGCTGCACTTGAAATTTTTCAGTAAAAATTGATTTGTAGTTATTGTTATTTTTTACAAAATTATCACTTTTTAAAAATAATTTTTACAATTTTAATAACAAATTAAAAAATCACACTATAATAGTATGCTCCAATAATGTTGCGAATTTTCGGTCAACCCGCTGTTCTGGGGTTTTAAATAGTTTAAAATTCGTGTTCTTAGTTAAATTTTGCATTTTTTTCATCTAAATCGGTTAACTAGAACGCGAGATATAGAGTTTTATGTTTCTCCATTAGTTTCTATGGCGTTTTCTAGAAATCTCGAAAAGTATTGGTCCTAGGCCTTCGCTAACCTCATTTTTGAGGACTTATTTTAATGCCGAAACTTAGCGTAAATACGGGTTAGGACCCCTTAGAAAGACCCCCACGGAGGGCACCCCACCCATAGGCCTAGAGCCCATGCGTAGCTAATCGGCCTTAATCCCACAACACACAACACAAACTTATTTTTGGTGCGAAATTTGGCGACATTTCGCGCAATTTGTTCTGGAGACAAACCTACCAAAACTCCAGACAGTTAGATCGACAGCTGCGCGATAGGATCCGAATCTGGGACCTTCACACTTCGGCCGTCTACCATTTTCAATGGCATAACCACTGCCATGGTGAGACAGTAGTTAAATGGATCGATGTCTGCGGCTGCACGTTTTCAGCGTTGGTCAGTCTATCCAGTTTCTCTTTTATGTTGCTCTGAAAATGCTTGTACTTAACCCTTTAACGCGCAGTGTTCCCGCTCTGGGAACACCAAATTCTGACGTTTTGACTGTTGCCAGTCCGGACGAATAGATTTCATTTCTATAAAAATAGTTGCGGGTGACATAGCTCCACGAGAATCCTTTACTTTTTAGCACGTCATTTCCCGTAAAAAAAATTGTCACGATTATTTTTAACAGCACTGACGTCAGCTGAAAAATGGAAGCATGCGAGAACAGCTGGATAGATGGTCCAATGCTGAAAAAAGGGCAGCACAGCCAGCTGTCGTTAAAAATGGGTCTCTAGATCTATGGCACGCGATGAACGTTTCGATCGTCAGCCATCTTGCTGGTAGTAAGTCGAGCGATGGCAACGGCTGCCCTTTTTTCAGCATTGGTTAAGGGTTGCGCCTCAAAAGGTTAAAAGGGTTAAAATTTTCGCACGTGCGGACTTCAAACATCAGAGGAAGCGATAGGATTTGATGTACAATAGGCGGAAATTACCAATGAAATGTTTTCCTCGTATTTTTTTTATCCCTCCTAACAAAAGGCTATGTTTAAACTGTCACAGATGTCAAGGTGGATGCTTCTAAAAATGGCAGGATGTGTCCTGATAACAATAAGTTGCATACCTAATCAGTAAATATGTCGAAAATCGCCGACACACGCATGTACACATCACACATTTTATCAGCAAAAGTAAAATTGGGAGGAAAACAGCTGTTGCAAGTTTGGATATTGAAAAGCCATCCAATACCTCTTATATATAGGAGATTACGTTTGATAGAAAGTTGCTAAATCCGAATATTTTACTCTGTTCATCTGTTATTTTAGGTTTTGAAGATGAAGGGTGCTTACTTATTCATGTGCGTGGCTCTTGTTATGTAAGTAAATATTTCTTCTCGCATGGTTATCATGTAGTTTTCTTTTTAGTGTAATAAGTAAACAGGAATCAGCTGATCACATGCTTACTTAATCGAGGCTGTTTTGAAAGCTCGTAAGGCACCACCATGACCGAGTGGATAAGGCAAAGAACATGGTAGACGGCTGAAGTGTGAAGGTTCCGCGTGTATGCCTATTGCGTGGCTGTCGATCTAATGATCTGGAATTTGGGGCGATTTTCTCCCGATGCAAAGTGAATATGCGTTAGAACCCTTTAACGCGCAGTGTTCCCACTCTGGGAACACCAAACTCTGACGTTTGGTTAGATTTGATTTCTATAAAAATAGTTGCGGGTGACATAGCTCCACGATAATCCTTTACTTTTAGCACGTCATTTCCCGTATAAAAATTGTCAAGAAATTTTTTTACGGGAAGCAGGCGCGGCAATTTTTTTATGGGAAGTGGTGCAGCTGGCTCTGCCGCACAGCCAGCTGTCGTCAAAAAAGGGTCGCTAGATCTGTGGCACGCGATGAACGTTTCGATCGTCCGCCATATTTCTGGTAGTTAAGTCGAGCGATGGCAACGACTGCCCTTTTTTCAGCATTGGTAAAGGGTTGCGCCTCAAAGGGTTAAAAACTTCTCTGCCCAAGGCATACCCTTAGTCAGATTCCCCTCGTGTAGGCTTGCCGTAGCAATATTTTGTAGAAATCTATATATTTATGGCAGTTAGTACACAGCCAGACAGACCGAAGTAATAAAATCTTTTCAAATTTGTTTGAAAAGTGTTAAGAATTACCTGTGTTTTTCAATGTCATCAATCAGTTTTATAACTTTTAAAAAGCTAACAATATTCGATTTAACCACAACTTAAAAAAATAAACAAAGAAACTACACAATTTGGTTTGAAATATTTTGAAAAATTAAATGTAAATCACTGTGATCAAAGTTTGCTTAGGTATTCATTGTATTTGAAGAATTAAAAAGTAATGTTTATATATATTAAATGTGAAAAAATTTGTTTTCGTTTCATACAAGTTTATTTCTACTTTCGCCCCGAAAATCAGTTCCGGATTTGGATCTGGACAATTTATTTGAAAAAAATGCTCTACTTCAAACTGATTTGTTTCGAAATGAATTAATAATTTCGGCTTCCCTTCCCAGCGTCACTTTACATTGTGTTAGAAGGTTCAAAGGTAGTAAGTTAAGTAATTAGAGCAAAACAGACATTCTAGGCTAATGATCAACACTTTCATATCTGGAGGTTTGTTGTACTTTTCAAGATTAAAAAATCTGGAGTGACTCCACTCGACTTTCCGGACACTTACGATTAAGATCATTACCCAGCATTTAAATAAATTTTAATCGATGAATAATTCAAACATATATACCAAATTGAAACTCAACCGAATGCACCGTTTAAACGCTTGCGCACTTTCAAGAATTTCTCCCCATATGCCATTATGCCGTAATATAAAAGAAATTTTTGTCGTAGCTCTGTAGAAAAACTATAAGTCTTATACACACCAAAATCAATACCGGTCTTAAGATGGTTATTTATAACATATATACCCAATTTCAGCTCAATCGAAGGTACCGTTTAAACGCTAGCGCACTTTCAAGAATTTCCCCCAATAGGCCAGAATGAAAAAGAAATCTTTGTCGTAGCCCTGTAGGAGAACTATAAGTTCTATACACACCAAAATAAATACCGGTCTTAGTATGGTGGTTTATAACATATATACCCAATTTGAGCTCAATCGAATGTATCGTTTAAACGCTAGCGCACTTTCAAGAATTTCCCCCGATAGGCCATAATGTAAAAGAAATCTTTGTCGTAGCCCTCTAGAAAAACTATAAGTCCTATACACAACCAAATTAACATCGGTCTTAAGATAGCGGTATATAACATATATACCCAATTTGAGCTCAATCGAATATACCGTTTAAACGATAGCGCACTTTCAAGAATTTCCCCCCATAAGCCATAATGTAAAAGAAATCTTTGTCATAGCCTTGTAGAAAAACTATAAGTCCGATACACACCAAAATCAATACCGGTCTTGCGACGGTGGTTTATAACATATATATCCAATTTGAGCTCAATCGAATTCTCCGTTCAGGAGCTATCGTGTTCACTCACATACACACAAACACACACACACACACACACACACACACACACACACAAACATACATACATACATACATACATAGAAATAGCATAAATGGATTCAGAAGCCCTCAAAACGTGTAAAAACACCAAAATCTCGAAGTCGAATTTTTTCCATGATTACAATACTTTCCTTACATGGTACATGTTCGGAAAGTAAAAATGAATAAATAAAGGAAATATAGAAATGAGAGTTGCAGCCAATTATCTACGCTAGCGATCTAGGTCAGGGGTGGGGTTGCCCTCCGTGACGGACTTTCTAAGGGTTCCTAATGTACGAGACTTCCGTATTTACGCGAAGTTTCGGAAGAAACCACGGAAAACTCCGCCCGGTTAGGTCGGCGGACGCGACCCGGTTTCGAGCCAGGCACCTTCCGTCTCAGAGTTAAGAACGCTAGCGCAATGCTAGCAATGCAATAATGTTATATGTATATGTTACCGTTAAATATATAATGCAGTTATTTCATAGAATACCTTAGTTATTCTATGAAATAACTGATCGTGTCCGTTAAAGTGTGTAATATGTTAATAATTGACACTTTAATTAGTTATTCTATGAAATAACTAGGTATTCTATAAATTAACTAATGAGAGACAATTAAAGTGTAAAATAAACAATTTATCTAAAATGAAATAATAACAATTATTTTATTTTAGATAACACGCTAAACAAGTTCTCTCCCTATGGCCTGGAATAGTTTAAAAATGCAGTAGGGGTGGAAGGTAAATGTATTTATCGTTGACATTTTGAGAGTATGGCGAAAAAGTATTCTCGTTGTTTTATACTTTGCTATTTTTGCCGTCCTTCAAAAATTATTTTTATTTGAATTCGAAATTAACGGTTTTTTTTTTTCTCCCGCTACTTTCCATATTGTTAAACGAAACGTAAATGTACCTTATACTAAAAAGCGAGATATATGATATAGATTATTTTACACTTTAACGGGCTGCAGATCGTTATTCTATGAAATAACTATAGTTAAACCATGAAATACAAGAAAGTTTTACGCTTTAACGGACACGATCAGTTATTTCATGGAATAACTAGGTATTCTATAAAATAACGGATTTCATACTTTAACGGTAGCATATATACTATATATTAATGAATTAATAACTTTGATTATTTATGAACTTTTAATTATGAACTTCAAACTGTGCTTTTCATAATGAATGAAATATTTAAATGCACTAAAAAATAATATTTAATGAGAAATCATTGTGGAAAAGGCATGTTTTAAAGTTTAAAATAAAAGTTTCATGTAAGAAAACGAAAGGAAACCTCATTTTTTGCAAAAAAATTTAGACTTGCTCACAGAAACTTAGCCGAGTATTGTACAAATACCTGAAAATATGTATTCGGTAATTACAATTTCTTTAATTTAAGTAAAATTTTGTTAAACCACAACAAATATGGCTCCGAATGCTAAAAAAGTAACTCGAATTCTTCATATACTTTATTTTGTTTGATGCTATTACGCACATGCATATATATAATTTAAACTAAAAGTTCTGCAAATAATATTGAAAAATACAGACTTCACAAATGCATATATTCGTTACTTTTATAAGTCAGAGAGTTAAAAGTTGATCCGAAGTGATTTTAAGTCATAGAAAACAACGAAGTGTTAACTGCCCTCTCCCCGGTAAAAAAAAAGCAATATAATGCACAGTATTGTGTTTGAGGCAAACATACACGATTAATATCTGGTAAAAAGAGATTCCCTATAGGGGGAAGACTTTTTAAAAAACTCTAACGGTAACAATGTAATGTAAATTTTAAAATTTATTTCTTACTTACCGAATATCATGTTGTTGTCTTTTCTGTTTTGATGCATAAATGAAATTTATACACTGATCCATCTTTTAGGTTTAAGCTGGGGTTCAAGAAACGTTAATTAAAGAAAATGAAAGTGTGTTTTGAAAGGCTACATAATTATACCATACAGAAACAGTAACGGACGATTAATGCAATTTGTGGATGGGGGTGGTTAATTGGAAGATTCCTATAAGGAAGTAAAATAGGATCAATTTTATACAAGTATAAATTAGGATCTTTAATATTATTTTTTTTTTCTCAACAGGAGCGGTTGCCCCCTTCGCGTATCTTTAATCTATCCTTGTGAAAAGGAAAGATAAACATTTATTTAAAAAAATTATTCAATATTTATATTAGGAGTTTTCTCTCTCTTTCTGCTGTGCAAATCTTTCAGTTAAATCGTAAAAGTGCTTTGTCAAAGACATTCTTACATAAATGGTCGTTAACACTTCTTTGTTTTCTATGACTTGGTATCAACTTTTAACTCTCTGACTTATAAAAGTAACGACTATATATGTTCGTGAATACAGAAATCCACCCAATACAGAAATTTTGAGAATACAGAAATCCACTCAAAAGAACTTTCAAGTAGTTCAACATAAATAAATAAATGTCTATAAAATTATCGAATTGCAAAAACGTACACCCCGTGTCACTCTCAAGAAAAATAAACCCCTTAAAATTTATTTATTGGTTAAAAACTAGCGATTATTAAAAAAAAAGAAAGTCAAACTCGTCGTAAAGAAGGTCGTAACTTTTCGTAAGGAGCTCGCTGCAACTGCTTAAGTATTTCGTTTTCATTAGTTTTTGAAACATTCACACATCTTGAAGCCTGAACTTATTCCACTTGTTCATTTTCCTGGCTTCTGAAAGTACAAGCCCGTACTTCTGTAAATAGAAGGAAACCATATTATAAATTAGGACACATTTTGTATTCTATATTTTATTACATTGTGTTATGGCAAATCTGCAAGAAGGATATCTACCTAGGGCGGAAGGGTGCCTTGTGTGAGGACATTTTAGGGAGGTTCTAGCGCGTATTCTCAATTTATGTGGGGAAATTCGCCCAGAATCCCTTTTGTCTATGTATATAGAAGAAATATATAACTGGGAAATAATAAGTATTTTCCCAAAATACCAGTCAATATAATTCCTATAGGCAGGCCTAACGAGAGGGGGGGGTCAGACGGGGCGCCGCCCCTGGGCCCGTGCGAGATAGAGTGGGCCCGTGTTCAGCTAAAGTGCGTCCGTGAAATTTTTAGAATGTGTTACGAATTTCATTTAAAGATCTGTAATTAAAATCTTTTTTTAACAGACTAAATTTTGAATACATAATTCTAGAATGATTTAATTGGCAGAAATGTTAATTCTACCAATTAAATAGTAGCATTTTTTTCAACCTTTGAACATGAATTAAAAGTGCCATTACATATCAGAAAAACTTCACTCCCACTCTCTTTTTTCTTTAAGCATTGTATATGAAAATCTTTAAAAAGACTAGTTTTAGAAAAAAATTCCTTCGGTCCCTCCTGTTTTTTCGAAACTTTTGGGCTTTACGAAAAAAGCCGGGAATATTTTCGCCCCGCCTGATAAAATTTCTCTCGGAGGCCCTGCCTATAGGAATGGATTATGATTTATAAAGCAGCCAATGTATTAAATAGTATTTCAAATAATTTTATGATTGGTATTTTAGATTTGTTGCAGCCGAATGTACAAGTCCTCCAAAATGTGACGATGAATGTGATAAATCTCAATGTCCGAAGGAGGATGCTTGCAGTTGTGGATCTTACCTAGACATGTGTCAATGCTGCGAATTTTGCAATAAAGTAAGTTTCTAATTTTAAGCTTTACACATTCAGTTCCACACATTCATTATATTAATGATGTAATAAGTTGTATCTATAATGCTAACTATTAAATGATAACTTCTGAAAGCCGGTAGTTTTTGTATCTAATCTGTCTGGTTTTCATAGTAGTTTTACAGATCATATTAACAATAAACACACAAACAAACCAAGTGCACTGTGGCTGTCCCTAAAAAAAGAAAGAAACTTTAGTGGATTTAATTTTAAACTGAGTTTGTTCGCATACATAGTGGCTATGAAAGGTTTAGTTGTTTTCTTGAAAAGTACTCTAAAAATTTTTGATAATGTTCTTTATATAATAATTTGCACGAATATGTTTTGGAGCTTCCAAAAATTACGTGGCATAGTTTACGGTCTACACTTTGACACCTCTCCTCCCCTTATTTCGGCCTCACCACCAGTAGATAAGACATTTAACATGGTAGATAGCATAGAATGGGCATGATGGCATGGTAGAAGAGTGAAGGTACTGAGATTCCAATTTGTCGTGTGGTCGGTTTTCTACAGATATAACGTGGATACGTTTTAGAACAGTTTAGAAAGTCCTCTTACAAAGCACACCAATCCTAGGCACATGGGCGTAACTTGGGCTTCGAAACTGGGGGGGCAAATGTCATTCTAAATGAAAGTCCATATATGCGTGCCCGTACACACACACATATATATATAATGTTTGTATATATATATATATATATATATATATATATATATATATATATATATATATATATATATATATATATATATATATATATATATATATATACAGTGGCGGCTCGTCATTAAGGGCCAGAGGGGCCTGGCCCCACCGACTAACCACCGTCTAAACCAAAGTATCTTCCTATTATGTCAGACAGTTCTTTCAATAATTTACCTTCATTTAAAAAAATGCACTCATTTTACTCTATTTTAATACTATCCACTAAAAAAAGCATTTAAAAATCCGATAGTTATACGATTTTCCCTCTATCTAAGCCATGCATGAGCTGGCTTGCCCTGAATTTGGCGTCTTTTCTCCGTTCACCGGGTTGACATATTTGGCGTTGACCACAAAAGCCATATTGACGCGGAATTAACTTGGCTTCCTAGCGGTTAATTTGGCGCTGTCTTCTGGCCCCAGATCTTCGGGCCCTCGCATGGTTATCTGCACGACTGTACGGGGAAATTTCGGCAATCGGTAGCTATTGGCGAAATTTTCCGCTTAGGAGGAAATCATTTTTTATGTGCGTGATCTATTTTTGCAGTGCAGTCCCTAATATTTAGAATTTAATAGCATCAACGCGGACAGCTTACGCCATTGCATTGCAATCATGGCACGTTTATGTTGGGTTGTTGCCACAAAAAGGATAAAAAAGGGTTTTTCAACCTATCCATAGAAATTTTTAATAGGGCGCCGTCCGTATTTTCAATTCGCAAGTGAGGATCGATGACGTCAGTTGCTTTAAGATACGTAAAAATTACGCCATAATTTTCTCATTTATTCCAGCTCTTTTTTCAAAACAGGGAGACGATATTTTGATTAAAATTTACGGTAGAAATAAACGAAGAAATTCACGATTATTATTATTAGAAGTGGTATTTTAATCCGGTGCTTATTTAAAAATTGAAATGTCTTAACACAGCTGAAAATGTTCATTTTAAAAATGACAAAGTTCGTTTTAAAGCGCGATATATTAAAATTTTCTATTTACTTTTTTTTTATTTTTGGCATTTAATTATGGGGCGGGCGTTGCCTAACATATCATGCATGCTGCGAGTATAGCTTTATTTTAACGTTGAATTACGTTCCTCCATAGTGGTCCTACATAAAGCAAAAATTTAATGATACCGTTTGAAAACTACTATGCAAAATATCGAAATTAACTCCCTCGGCCAACCGGGGTATCCTTAACGGCAGTTAAACAGTGACATCATAAATTTAAAAAAAAATGCTTAAGCTCTGCAATTCTAACGCCCTGTCACAATTAAAGCGGGAATAAATAGTTCCTCGAGATTACACAGTTTGCTGTTTTTCAGGAGACAGGACCATGGAGGATATATAAGATATCGCTATATTGGATACATGGATATTTAAAATGGCACCCCTTGGATAGTTTCTCCCCACGGTGAGATGAAATTTTTTTGGGTGCTAAATACGCCAATCTTATAAAACTCTGCATAAATTAAATATATATGGAGAGTTTCCTTAATGGCAACGATTATGTGAAATGATTATTATTTATGTTAATGCGTAAATCGCAAAGAATCGCCATAGAATCAAAAGATCCCATCGGTGCCAAATAATTTAAGCTGCTTCTTTTAAGCGAGTTTTGAAGAGGGAGAAGCAAAGATAGATAGTATCATGTACGTAATAGGTAGTATTATTAGATTTGTAAGGATAATATGAATAAATCACAATATACCACGTTAATAAATATTTCATGAAATTAAAAGTGTTTAATCTTTTTCAACGGTTGTCTTACAACCAACTAAACGAAAAGTAATTCTAACTTACGTTAATATATCCCGCCGTAATTTCAACAGAGGCGATTTCTTGAACTTTTTTAAAAATAAAATTCTGTTTCGTCACATGCAGATATGATTATAGTAAAAGTCTTCCCGTAGTCTTCCCGTATGAAGAGCGGGTACACAGCTATTTTAAAAACATCTCTTGAAAATACCATAAATGAATCAGAAGACCTCAAAACGTGTAAATACGCCAAAATCTCGAAGTCGAATTTTTTCATAATTACAATATTTCCTTACATAGTACATGTTCGGAAACAAATAAACGGTTGTCCATTTTATGTAGTGTCTTAGGTATTTAATGCTAGAGCTTGAACCTAAAAAACAGTATGATGTAGAAATAAGACATTTTGAAAGCCAGGAGTTCTCTGCAAACCATTAAGCTTTTCACTTTTTTGATAGTGAATGACACTGACGTAGTTTTTGAGTCATTATACTGCAATGATGCCAGGTTAGTACTCATGACGCAAATTTTACGTCAAGAGTCAAATAATTTTGCTTAACAAAGTTCATTGGAAGGATTGGAAATTGCAATATGTGTTCACTATAAACAAACAAAAAAAAAAAAAACTCCACAGCCACTGGACATGAGCAGGGCTTGACTGTCAAGAAACATTTGACGGTCAAAAACTGAAGCGGCCGACTTTGATTTTCAAACGCTCTTTCCAATAAGTAAGGAGAGGCATCATTTTTAATTTAAACAAAACTACATTTTCCCCCTCAAAGCGCAACTATAATGGACGTCTTCTCTTTAAGGAATTCCTGACAAACAAACCCAAATGATTAATCATACATTGTAGTCTTGTCTCCAGACTAATACTTTATCTTCTTAAAATTTACCGATTTGACAAGAAAATTACGAAAACTACTTACCTGTACTCATGCACAAAGCAAGTTAATATTTCACTGCAGGATACAGATATTCGGCTGGTAAAATTCATTTAACTTAACCAAACTTGACACACAGGCATCATTTATTTAGATTAGCTCTTTGTAATCCATTCTTTGCAGCTCATTCAACCCTCTTGTACATCTCCTGTGTCTAACGTCCTAACATCGAGTCAATATGCTTGCGGGAAAAACTGGTCCTATTCTATTTAAGTGAACACAGATGTGACTGATTTTTGCGTTAACGGGAGATAAAAGGGCCGCGTTCGACATTTAAATCACTCCAATTTTTCACAGAATCTTAATGGTCATTTAGTGATGACATGTTCTTATGTTTTGTTTGTAGGTCCAGAAAAACGATCATTTTATGCCTTGTTAAAAAGCCGCTTTTCTTGCGGGGTTTGAAATACATTACAATGAAACTCATTGCACTGCACATTTTCTATTTTCTGTAACCTCTGTTCCCGCGGTACTTTCTTTAATGTTAGCGACCTGCTAAATTTACAGCATTCTAAGCTCAATGTTCATGTTTTTTCTTGACTTGGACAGAAAATTTTGAATTTTTAAGAGAGTCCAGTACGTTATTTTTATTTATTTATATTTTATTTTATTTTTTATTTATTTATTTTTGGGAGGGGGGGGGAAGGTTGATATTGTAAATATTTTTAGAAAAATAATGTGGAAAAAGATATTTAATAATTTGAAGAGGTGGAACGACTTTTAGCGTGACTTCATTAATCAAAAGTTTGGCATAAGCGGGGAACAGGCGTCGATACAAACAAACATTGGGTTCGTTTTGTGGCCCTATAACAAAATTACAATCGATTTTAACGGAACCCCTTCACAAAAATACAGTCGATTAAAACTGCCCTTCATTGGCATTTTACCCTACATTTTAATGTGTTTCATCAATTAACAAAAAAAGTGACTTTTATTAAAATTTGGTTTGAAAATTAACAAAAAGTTCTGAAATTCACAAAATTAAGCATTAAAATTCACAAAAATAGGCAGTTTCTACAAAAATGGGCCCTGGAAAATATTCCTGGATTGACCCCTGATAAATTATGTATGTTATTGAGTTGAAGACGTATTCACGAAAAAAAAGGGGGGAGGTATATAAATTAGGTGAATGTATATAATTAGGTAAGTACATATACTCTAAAGAAAACTAATATTCTGAGATATTATCTTAGCTAGACTTATAAACGATTTTTTTGAAATGCTAGAAAATAGAATTATATGCACACATGGGCGCCCATAAGGGGGGGCAAGGTATGGAACTTGCCCCCCGCCCTAAAGTTTTAGGTTTATGTCTCATGATGTTAGCAATGGCAAAAACAGAACTAAATTTGTTAAAAGTTTGAAATTTGCCCCCCTCTAGAAAATTTTTTTGAAGTTTGTCCCCCCCCCCTTGGAAAATTACTATGGGCGCCCATGTAAGCACATCAGCAGATCGTTATAAACAATAGCAGTGAAGGTTCCCCTTCTGTGTCGAACGTTGCTTCTCCCTATTGCTGGGAGCAACGCTGTTAGTAGGAAGTAATGAGGTGATTTGTTGCTATATTTTTCTAATGCATGAAATTCTAAAAGGGTTAAAGGTATCGAAATACTGACTTAGATAGTACTGCAACTAGAGTTTATCTCTCACGACGAACCAACTAGAACGGCCCCCTCCCATGGAACCATAACTTATTTTGGAGCCCCCTACCAAGTCTGGGGCACGTGTCCCTAGGTGCCCCTGGCAGCAGATATAAATCATAAAATCGCAGACCGTTTCTTATTCTCTTAAACTGCGTCGCATTTGAATTCGCAATTAGTCGTCTGTCAAGTCAAGTAAGTTGTGCCCGATCATAAAAGTGTGTTGTCTCTCTGCTACTGACCTTCAAACACCAAAATTAGGTTCATTAAAATATAAATGAGAAACTGGCCCCAACCTGTGACAGGGCGGCAAATAAAGGGGGGCAAGCGGGCACGGGACAAGCACCGGGAGACATTCTAAATGGAACGCCAAAATCAGTTATAGCTTCTTGGGATGGGGCGCGGCTCCATGCGAGGGGGCACACGACCATGGGCACCCATAAGGGGGGGGCAAGGTAGGGAACTTGCCACCCCCTAAAGTTTTAAGTTAATGTCTCATTATGTTAACAAATGGCAAAAACAGAACTAAATTTGTTAAAAGTTTGAAATTTGCCCCCCTCTAGAAACTTTTTTTTAAGTTTGCCCCCCCCCTATGAAAATTACTATGGGCGCCTATGCACACGACACTAATTATGGTTTGCCCCGGATGACATAAACTCTAATTGCGGCATTGCCTGTGAAAATGACCTCTTTTTGCTCACTATTTACAGCAACAGGTCTTTTTTTCTAACGCTGAACAATTGATTTCAGACAAGTTTAAAATCGCTGCCCCTAATTTTTGCTTTCCTGAGAAATTATCTAGCTTGGCCATTTGGTAGAATCTGCCATCGTTCCTGTTGGGTTGAAAAGCTTCTGTGATTCTATTCTTTTGTTGATTTTTGCAGGGGAATTTTTTTTTTTTAATCTGATAGTATATTTGGGTTATAAATGCATGATTTGGGTTCAAAATCATAACTTTGCCCCCTGACTTTTTAGACTAGGGGGGCAATTTTTACAACTGCAGGGGCAATTGCCCCCCCTCGCCCCCCCCAGATTACGCCTATGCCTAGGCAGATAGCCCATGCATATTTTTGCCTTAACACAGCGTTTCTCAACCTGTGAGGCACGACCCCCAAGGGGGGGGGGCGCAGAGCGTTTGCAGGAGGTCGCGAGAAAAACCAAAGAGCAAGTTGTGATGCATGTTTTTTTTTTTTTTTAATCATCTTATTTATTCTCATTTTTACTCAAAAATATATCCATTTTCGCTTAAAATGCTCTTTCAAACTTTATTGATAACAGTATTTTGTAGAAAATTCGACTAAATGTTCATTGTTAAAGATTAAAAACTGAATGTATGCTGAAAAATGTGAGGGAGGGGTCGATGTCAAAAGGTTGAGTACGGCAGCGTTATTTCATACGTATTCTTAGTTGCAATAATAACATTGGTAAAAAATAGGAAATGGCTGAAATGTACTTTACCACACTGCATGGCATTTTTTTTTCTTTTTATGTGCGATAAACGTGACAAGTACTCTAAATTCGATATTTCAAAGCTGTGAAAAAAAATCCGAAGTATCTTACATTTTCGTATGTGCTTTCTTGTTTTCTAATCTAGCTACTGCGTAACATACGTAACCAGTAAAAAATATGCTTGCTTCATTTAACATCACTGAACTGTTAACTTGGATTTTTGCGCATGTGTTATTGTTATTACCTAATGTTTACATCTAGTTGTTGCCATTCGCAGTGTAGAAATATCGTAGATTTTGCACCACATAATTAGTGTTTTATATAAGTAGAAAATAAACACCCACATTACTTCTACTGTGATTAACGTAGACACATGTTTTGAAAAGAGGAAGTGTTAATTCTTTTCATGGAGAACCTCTTCCCGTTACACGAAACAATGCCGTTCAACCTTTTTACCAGGTGTTATGAGTTTGAGACTTTTTTTACTTGACTGTTTGTAATTCTTGCAACATGATTTAAATGGACGCGTTCGTTTTCCTTATTCATAATACTATAAAGGAAAATTAATAGTGAAAATCATGTTTGCACAGGAAATTTCGCAGGCAATATCAAAATTTCTGAATTTAAAAAAGGAGCAGAAGCAAAATACCCTGCTAGGTAAAATTTTAAAAGCAAGGAAAATTACATGGAAAACTGAATAAAACGCAATAAAATAGACATGTTCGAAAGTTGAAAAGGAAAGTTAAAAAAAAGAGAAAGTAAAGAAAAATTTTGTGAGTATTTTGATTTATATCATTTATCAAATTTTCTTAATTTTTAAGAAACTTAACCATCCGTTTGTTGCTGTAATTTCTTTATTTTTTTTTTACAAATTTACATTTTACATAGTTTATGAATACTTCTTGGTTAACTTTTGTCTGGGTTTTGAAATCTTATTTATGTGTGAAGTGGTTCATTTGTGACATGGTTCATTTGGACAGCAAAATCATTCTTATAAGGCCATTTCTAGACTCAGCTCCTTGAACTTTTCTTGAAGATTCTGTCGCAAATTTTAAGCATATTTCAACATCCTGCGAGTGAACTGAGAAAGCTTTGAAAGCTTATTCTCATAAACTTTGAGCCACTTTGGATTTTTTACCATAAAAATCGAGCCTTAAGATAAGAATGAGTAAAAATGGACAAGCCCAATTGTGTTTAATATATCGTTCTAGGATTTACGACTCTTCACATAAAAATTTCGTTTCATCTTTGAAAAAAAAAACGGTTTACAAATATTACGAATGCTATAAAATAATTAGATTTTAATCGTGTAATTTAATAAAGAAAGAAAGAAAAAAGTTTTTTTTTAGTATCTTTTCCCCTTAAACTGGAATCTATCGTTGTATGGGATTTTTTATCAAAATCTCGTCAACTTTTATGCAATGAGCGACTAGAAGATGTTGATTGGATAATAATATTTGAGCATTATTTTTTATGGTTCGAATAAAATAAGAATTTGAACTATTACATTCACAGGCTATTTTAAAGATATTCAAAAATTAAAGTAAAAACGTGGATTTTTCCATATTTAAGAAAACTTTAGAGCAGATGCTCAATGGGAAGATTTGAACTGATTTTATTTCTCTTTTGTTATCTTTTTATTCATAACATTCGCAACTTTACCTCGGTATTAGCAGTCGAAAATAAAAATAGTTTTTTTCGGCCTATCCTAATCTAATCTATATATATTTTCAATATCCCGCTTCCTAGTTGCCTGTATTAGCGTAAATACGGGTTAGAACTCTTTAGAAAGACCCCCATGAAGGGCACCCCACCCCCTCGACCCAGAGCCCACGTGTAGCTAATCGGCCGTAATTCCACAAACAAACCTACTACTTCCCTGGTATGAATTAAACTGCCTGTTTGTTTACATCTGTAACTTCAAGTGATAAAGGTAGATGATAAACGATGCTGCATAGTCCCATGTTATCCTATTAGAAAAACTATTTCTGTCATAGCATCAACTATTATTGATATTTTGTCTTTTCCCCTCTCTCTCTCTTTTTCCAATCTTTTAAACATTCTCTGAAATGAGTAAATCCAGTTTTACCCCCCCCCCCCTACCCACCAGAAAAAAAAACCCTGAATGAATATTTCTAAAGAATTTCAGAAGAAATACCAAAATTTCAGAAAAGTTGAAGTGCGTTAGTATCTAGATGGTAGGGTAAAAAATAGACGAAATATTAATAACTATGATGGTACGAGCGAAATTGTTTTTCCATATAACATGAAAAATTGCATCTCCATTTCCAGAGGCAGACATGGCCTTAAAATTCAAAATTACTTGCTCAGAGACAGGGGGAGCATACTAAGATTCAAAATAAGCAACCCTTAGAAAGTCCTCCTACTAAGGCACCTCCGCACACCCTATCAACCCTAACGCGCAGTGTTCCCGCTCTGGGAACACCAAACTCTGACGTTTTGACTGTTGCCAGTCACGAAGAGTAGATTTGATTTCTATAAAAATAGTTGCGGGTGACATAGCTCCACGAGAATCCTTTACTTTTTAGCACGTCATTTCCCGTAAAAAAATTGTCACGATTATTTTTAACAGCACTGACATCTGCTGAAAAATGGAAGAATGCGAAAACAGCCCGTGAGATTGCCCAATGCTGAAAAAGGGCAGCCGTTGCCATCACTCGACTTACCTACCAGTAAGATGGCGGACGATCGAAACGTTCATCGCGTTTCGATCGTCCGCCATCTTGCTGGTAGTTAAGTCGAGCGATGGCAACGGCTGACATTTTTTCAGCATTGGGAAAGGGTTAAGACAGCCCATGCGTAACTTTGCTGTGACATCACAAACCTAACTCAGAAACAATGATATGCAGAGAAGGATAAATCGCTGACGTTCCATAAGCATTAATGTAACCTCAAACAAGATCTTGCCTGAAAATGTTTTATAATCAATGCATCATGCTTAACATATTTTTCTTGTTTATTTCCAGTGCCCCGGTGAGGATTGCAGCTTCGTTGCTAATGACCGGTGCTCGGAGGGATACGTATGTAAACATACCGAGAAACAAGAGGGGCCTAATGCTTTCAACGTGCCAGGAAAATGCATTGAAAAGCAAGACTAATTTTAGTTGTTTTTGAAATTTTACATCTTGTTGAAAGTTTTTGTTGAACTTCTAACAAATTTTGAACCCTTCTGTGTATTTTTTTATGGATGATAATAAAAATGCTTGTAAACTAACTATATGCAACTTATTTCAATGAACTTTTCAGTGTTAGCGTGGTAATTGTATGATCGTTAAGGTATAAAATAGTGTCATGGTTAAATGTAATTTGAATTTTAATCAATATTTCACATCTCGGTACTTTTATAATTTTATTTATTTTTTATTTATTTATTTTACTTTATTTTTGTTTTATTTATTTTTATTTTGTATTATAAGAACAGTAAATATTTGATAAATATATTGTCATTGCAATGTCCGTTCTTCAAACTTCCTGATTTTGTTATTTAATAGAAAATTTATATTAGAAATACAATGAGTAATATTACTGTTAAAAGAATCCTTAAACATTTTTCATAATGAAATATTAAGTACAAGGTAAAATCACTGCCATGTGTAGAATTAATATATTTTTCCATACGAAATATTTCTCTCCAACAAGTATTAAATATAAATATTTATGAGTTAATCTAAAATAATCGAAACTTCTTTTTAAAATACATAAGCTAAGAATATTTTAATAACAAATGATAAACTAAAAAGAATATTAATAATGAAGTGAAATTATGAAAAGTAGTGTGAAGGGTAATTATTTTTAATTTAATTTTAAGTTGAGTTTTGTACACTAATTCCAACAGATGGCAGCATCAGATTGTTTCATGAAGTGTTATCGTGCAAAAATTTGAGAGTTCGAGACAGGGTTCGAGAATACATTCGGAGATTACAGGGAATTCCAGAGTCGTTATTTCTTAGTATAAGAAAAGATGATGTTGTTTGCGAACGTAGATTCTATGGTTATAAACCCTTGAGTTGTTTTTATTTTGTCCCGTTCTCATTTTGTGAGAAGAGATCCTGGGCATTCTTGTCTACTCTGATTGTTCTTCCTATACAGAGTGTCTCATAAATATTCATTTAAAAATCAATCAGGAGGTAAAAAGAAAGAAAAAAAACACAAATACATGCAGGGATTCTTTGCTTTTGCTCCTCTAACAATATAAACTAATAAGAGTTCGGAAGAGGCAAATATTTACCCTCATTTCCCTCTCCAATTTGTGTGCTACTATGTATGAAGTTATCAGGGGCGGCTTAAGAGCAAGTTGTTGTGCGTGCAAGTTTTGGCACCCCTTACAATAAAAATTGGTAAAGAAAACCCTCCATAAAAGGGCTTGGGTGCTCTGGCTAAAATTTATGAGAACTTAATATCTGAATTTGGAATTTTAAAGGGATCAAAACCAAAATCTAAAATTAATAAGCATTTATAAATAGTAAACTTTAAAGTAAAGAGCATTTTGCACTATTGTTTTTTCAATTTGATTTCAACACCGATTCTTTTAAATGACTTTTCAAACTTCAATAGGCTACTGTACTTGAGTAAAAAAGAAACTCCAAACAAATTGTTTTATTCTGCTTATTGTTATATCAGGTAGAAAAAAAATGAAATATTTTATAACTACAACAAGTTTTACTTGATTTAATATTCATTAAAAAGTTAATATCATCTTGAATATATTAATAAATGAACTAAGCATGTGATATTTAATTTATTGCGGCTCAGTATCTGAAACTGTTCAGTTCTCTCATAATAGCGGAGAAAAGGCTTGAAGTCTGTCTATGCATTTTCAAGTAACATTAGTTGAACAAAAGTTAATATATTCAAACGGTTGAATTGCGAAATTGTTAATAATTTTATAGTTTTTACCACCACATTATTTTTCTATATTTTTCTCACTTCTGCACCCTTCTCAAAATCGTACGTGTGCGACCGCACACGCCTTAAGGTCTTATTACACGAAGAAAATTTCGGGCGATTTTCTTGCTGCAACCAGTTGCAGGAACCTCTTTCCAGGAAATTTCCCTCCGTTACCTAGGGAACGATCAACTTCAACTTTTTCGTTTACAGGCGAAAATATTGCAAGTTCCTGGATGTCAGCCAATCGCAGTGCTTCCTATTTCTATGTCACAAAGATGGCGGACGACTCAGCGATATCATAGTGATGAGTGAAAGAAAAGGGTCTCTCAAATGGAGTAACGATACGGAAATCAATCTAATTGAAAGCAAATGTGAAGTTCCACATTTATTGAACCGTCGAGGTCCTAAATATTTAAGAAGATTGCTGAGCTGATAGGCTACCTATGATTACATTCTCTAGCAATCGCCCATTCGGTGAATCTCAGGCGTTGTTGAGCAGAGCTGAGTTTGTTCATTATGGAAACCCTGCTTGCTCATCGACTTGCCTGAAGGAGTTTCGGCTACAGGTTGCAGCAACAAAATAAACCGAAATTTTCTTCGTGTAATAAGACCTTTACGCCAGCCCTGGAAATTATTATATCATAGAAATAAATTTATGTTTGCACTCTTTTCCTTGACACACAGAGAGTTAGAAAAGTAGTAAATGCTGAATAATTCAAACATGATGAGCAATTCAGTTTCTGTTATCAGCAGGTGTATGATTGTGGTTACTATGAACAAAATGAAACTAACGGAATCAGTTCTAAATAAGATGTCTAACCACGGTATAGATAGATTTAACAGACTGGTCTAGCCGTCAAACACAGCGGTTCCCAAGAGTACGATTTTGAAAATTAAAAATTAAACTTGATATGAAGTAATAGAAATGTGATTCTTCCTGTTTTTTTTTTTTTTTTTTTTTTTTGGACGGATTATTATTATTTTCACAATTTTCATCCATCGAAGCGGCAGATCGAAAGTGTTCAAATGGCAGATCAAGATATGCGCTATTTAATGTTGTTACAATTTAATGTTGAGATATTGCTACAGTAAAGACGTTTTGATACATAGGCTTCACTGGCTGACAGTCCAAATGGTGCGATGCTCACCTTCCCATTTTCGCGAAGACTCATATGTGACTTCTCACGAGAGAACCAGCCATGCAAACTCCATATAGGGTGTCCCAAAATTTACGCAAGATTTCAATTAAATAGAAAATTAATTAACTTAGTGTTGCCAACCTAAAAAGGGAGGGAAATTGACACTTCACAGTTTAGGGTTTATAGAAATGCGTCACTATAAGAAAGAAGAACGCGTTTTCATTGTTGAATAACATTTTAAAAACGATGAAGGATGAAAAAGATCATCTGTTTTAGTACCATTGGATTTCTTTCTTTGGGGTTATTTCAAGTCGAAGGTCTATCTCAACGATCCCACATCCACCCGTGCATTTAAATGGAATGTGCGGAGGACTCAACGCTGCATCAACGAAATTCAGCCACATTCATTTGAAATGGTACTAAAAATTTTTCGAATGGTACTTAAAAATTGGTAACCAAAACGTGCGTATATGCCAGCAAAGCCATGGAGTTTATTTGCCCCATGTGATATTCCATACATAACATTATCCGAGATACATTATATTTCGATTTTTAAAAAATGCAATTGAAAAAGAACCTGTGTTTTGTTTTTTATTTAATTCAAATTTTGCCACACTCGAAAGTTATTTCTGTTCGTCTACACACAAGACATGAAGGGGGATGTTAGTTACCGAAATTCTTGACTATGTTAATTAAATTCTGGTACAAGGGCGCCCCTCCCGAGAAAGAAGAAATTAATGTAAAAGATCCTATTTTACTTAGATAAAATGGATGTATATGTCAATTTTCTAACTAACCGCCCCCCCCCCCGGAGAAACTTGGCATTAATCCGCCACTGATCTGGTATCATTCCAGTACGGACGGACATAGGAAAACTCCCGGAAATTATAAATACTTTTCAACTTTGGTGGAAAATTGTTTAAAAAATATCAAACACATTTTCAAAAACAGAGCATATAAAACTGCTTAATACTTAGATGTATGTCGCCTAATTAATGATCCTCATCAGAAGGTGAGGTCTTCTGAATAACTAAACTCTTCAAAAACGTCAAGTAATCGTTTAGAGGGCTTTCGGAATCAAGCATTTAGTGTGCATCTACATTCACTAGCATGAATCTCCGACTATTAATCGCCCCACCAGTGGCCGAGCGCATAGCGGTTTGAAGTGGGAGACGCAAGGTGCCAGGTTCAAAACCGGGTCACGTCCGCGGGCCTAATTATTCGGAGCTTTCCGAGGTTTCCTCCGAAAATTAGCAAAAATGCGGGTCAGGATCCCTTAGAAAGACCTCCACAGACGGCATCCCACCTATCGGCCTAGAGCACACATGTTGATAATTGGCCGTAACCCCACAACTACAACAACAACCGGCTATTAATCCGGCGAGGTTTTGACAGCTGCGGAATTCTGCGACCCTGTGGATAGATCTGGCGAGCAGTTTGGTCTCGGGTTTGAATCCCGTTAACCCATAGGTGTACTTGTTTGTCTTGTACACTTGTACTTAAGTACTGTGATCCAAAAATTGTACCGATGAAAATGAAAAACGGTATTGTATTAGCAACAACTGGTATGAAGTCCTAAAGGAGTCACAGATTTCGATAAATTCTCTCGCCCAAATAAATCACATAGGCCGGTGCCTTAACCACTGGAATACGGTGGTTACACCGAAGGCTTTACTCCTAACAAAAAGCATATGCTAGGTATGCTAGGTATGTAATATGCTAAGTCAATCACAATAGATCGTTATATAATGAGCAAAAAAAGAAATAGCAAATTCCTTCGTAATATCATTTATACTATTTTTGCACGCACAGAAACATGTAAAACTTATAATGCAGTGCAATTATCTTGCGGCAGATTAAAATTTCGGAATTTGTTTATCGTGAGGCTTATTGTAGTCTCAAGTTTATCAAAAAACAACTTATCTAGATTGTTCTGTGGCACAACGTTTTCCAAAGCCCTTTGTTCAACGGATAATGAACTTTTGCTTATATGAATTCTTTAATGGAGGAGATATGAAAAACATGGACTCGTTTTTTATTTATTATTTTTCCAAAAACAATGATACCTCAGTTTAACGCCATTCACGGAACCGAAGAAATAACGTTATATATACGAGAAAACTCTGGATCGGTATTTGAGAAAAACAAAGTGCTAACAGTGTAACCTTATTAACAGAATTTTTTTTATGTTTGTGTTGTTAAGGCAACGCTACGCTTGGGCGATCGGCCTAGGATGGAGGATGCCTTAGTCGGTGGACTTTCTAATTGGTTCTAACACGTATCCACGTTACATTTGGAGAAAACCGACCAAAATTCTAGACCTCTCGATTGACAGCCGCACTATGGGGACTGAACCCGGAACCTTCACACCTCGGCCGTCTACCATTTTGAGTGACTTATTCACTCGGCCATGGTGGGGGGCCTGGAGTGTTTTAATATTGCAAGTATACGAAAATATTTTGAACAATTAGAAAATGTGGTAAACGGGAAAACGTTACTCGTAACCGGCAGGTTGCGGGTTTGATTCCGGCGTACCACTAAAGATCATCGTGTGCATGCGGTGTACGTGCACGTTAAATCCGTGGTTCCGAAAGTCCTCTCGGCGGTCGCTAACAGTTTCCGAGGGGTGCCAATATTCAGAAGTTCCCCACCTTCTGGCGAAGATCAAAACTGTGACGGGAAACTCCGAGAAGGACGTTCGTAGCTCTTAACGACACATTCAGTGACGTGAGGTGTGCTCTCCTGGCAAACAAACAAATAAATTTCGGGTAATTTTAAATCGGGGTTTCACTGTAGATGTATGTTTTAAACATTTTTTAAAGTTAGTTTATTATTTAGTTTGACGGAAAAATGATAAAAATAAGAAAGATATTAACATCAGATAATATGTAGTAGGAAAAATAAAAAGTCATGGAAACAGTGTAAAAACTTTAATCAGAAGCATTACATGTTAAACTTGTAGGACATAAACATTTTTTACTTCGTTACCAAATGAATCTTAGCAGTGAAGCAGAACACTGACATGGAATAAGTAATGAGAACAGACAAAAAATGTTTTGAATATACAGATAATTTAAGAAAATTTTTAATTTTTTCTCCCAATGTTGTATCTAAATAAATCAATAAAATCAAGCATTACCTTAACATCGAATGATTTTTCCCAGGAGAAAGAAAAAAAAATATTATTCCTTTAGAATGTTTTTCAACATTTTGCATCCATTGAAGCATTGAAGTACGATTCCTTTTAAGATGGCGGAGTTTGCGAAGCATGAGGCATTTTAAAGGTTCCAGCGAAATTGTTTTGTCACTTCAGAAATATTTTGCAGATGAATGGCAACGCTAAATGAAGCGAGTTTATTTATTTTTTTTTATAAATAAATTCGTTTCGGCGAATGGGGAAAAAGAACGGTCCGTTTAATTTACCCAAGGCATCCTTATTTTTGTTAGGGATTAATTGGGTCTATGTACGGTTTTAGTGGTGCCTTTTAAGTTGTGTTATATGGTGGTTTGAACTCGCCTGGGGGATTAAAAGTGGGTTTCAAGAAATAGATTCTCAGAAAAGCCTCTCGATGAACAATTGCTAAAAAGTTTTAAGATTTACTGCACGTAAAAGTTAAAAGCAGTTCTAACTAGTGATGTAATATTTTCTGGAAAAAAAAATAATGATACACAAGATCATTTATTTATCCGATGAATGCAATTAATATTTATTCTTGCGTTAGTATATATTGGGTATCCCGGTTAGAACACAGTTTAACCCTTTAACGCGCAGTGTTCCCGCTCTGGAAACACCAAACTCTGACGTTTTGACTGTTGCCCAGTTACGAAGAATAGATTTGATTTCTATAAAAATAGTTGCGGGTGACATAGCTCCACGAGAATCCTTTACTTTTTAGCAAGTCATTTCCCGTGAAAAAATTGTCACGATTATTTTTAACAGCACTGACTGCTGAAAAATGGAAGAATGCGAGAACAGCTGAATAGATTGTCCAATGCTGGAAAAAGGGCAGCCGTTGCCATCGCTCGACTTAACTACCAGCAAGATGGCGGACAATCGAAACGTTCATCGCGTGCTACAGATCTAGAGACCCTTTTTTGACGCAGCTGGCTGTGCCGCAAAGCCAGCTGCGTAATCCGTATCTAGGTAATCCGTATCTGCGGTATCCGTATCTACGTAATCCGTATCCGTATCTACACTAAGTTTCGGAGGAAACCACGGAAAATTATGAACGGTTATGTCTTCCGACGCGACCTGGTTTTGAACTAGGCACCTTTCGTCTCCCATTCCAGACCGCTATACATTCGGCGACTGGTGGGGTCAGTTGTAGATGACCCAGGTTGGGTCATCTACAACTCCTTTAGAACCACAACCTGGCCCATCTACTGTACATGTAAGTAGATACCCCTCGTGTATGTTTGCCTTAATTCACTACAAATGCGTACGTTATATCAATGTACCACAGAATCATTATTCTTGGATATTAGGGAACGATATATAAACCAATTCATTTTGTAAATAAAAATAGATGGAATGTTATATCGTCATTCATAATTTGTTTGTTTGATATATATATGCAGATACTTAACATTTTGAGGCGCAACCCTTTCCCAATGCTGAAAAAAGGGCAGCCGTTGCCATCGCTCGACTTAACTACCAGCAAGATGGCGGACGATCGAAACGTCCATCGCGTGCCACAGATCTAGAGACCCTTTTTTGACGCAGCTGGCTGTGCCGGCACAGCAAGGTCTCTAGATCTGTGGCACGCGATGAACGTTTCGATCGTTCGCCATCTTGCTGGTAGTTAAGTCGAGCGATTTCAACGGCTGCCCTTTTTTCAGCATTGGGAAAGGGTTGCGCCTCAAAGGGTTAAGGGAATGCAGGGCATGTGATGCAGCTCACATATCTTTCTGATCGAAAACAATTTTCTTTTGTTTCGTTCTTGTAAATCAATTATTTTGTATTTCAGTTTTATTAATTCTCCACTTCGCTTTTCTGCTTGATTAAAAAAAGCTTCCGTTTATACCGATAGTTTGGATTGTGCGTCTGCGAATTCAGGTATTTCCCTTATAAATTAACAATCGGTGTACAGGGTGAATCGCTACCAGACTGACAAACTTGCAGGGGGTGTAGTGGGGTAAAGAGACGGTTCAGAATCACATAGCAATGCGGGGTCGGAAACGTCGCCTTCATGTATCTGTTAACCCATTTGTGCCTGGATATATTTGCGACTTTCTTTGATTTTTACTGATAACAGAAATAATAGATAAATTGCTGATGTCGACTTCTTGAACAAGGGATGATTTCTTTTAAAATCATTATGCATAAAAATCGAAATATCAACATCCTACTTGGTCATGTTAAAATATTTTGTAGAGTTGAGGCTCAATACTCATGAATAAAGGCTAGGAAAAATAAATAACCTTTACGACTAATAGCGAAAATGCCGTCCCATAAAAGGGACACTAGGCATAAATGGGTTAATAATCACTTTAGAAGAAGTGTTCAAGTGATAGTAAACTTTCCGAACATGGGTTTTCAAAAACTAATCCCTCTTTCACCGACTGCACTTGATAAAAATTGTTATTTCACAATTGCTTCTTTCGCTACATTTATGTAATTGTCTGAGGACATCGGGGCCATCGTGATTCTACCGGGCCTGCTTGTGCACTCCGATGACTCATCCAAAGAGGCCTAAAGACGCTCAGTTATTGGTTGCAGCACTTAGATACGTCATGTACGGCCGAATCTAACCAATCAGGAAACGTCCGTAGGCCTCTTTCGGAGTGCACAAGCAGGCCCGAGAGAATCACGACGGCCCCGGAGGAAATCCCATTGTTTATGAAACTTGGTTAAGAAACTAGATGCGCACTTTAAAACTTCTTCCAAAGTTATTATTAAGAGGTGCATGTAGACGACGATTCCGACCCCGCATTGCTATGCGACTCTGAACCGTCTCTGTACTACCTACACCCCCTGCAATTTTGTCAGTCTGGAAGTGAATCACCCTGTATATAATTTAAATTCTGGTTGCCTGTTTGTCTTAAGCTGTATGGCGTTGCAGGGTTGCCAAGCTTCAGTATATGGCACTGCTGCTTTGGCGATATACTTTTGACCGTTCTATTTTGAATATTTTATAGTATGTGTTACGCCTACCCAATAAGGTCATGTGTGCAATCGCTTATGAGTGGCTCACCTTTTCCTAGCCAGGATGTGAAAAGCTGTCTTTTCGTATTTTAAAATACGTCTACGTTTGACTACGAACAGTGTGGTCGTCATGGGTGCCCATAGCATTTTTTTTTTTTTTTTGGACGGCTGGGAGGGCAAACTCCAAATATTTTTTTTAGTGAGAGGTAAATATCTCACTTCAGCTCAGTTACAATTTCAGTTCACACAGCATTTTCAGTTGAGATTTCGCTTTCTGATTAAGTTTCCTTTACATCATAAGACAATATAGTAAAACGCTAGGAGGATGGGGGAGGGGAGTGCCCTACCTTTCTTCCCTTATGGGCGTCCATGAAGGCCGTACTTTGTTTACGGCATGCCATGCGGCGATGCGGCGCAATTAGATTCATTTGGGTTATTTATCAACCTTTTTTGACGCAATGTGAATTTTTTTTATTAATTTTTGAAACAGGTTTTTAAGTTTTATCCTGAATAAAGAATATAGCCTATACAGCTCATTGGTGTCATCTCTTGGTTCTCGTACTTAAATCTTCTTTATCTGCCGCTCTATTACGGATATACAGTGAAATCCTGATCTATCGTTTCCGCATTCATCGTTTTATTTCTATGGTCCCTGCGCGAAATATATTTCAATAACGTTAAAGAAATCCGCATGTATCGTTTGTCAAAAAGTGCCTTTCCCGCGTTCATCGTTGTAGTAAAATTTCTCTCATGACAAAATGAAATCGAACGTTAAGTGAATTCATATGGCATGCAAACTGTAATTACTTCTTGGTATGGTTTCTTGGTTTATTGGTGATCAGCTGAACAGTGGTTGGTGTTGAAGAACATGTGTATAGCGTGAAATTTAATTATATAATTCCATTAATCAAGACGGTGAAGCATACGGCATCCTAAACATGGAAGAAACGCAGGCTGAGCCTACACTAGTACACTCCGTATTTGCTAGTAACACTCAAGTATATACTAGTAACACTCAAATACCGTATTTGCTTCAGACAAACTTCGTACACTAGTGCGAAGTTTGTCTGAAGCAAATACGGTATTTGAAACTGTTTGAACTATTTTATATAACCATAAAATGACATAAAAGGTCCAGAAAAATATTGTAAATCTTGAAAATATACTGCTTAATTTAAATAAATTATGGAAAACCCCGTCATAAAATTACTGATCTTTTTAATAAATATCACATAATTTTCATCTTCGAATTATTTGGCTTAGAATTTTGTAACAAATTAGATTTTTTTGAAATGCAGTCATTGCGTGCATGCATAAAAAAAAAAAAATGCTTTCTTCGTATTTCGGCTTGAAACCGCATTCGTGGTTTTCCCGCATTCATCGTTTTTTCCTACGCACCGCATGAAAAACGATGAATTCAGGTTCTAGTGTATTACCACTATTACGATCTCGAAACGGCCACCTACTGAGTTCTAAGCATGCCACCCACGAATTTCCACACAGGGTACATACTAAGAATTGAAAATCACATTACAATTGTAGTCGGTAACGTCGTCTCCATGGAGCTGTTATTAATCATTATGGAACAAGTGCTACAATAATACTGGATTTTTCGACCATTATTCGTCCAAAACTAATGTATCTTTGATGAAAACACGCCACAAACGTTGATAGTTTAAAAATTCTATTTCATTCTATTGATGAAACTTTTGGAGACAAGCTCATTGCTTATGAAAAATGGTTTCGGAATTAAACAAATAATTCCAGACTTTTCCCAAAGTGATTATTAACAGATAACTGAAAATGATATTTTTGTCCCCACATTGTCATGTGATTATGATTCCTTATTATGTGCACCTCTTTTTAAAGTTTGTTAAAATCATTATTTGGCACACTGCATAATAAGTGATAATTCGTTTGTCTCGGATCTCGACTCGTCCGAATGAACTGCTATGATCCGAATCACATTAGATTCGAACAAAATTTACTTACCAACCCTATCCTGCAAGAACTATCGCACTTTTGAACAGGGTTTGAACCGACGATTTTCCCACAGAGTTCAATTTATTTAATTCAAAATGTTATGAAAAAAATTTCAGATTTCTCTGCAATCTGCTAAAGAAAAGCGGTTATGACTTTTGCGTATCAATGTGAAGAAAAATAAACGAAGATGACTAGGTTAGTTAGCCACTGAATAATCACCAATACACTTGATCATGTACTGATTACATATGGGGAACAGAAATCTAAAATACAAACTTAAATCCCAGGAAATTTCAGGGAACATTTAGTATGTAATAATTATGAAGATTACACGACAATTTAATCCGTTTTATTTCCAAAGCTAATTTGCAATAAGTTTTGTTTTTTTCTTTCTAGTAGTTGGGTCTGAGGCCTACTGGAAACTGGACCACTACGAAGGTCACAGGTGTTTTTCATTTCATTATGAGGACGTCTATTAAGCAGACCAACTTTGCCCCCTGTGACTGGTCTCCTAATTTTGAACCAATTCCAGATGAGAGACCTAGCCCCTGAAATCGGCACTCCCACATGTATCATTTAAACATGGAGCATATTGAAGCCACGAACAGATTTTACGTGCACCAGCTCCCATTAGCGTACACGGTCTCACAGCAGTCCAATAGAGAGGGGAGTTCACCCTACCAAGCGCTGTCCGAGCCGGTGTTGCCTTCACTTTTCCGTGTTCTTACGGCAACGGAGCTTAGCAGCTAGGCCACTGCGGGACACACATCTCTAAAGAAATCTGAATTTTTTGTTAGGTTTAAATGCATAGTAACTGGATCGTCATTTACTTTCATTCTCTATTAATTCCACAAAGGGTGCCAAGTGATCAGAGCATCCACTTTGTTAATCGCTAGTGATCATGTTTGGGATCTCTTATTACGGTGGAACCTGTCTAACGTGACCACTTTCGGGATGTACAAAACTTGTCACCTAATTAAGGTAGTCAAGACCCCACCATGGCCGAGTGAATTAAGACACTCAACATGGCAGATGGCTGAAGTATGAATATTCAGCGTTTCGGCCTACTGCGCAATTGTCTCTCTGCCGGTCTGGAGTTTTTGGCCGGTTTTCAACAGATGTAACACGAAATAGTGCGTTAGAATTCCTTAAAAAGTCCACCTCCCAAAGCAGACCCCCCGTAAGCTTACCTAAACACACAGAGCTAGTTAAGTTGGTCGCCTTACGAAGTCGGTAAATCGTGGCATAGTTGGAAAGTGAAATTCTACAAAGTGGACACAACAGACAGGTGATCTCTTTAAGAAGGCAATCACTTTACCAGGTTTCTACTGTATTGCAGGTTATTGCTTTCTGTTTCGCAATCAA
Organism: Cheiracanthium punctorium; assembly: GCA_038373885.1. NCBI lineage: Eukaryota > Metazoa > Arthropoda > Arachnida > Araneae > Cheiracanthiidae > Cheiracanthium > Cheiracanthium punctorium. The sequence continues at coordinate 769,617 of JAWZYV010012308.1, read as the reverse complement.
AACTAGAATACCACCTACTTTGTGGCTTTCTTCGAAATTTTATTTGCATTTATAATATGAATATATTTCTCATTAGTATAATTAAATTTAAATATCTTATACCAGCGTTTCTCAACCTGTGGGGCGCGCCCCCTTTGGGGGCGCAGAGCGTTTGCAGGGGGGGGGGGTGCGAGAAAAACCAAACAGCAAGTAGTGATACATGTTTTTAAAAAATCATCTTATACATTCTCATTTTTACTCAAAAATATATCCATTTTCGCTTAAAATGTTCATTCAAACTTTACTGATAACATTATTTTGTAGAAAATTCGACTAAATGTTCATTGTTAAAGATTTAAAAAACTAAATGTATGCTGGAAAATGTGTGTGTGTGTGTGCGGGGGGGGGCGCAACCGTAAGTTAGATTTTGTTGGGGGGGGGCGACGTTAAAAAGGTTCAGAACCGCTGCCTTAACTCTTTGGCCATCAAAATTAGTATTGAATATTACTCACTTTCTGGCTTCCTTTCAAAATTTTATTTACATCTACCAAAAGTATTTTTTTTTCTTTTGTCTTTGTATATATCTTATCAAAATTATTGTATTTTTAATTATTTTGTATTCGTTATTATTGTATATTATTTTGTATATATTCTGTATTATTATATGAAATATGTAATTATATTTCTGATGTATTCCTGTAATATGTAAAAAAAAAAAAAAAAAAAAAAAAAAAAATGTCTAGTGAAACTTCAACTGCCGTTGAAGCTCGGCCTCTGGTGGTGCCATGAGCCTTTTGAAGTTTCCCTGATTGGTTGAATTGGGGAGTGTGAGTTTGCTGCAGAATATTTGTAGGAAACGCGAGTTATTCATCAGAAATAGATTTTCAGCCCTAATATGTTAGGTCAAAATCACTAATACAGTCCGATTTGAGTAAAAAAGGAAAAAAAATTGTTATAGGAATAAATCGATAATTAAATAAGTGTATAATGTGACTTTTGCATCTGCAGGTTTTATTTATTAATAATTTTTACTAAGTGCATGTAAGTGGATATAAAATAACTAAAATGCCATAATGCTATAAATAGAAATCTTTTTAATTTGGAGAAATTTCTTAAAATGATTTTATTCTACAGCATCGGTTCCCAACCAGTAGATCGTAAACTAGCACGGGTTCTCGAAAATTATATACTATTATACAACGACTACGCAAGGGGTTCGCCAATTTCTTTTCGATTTTCAAAGGGGCTAGCAGGAATAAAAAGGTTGGGAACCACTGCTCGGCAAAAACACCCGTGTTTGAAATGGCAATCCCCAGTCAATGAATGAATATAATGTAGGAATTATTTTTTAATATAAAAAAAGAAAAGATAAATATAGCCTCGTTTCTTTTGTATATGTATTTTTTCAATATACATATATCCTACATATCTATTAATTTACCGAGGAGAGGCAGACGGATTATTGATATTTTTAGTGCTGCCATCTCTCGTGGAAATAATGTACTTTATACACTTAATCTAACAGTTATCAGAAATATCAACTTATTTAACAGTAGTTTACTTTGACGCGCAGGAACTTATAGCATATTACATTCTGCATTTTTTTTTTTTGTCAATTTCAGTAATATTAGAGCCTATATGGGTACTTTTATAGGAGGGTACTTCTAGGCCTTTGACGGATTGAAGGGGGGGCGACGCATACCCCCGAGAAAAAAGAAATTACATAAATAATGTAAGAAATCCTATTCTACTTCCATAAAATTCAACTAGACGCCCCCATCCACAAAATCGCACATATCCTTCTCTGTTCTAGGGAGAGACTGAACCCCCACATGCTCCCCCATCTGTTTATTTGTGGGATTACAGCGAATTATCTACTCGAGGGATCTAGTTTAGGGTGGGGTGCCTTCCGTGGGGGAGTGTTTCTAAGGGGTTTTAACCTGTATTTACGCTATGTTTCGGAGAAAATGATCTAAAACTCCGAACGGCTAGGTCGGCGGACGCGACCAAGGTTTGAACCAGGCACCTCTATTCCATATGAGCACCCATTGTCTGAAATGAAAAATGTTTCCAATAAATATTAATTTACCATTCATTCCACTGTATGTACAACTTGAGAAGAGACATCCTAGAAGTTTCCAAACCCTTATTATAATTAGTTTATCTGAATTTTTGTACAAAACTCAGATAAAATTTTCGAACTCGTCAAATTAGAAAACTAGAGTTGTGTTAATTCACCTTATCCTTAATTTTTCTTTTGAACCATTAAAATCTAATATTTTCAAAGGCAATCGTAAAAGTACTTTAGCATTACCAAATTTGTTGTGCAATCAATAAATCTAACTTGCTGAAATTATTGCCAAAAAAAAAGTAGATTTCGGAAAAAATAAGTAAATAATTAAAATAATTTAATAAAAAGAAAATTAAAAAAAAAGCAACTACCTCTTTCCCTCGAAGTCAGTTAAATACTTAAATAATACATCATTTTACATAATTAAAATTCAACCACAGCTTCTGACATCGGAACATTCTGTATCATTTCGCTCATAGTCCAATAAACTTCAATGTCATAAAAAATCGCATATTACTTTGTGGGATTACGACCGATTAGCTAGACTATAGCATTGCCAAATTTGTTCTGCAATCAATAAATCTGACTTGCTGAAATTATTGCCAAAAAAAAAAAAAAAAAGGAGATTTCGGAAAAAATAAGTAAATAAATAAAATAATTTAATAAAAAGAAAATTAAAAAAAATAGCAACTACCTCTTTCCCTCGAAGTCGGTTAAATACTTAAATAATACATCAGTTTACATAATTAAAATTCAATTGCGTGGTCTCTAGGAGGGTGGGTGGGGTGCCCTAACCCGTATTTACGCTAAGTTTCGGAGAAAACCACGGAAAACTCCGAACGGTTTGGTCGACGGACGCGCGATGGGATCCGAACTCGGGACCTTCACACTTCGTCCGTCTACTATTTCCAGTGACATAACCACTGTGCCATGGTGAGGCTAATTCGCATATTAGATTAAATTAAGTAGTTGGGCCCGGTGAGTCAGACGGTAGCTGATTTCATCTGCCGCTTCACATTTTTAATTCAACTTATGTAGTTTTTTTTTACTCTCATTAAGTCTGCAGATCAATTGAGATTAGCTAAATTATTTTAATAAAATAAAAAAAATTCCATTATGCCTTCACAAAGATCCTAAATTTATTAATCTCTGCAAACTTTACTCGTGCTTATTCTACGTTAAATATAATTTTCAATGCTGTTTTGTTCTAGATTTTTTGTTTCTCTGTTCGTTCATCCGTCTTCCTGTATTCGAATTGGTTGTGGAGGCTCTGACTGCTGTAAATATGCAATTATTACAACAAAACTTTGTAACTAACATGTACTATATAGTTCCCTGTTGAATGTAGCATGAATAGTTCGTTTAGAGGAGCACACAGAAGTATTCTGATAAATTTATGGCCTATGGGCAATTATTGCTTAAAGTGCATTTTAGAGAAGTTCATTTATTTTAAATTAATTAAAATTCATGTAAATTATTAAGGTTATAAAAGTAAACGAAAAACGTATGCAGTACTGATAAGCAATTTTTATAAAGGGCAAGGAAAAACATCCACAAATTTATTCTCTGCAGTTATTTTCTTTCTTACCTGGTTACTTTTTAGTTTACATGCCTTTTCCCATACATGTAAAAATACGAAGGCAGAGATTCTCCTTCTGCATACATCAAACCTGCCCGAAATGGGTATTTGAAAGCTGCGCTGTAGCTTATCTTTCTTGTGTAAGCGTAAATTTTTCCTTCCCCAGAGTTCTATACATTTCAAAAACAAGAGCTCTCTTGATCAACCAAAAATACAATAATCAACAAAATTGCCTATATATGATTGGAATTCGATTTAAATGTTTAATTTCATAAAATGAGTTAAGTAGAAATGAATAGCTCGTGAAATTAATATTGATGCATAATTTAATATTCAGTATCCTGAAATTGGCTCTTTAAACCCAGCATATTATCTTTTTAAATCTAATAGTTGTTGTGAATCAGACAATTATTTCTTTCACTAATTTAAATTAAGTATAGAAATGTTATATTGAGTCAGTCTTAAAATGTTTGAACTGCGCATGGTACTAATACAAGCTTTACTGTCTGTACGGTATTTCAAGATGATTTTTTACGAACATAAACCAAACAACATAAAAAAAGGTGGTATGTGAACAAAAACATATCATTTCCCCGTTTTCCGAAGATCGTCTGATTGCTTGTAAGACAGACTTTACTAAACACAGAATGTCTATAAGACAGGGGTGGCGAATCTTTAAGATCAACATGCCATTTTTTCTAAAGAAAAGTTTAATGAGGCCATAGACGTGCCGTCAAATAATTTTCACCTAGTGATTATTAGGAAAATAATAAAACTAAATACAAACAACTCAAAACTCTTTATTTACTAACAAAAAATACGGTTATATGTGTATTTCATATTAAAATATGCGCTATTTTTTACACAAATGCAAACCGTTTTGATCCGTGGCGTGCCCAAAATATTGTGTCGCGTGAAATAAATGGCACGCGTGCCACTAGTTCGCCATCCCTGGTCTAAGACGTAAAACTCCCTCCTCTGATCTGCTGTATCCTCTGTAACACATCCCATTATTATTAAAACGTACACAACTAACGCATTTTCTTATATACTTTGAGTCTTGAAAGATGTATTGAGAGTTCATTTTGATTTTATTAAATATTGTCGCTTTTATATACAAACTTATTCCTAGGAAGTACAACTATGCTCTTTGAACGTTAGTAGACGTTAAGTATACGAAGTAGGTAATCTGAACGTCTACTAACGTTCAGAAAACGTTGTTGTGCTGCTTGATTTTATTATGCTGTTATAATTGCATGAATCGAGTAGCATACGCAGAAAGATTTTCAGCACAGACACACTATATTATTTCTTTCTTCTCTTCTTTTTCTTTTCATTTTATACGAAGAACCCGGATTTAAACTTTTGGTCACTTCAGAACGGTTAAACTGCAAAACAACCTACTATAATGCCTGCATATTTTCTGGAGCAAAAACAACTTCACGTTTTTACCCTTTTTTATGACGCTCAGGGGGTTAAAAAAATCACGTCACGTTAAAATTTGTATTAAAGAAACCTTTTCCCGATTCTAAAAGCTATCTTAAAATGGAACCTATACCCTTCTTTCTGAAGATTCTATCGTGTTTCTTATGCATACTCAATATGGAAATGGCTCTGTGATTTTGTCTAAAAGCTAAAATTACTTTTTGCGTGTTTCTCTATTACATTACGAATGTACTGTGCATTTTAAAGTTGTAGAGTCGTAAAGTTCGACGATGCCTTCCGAACTGTGATTTACAGTATATATATATGTATATATATATGTATATATATATGTATCTGTATATGTATATATATATGTATATATATATATATATGTATATATATATATATATATATATATTTATATGTATATAAATATAATATATATATATATATATATATATATATATATATATATATATATATATATATATATATATATATATGAGACGTCAGATATTTCCAGTAAAGTTCCAGAGTTAAGGCAAATAATATGGTTTATTGAACATTATCTTTTAAGTTACAATATAGAATGAGAAGAGGGGAGGGGAGACGGGTACAAAAATCAGCGTGGACTAATTAAGCAGTTCCAGTGGCAGAAATCTCTCGATTTTCGATATTCGGGAGTATTTACGCTTACCACACCACGTGGTTTGCGAAGACATAACTCCGCCTCTCTCTTATCTCTAATCGAACCACACACATTTGCCAACATGACCCGCATCCGGGGCTACAAGGGCGTGGGGACACGTCTACATCTAAAGAACTTAGAATCGACGGCCTGATGTCTGACAAATAACAAAATAAGTAACACATAGCTCCAGAGCGCGCGTGGCAAGTATGACAGGAAAGCAAAACTTACAGTGAAAGTACCCGCTTGAACAATACCCAAACTAGTAAAACCCAAATTACCTTTTTATGCATTACATATATATATATAATATACGAGGGTTGCTATTTATATTTCTGCCCTAATAATGAAAAAATCTGATGTGTCCAACACATGACTTCCTTGCACGTCCATTAGATCAAAAATATTTTCGACGCACTTCCTCTAAACTTATTTGTTTGAAAGAGATAAAATATCAATAATAGTAAGGTTTAGCGATTTCTAGCCAAATATTTCGATATCGCCAAGCTGAGTTCAATTTGAAAGATTTCCTTCTGACACTTTATTTGGCGATATTTCACCAAAAGCCGACAAACTTGAGATAGTCTGCGAGATTTTGGGGATAGCCAAAGTAGTCATTGACCACAGACTTTCAATGAATTGAATGCATCCATACACCTCAATGTATTTAAAGTCATTTGGCTCACCCTGTAAATAAATTCTCAGTCGATTGCTGTCAAAAAAGATATGGAAAACAGTTAGATATTACAATTGTTCTAAATACAAAAGTTAAAAAATCTACGGGATAAAGTTTTAGAGTTATATAAAATACGAAATAATTTTTGGCGCCAAATTTGGCGATATTTCGGCGAAACTCGTTAATGTCGACGACATTTGGCGAGATTTTAAGCATGAACCAAACATTGACAGATTATCGCCAAATTTGGCGACATTTCGCCAAAACTCGCCAAGAACGATGACAAATGGCGATACTTTGGGCATGGAACAAATGACTGACCATCGCCAAATTTGGCGATATTTCGCCAAAACTCGCCAAGGTCGAGGACAGACGGCGAGATTTTGGGCATGTACCAAACAATGACTGTCTACTGTTGTATTATATTGAAGATGTCCATAGACATTAAAGTACTAAAATTCTTTTCGGTGGTCCTGTAAATAAACTCTCCAGTAGATTGGAACCAATTATCGAGATGCACAACTAGATGTTACAACATTCTTACATATGAAATTTCATAATAGTTTTTGAGATTTGAGAGTTAAATATGCACACACGTACACCAAAAGTCGCCAAGCTTGGCGAGTTTTGGCATAGTTCTTGAGGGAGGCACGTGACCGTGGTCGGACCATCACCTAACTTATGTGGTAGGACGGTATTGTGCTTGAAATGGATGAATGCCCCTAAAATTGCCATTGACCGTAATGTATTGGAAATCTTTTGAGTGTTCCTGTAGCAGAACTATAAATGATAAAGACACTTTTTTTATTGGAGAAATTCATTTTCTAACTCTTTACAGCATACATCACTTCTGAGTCGTTTGAAATAGCCCAATACCTCTAAAAAACGCTTTGATGAATTTCAGCCCATAGAGCGTAATGTATTTCGAATCTTTTGGGCGGTTCTGTAGATAAACTATCCAGTCGAATGGAATCGAAAGGGGAGGTGCACAACTAGATGTTACAACAATCCTAAATATAAAGTTTCAACATTCTACGCCTAATAGTTTTTGAGATATGCGAGTTTACTGAGTTTCGGCCCATTGAGCGTAATGTATTTCGAATCTTTTGGGCAGTCCTGTAGATAAACTATCCAGTCGAATGGAACCAAAAGGGGAGGTGCACAACTAGATGTTACAACTATCCAAAATATGAAGTTTCGACATTCTACGCCTAATAGCTTTTGAGTTAGGCGAGTTTAATGAATTTCGGCCCATAGAGCGCAATGTATTTCGAATCTTTTGGGCGGTCCTGTACATAAACTATCCATTCGATTGCCACCAAAAGGGGAGGTGCACAACTAGATCATAGAACAATCCTAAATATCAAATCTCAACATTCTACGACCAATAGTTTTTGAGATATGCGAGTTACATACATACGTACGTACAGACGGCATGGAAAAACTGGCCACAGTAGACTCGCCGCTGGTCAAAATGAGTTGCAGACGCGTTAATATGATCGTGCATGCTAGCCTACGATGAGATGCATCGAAAAAAATTTTAAAATTAAAATTTGAGGTAGTCAAAATCGGTTTTTTTGTCGAAATTTGGCCCCCAAAATTTTTCGGGATCACATTACTTCCTTATACTACGTACAAGGAAGTAACAATAAATATTTATGATCGAAATTGGTTTTATTGTTTTCCAAAATAACCGCTTCTCCGTGAAGATCAATGCCCTTTTGTATGTGTTTGAACCAATTTTCGAAGCACTTTTTCCACTCCGATTGAGGTAACTGCAGAAGATGCGTTTTGAATGCATCAACCGCTTCTTCGGTGCCGAAAATCGTTGTCCACGTAATTTATTTTTGATGTACGGGAATAAAAAAAGTCATTGGGTGCCAAATCATGGCTTTACGGAGCCTGACCCATTAATTCCATGTTTTGGCATTTCAGAAAATCCTTTGTTTGAGCCGATGTGTTAGAGCTCGCATTGTCATGATTCGTCTCTTCTTCTGCTTTTTTCGAATTTCTCCAACGACTTCTGGCAAACAAATAGTCGTGTACCATTCAGAATCGACCGTCTTGCGTTACTCTAACGCCACTATCGCCACGTGACCGGTAATGCCGAAGGAACAGGCAACCATTTCTTTCTATGTGCTTCTTGCTCGAACAATTTTTGTTGGATTTTGCTCGTCTTGGAAGACACATACAGTCTATTGCTGTTTTATTTCCGGCTCATATGCATAGATCCATGATTCGTCACCCGTGTAAATGTTATACACGGCCTTTGATGCACCTTGATTGTATTTTGTCAGTATTTCCTTGCACCAATCGATACGAGCCTTCTTTTGAGCATTTTTCAGATTATGCGGGATCCAACGCGAACAAATATTTTTTACGGTCAAATATTCATAGAATATCTTATTGATGCTTGTCATACTAATGTTCAAAGACACCTCAATCTCACGGTATGTCACATGACGATCTTGCTTAATCAGTTCTCGCACAGCATCGATATTTTCTGGCACAACTGATTTTGGACCACCTGCACGGAATTCGTCCTGGATTAAACTCCGACCACGATTAAATTAGTTATAGCAGCTTTTTACAGTGCTGCAAGGATGGTGCTTCTTCGCTGTATAAAGATTTAAGTTCATCGAAGCACTCTTGTCTTGACAATCCACGTGGAAAGTTATGAAAAATAATTGCACGAAAATCTTCACGAGTCAACTCCATTTTTTTAACGAGATGAATTTTTAAATTTCCTGTAAACAACACAAATCAAGCTGAAAAGGCAAATCGTTCTAAAGAATTTATGTTTAAAAATATCAAATTTTCGATTTAAATCGCCTGCGATCGCTTAGCAACGCTTTCTGTTACCAAGGCCAGAAATATAAATAGCAACCTACGTGTATATATATATATATATATATATATATAGTAAAAGGCATAACTTACGAATCAGCGTAATATATATATATATATATTATATATATTATTATATATATTATATATATATATATATATATTATACACATATAAAAATATAAATAGCAACCTACGTGTATATATATATATATATATATATATATATATATAGTAAAAGGCATAACTTACGAATCAGCGTATATATATATATATATATATATATATATATATATATATTATATATTATTATATATATTATATATATATATATATATATATATATATATATATATTATACACATATAAAAATAAAATTAAAATTAAAATAGAATAAATAGAATAAAAGTAGAATGAATATAGAATAAAATAGTAATATAGAATAATATAGTAAAAATAGAATAAAAATAAAAACTAAATTTTTATACTTACCCGTTAAAATAATTTCCAGCTAGCAAAGTGTGCCCCATAAATTAATTTTGCGAATACAGCTAAGTAAAAAAAAATGGCCCACTTGGTCCGTATTTGGCCATCGTTTCTCGTACAGAAAAATTACATATAAACGAATTGTTCAAGAATAACGGGCATTTTAATTTGCTGTACATAAAATTTTCACTAGGGCCAACTTCATATTTAAATGAGCACCATCTTTACTTTTTCCAATGGCAACACCCAGATCTCACTTTATATTCCAAAAATTTCGATAATTTTAACACCAGATGACAATTTTCAATCCATTTGAATTAAAAGGTAATAAGTTCTCCAAAATATCCCTTGTTGAAATTCATTAAATTATTTTTCCAATTTTTTTTTCGTTTTTAAATTGTGGATCTAACATTTGATGGAAAATGAGGAACTTATTTTACCCATTCTCAGAAGGAAAACCTTTCAGATTAGAAACGATATTTTCATTGTAAATAACATGCATCTTTACTTCCGAGAATGACAGTTATATAAGACAGAAGTTCTGAACCTTCATATACTATTCACAATTTGAAAATTATCTCATAAATTCATGCAATAAAGAATTTGCTGCATCTCTGAAAATTATCGTAAAAAGTTTGTGAAAATCTATTGTAATTTAAAGTCTGCATTATATGAAAAAGAAGGGTATCTATTACTTTGCTTTCCGACGAACGAAGGCCGAATAAAATTCAAGTGGGCCTCTTTTCCCCTTAACTGTACGAAATTTCATCCTTACATTATAAAAAATCTCGGGACTATGTTTAAAAAATATTGATTAATGGCTACACATAAATTTAAATGTAAACCTTTCTAGCTAGAGTGTAAGTAAATGTTTTTTTTTTTTTTTCTGTTATTTGTACAGAATTTATGAAATAGTGCTAAATGACGTATATTTTGTCCCTTCGAAAGCCACTGAAAACTGGTTTAAGTTAACTTAATTTATTTTCATGTCTAAGAATTTTTAGAAGAAAGTGTTTGAATTTCGAATATTAAGTCTGTTGGGCACATTTTGCTTATTGGGAATTTTCGCTATGTGTGGGTCGCATAAAAATTTATATGTTGCATTTATTCAAATTTAATAGCATTAAAGTTTTAATTCATTTCATAAAATTTCTCTTAGCTGTTTGTACTTTTTCTTCACATAACTTATGTGACGTCTGTGTTCCATATTTAAGGAATCAAAGACGAAGTTAAGTTTTTTTGGACACCCTGAATAGAGTATAAGTACACACGAATTTAAAGAAAAGTTGTATAAATTCTAAAGGTTGTAATTTATAAATGCCCACCAGCAAACCAGGTGATCTTCAGGAAACACCGTTAATCAGTTGAAAATGGTATGAATATGGAAAGAAATGCATACTGTAATCAGCCAGGTCACACCTTTCATTCGATACGCTAGGCAAAAAATACTAAAATCAGCAGAATTTTAATATTCTGATTTAGTAAAAGTTATCTACGGCACAGTGGGCTGACATCCGGCTAATGAATCCGGATGTCATCCTAACCACAAATTGGATTAGTAATATAAAATAGAAAGAAAGAGAAGAAATTAAAGAAGAAAAGAAATACAGCATTAAGATATGAGCCTACCATCGGGTCACTTAAAAAATAATAATATTTTAATGAAAAATCCATATTTTTATGTGATAGGGGGTATAAAACTAAAAATTTAAACGCAGTTTTAATGAAATTCACTGTAAATTTTGAAATTATGGTAAATTTAAGAAATTCTGTTAAAAAATTACTACACATCTCCTGTAAATAATTCAAACAATTTTTTAAAAATAATATTTATACAGTACATATCTAACATATTTATCTGTCTTATGCACCATAATATTTGAAAAAGCTCTAATAGTTATGAAAATGTTTCAATTTTTATATTAGAACCCAGTATTTTTTTTCCATAAAAAGCTTTTTTTAAAGTAAAAAAAATGTCTATAAACTCAATAAATAAACAGAAATATATTCTGCTTCATAACACAGCTATTGATTAAAATATCTTGGCAAAATTTCAAGCATACTTTAAATACGTTCTGAGATATCACATTTATCTTGATCATAACATACGAAAAAGCACTTTCAGTGAACGTGTTGAAAGGTTTTAATATTGTAGAAAATACTATCCTTTCGGTTCATTATTTTATGTGTAACTTATGTTATAGTTATCGTAGAAACAAAAGTAGAGCGATTTTGGAATTCTAATCGTGTGACCTTTAAAATAAGCACAGTAAAAGAAACTTTTTACAAAACAAGGATATTTTGATTAATTTTTTTACCTTAAAAACATTCACGAAACTATACCTACAAACACAAAGAAAAGTATACATACACAAAACTATACCCAAAATAGCAGTAAAGAGATGTTGAAATTCAAATTTATAGAATGTTACAGTTAAATACATTGAAAAAATAAAGCATATGTGCGTAATTCAATCTTTATATTGTTTCGCAAATCTGCATGATTCAAAATGAAGGATGACATATGATTACTTAATATAATTAATGCATTGAAAAGACTGTAATATTATTAGTTAAATGAATTTAAACATACTCTAAAAGCTTTTTTTAATAATTATTACTATCCTGAAATTTCTACTTTCAGCAAATAATTGGTTTTTCACTTGCTCAGTATTCTACCTAACTAAGGAATCCACAAAAGGGCCGAATAATAAGAATACCATATAGTATCCAAATATGCTTTACTGCACTGTACACTCCATTTCATATTCTTACAGAATCACAAAGTACACAAAGGGATAAATTTCATAAAATAAAGCAGATTGAGTTGAACCACTCTTCGATGCGAGATTTTGATTCCCTATTTCGAGACCACAGAACAATTTAAATAAGCCCAGACGTGTTAAATTCATTCATTCCAAAAGAAAAGGAAATATATATATATATATATCAGAAATCTATAAAATCCATCCTGAAATAAATTTTTCCAAGGAAAGATTCGGTAGCACGTTTTACCCTAACCGGACATGGAAATTGCTTTCAGAGTTTGTCTAAAAGGTGAAATTACCCTTTATGTGATTTTTCCACAAAAAAGAGTGTTTTTCTGTGATATGTTAAGAACTGCTCGAGATTAATCTTTAAAATATACTGATTTAGTGTTTTTAAACCCCAATTCGTTGGTTACTCGTTGGTAGTACTATTTTACTGCAATGTGGTACGTGAACAAACCAGTTTTATTTTAGATTTTGTATGAATGAGAACGATTTAAAGACACCTTGAAATAATGATGGTATTGAATAGTCTTCAAAAGTTGGACTTGAGGTATTTTGAAAATTTTTTCTTTCAATAATTACTCATTCATTAAAACCCTAAGTAAAACAATTTTTGATTGTAAAATGCATTTTGGAACCCTTTCCATCATAAAAATTAAATGTATAAGCGTTGTAAGACAAGAATATCCTAAAAGGACCATGGTTTATTAGTGAACTTTTGGTTGCCCTTGTATGAAAACAAATTCTGACAAGTATTGTAAAGATGCTGCTGTAAATTTTAAAACATATTCATTTTGTTTTGTTAGAAATAAAGTAACTTTATTAAGGTATTCCATTTCCGTTACTGCTAATGGAACGTAAACTATTGGAAAATATTGAATTAAGTAAAATACAAATATCGTTATATGAATTAACATCTTATCATAGCTTACAAACATATAAGGTCCCGGAATGTAATGTCGTTTTCTTTTTCTCAACTAAAAGAAAAAATGTAGCCCATAAAGTTTTTGCTGAAAAATACAACATTCACGGAGGCCTAAAAATATTTCTCATAACATTTGAAATGCATCCTTTAAGGAGGGTAAACGGCCACCCACTCGCTTATTTCACATTTTATTTGAAGAAAAGAAGAAGACTTGCTTCTCTAAATGTAATAAATGTGAATCATATGTTTAGGCTTGCTTGTTTGTAATTAGATACTTCTTGAAAATTTATTTGTTTGAATTTAGTATAGAAAAGAAAGCCTTACTTTCAGGTGTACTTAATATTATGTCGAATTTTTGTGAGATCTTTTATTCTAACTACGCAAGAGGTATACGGATCAGTTTTTGTAAGGTACTGTCTCTATTATACTTAACAGCACGTATCAATTCTTTTTACACGAAATTGAATTACGATTTTAAGACGTACTGTTCCGATTGCCGTCCAAATTGTATCATATTACTTTGCATGTTTCTGAATAAAAGCTGAAAGACCAGGCGCATTACTTTTAGCAAAGAACAAAGCAAGTGTATGATGATATTTCGGTGAGGATTAAATTATATCTAAATGGCGCAGTTACAATATTGAATCATGAGACATAATGGCACGATAAAAAGAAAAATTATTAGGTTTACCGAACACGCAGATGCTACTAATTGTTAAAAATGAGTTAATATACAGTTGTCAAAATTAGTATGTCAAAAATTAATGTCGCTAATTAAAATGACAAACAGTTTTTGGGGGATAAATTAAGGAAAAAAGAAATATAAATACGGAGTATGTATATTAAACATAGCAGAGCATTTTATTTGGTGATTGCTAGTTCCATTTATATTAAATTAATATTTTTAACGCATTTTTAAAGAAGGAGACCAAGTCAAGCCTTTATTTACTTTTCTGTCTTTTTTAACCCGTAATTTTATTCTCTTTATCAATATGTTAACACTTACAGAAGCAGCATTGGATAAATGTAGCCCTATATCACACAAATGCATTTGTAGATCTTTAAACGTATATATCAAAGATTACATGGTCATTAAATACTTTTCACAACCTCCGAGTTGTAAAACAAGAAATACCCATTTAGGTAACGATACTTTTTAACGTTCATATACAAAGATTACGGGATAAGAGTCAAGCAGTATAAAACTTGTACTTTCTTTTTGTAATGAAAAGAACTCTATGGACTAATCAATACACATAAAAATATATTTTAATACCCCACTGTATGTAGGAAGATAATAAAAGGATTTTTTTTCATTCGGTGTAAAATAAGATAGAGCCGTAATTCGTCAAATGATATTGTTTATTAGACTAAGTTAACAGTTATTTATAAAGATTACTTCTACACAATATTATGAAAAATAATGTTTTATTCTATCATTTGCTTTTGTTTGTCCCTAAAACAGTCAGATTTACTGATACTCCAAAGTTGTTTCACAGCAAAACTTATATATTACTTGAAATGTTGGAGTTTTATTTTATTTTATTATTTTTATAGAGATTGTTTAAATACATATTTCCTGTAGTCAATCAGCGCCATTAAGGAACACCATATAAGAGAAACATTTTTAAAAACATTCGTTACAATTTTCTACGACTTTTGAAGTTTCAAATGAAATGTAAATGAAATTAAAAATCAGTCCAACGAGACAAGGCTCGAAATAAGATTCTCAAACTTACAGCAAACATTGTCGTGAGCTTTTCTAAGCTTGCAGCAAAAACCATTCAGCTAACAGCAAAATCTGAAATTTTCGTAATAATGGTAAATTACAGTATTTTCGCTCAACTTTAAAAAAATGATTCAATAATGCAATGAGAATAACAATAACATAAATAGATATATAAAAATAAATAAATGAATAAAACTTAATAAATAAAGCGTCATTTTTTGGGTATTTTTTATTGTAAGCCCTCTGCAACTTCATATGTAATTATAAACTTCATCTAAGATAGAAAGAGACACTGGATTAATGAAGTTTTTGAATACTCGCAAGCTAAACTTGCCGCGAGAACTGATGACCATTTCGGCAATTTGGGCTAATATCACGGTTGTCGCGGCTTACTTCGACACCAGCAACCAGGAATATTTTGCACAACTTGTGTCTTTTAAAGAAAACATGCGACAACACATAATGTGCTGTGATTTATGTTTTTACCACCATATACTCTAATGCAGCGGTTCCCAAACTTTTTCGGCCGCGGCACCCTTGTGAGGCTAAAAACTTTCGCGGTAGGTTTCCTTTAAAGCAATAGGAATATGAAGGCTAGAACGAAGCAGTTTGGATGAATTTTACATTACTTTTTTTTTACTTTGTTATAGGGTTAACTATCAAGAAGTAGGGGAAGGGGGGGGGCAAGACGGGGTCCGTAATGTTTGGAGCTTAATAAAACCCACATCTTTAAGTATTTTGAATATTTATTTATTTATAATTACTCTTACACAATCAAACTCTGGAAATAAGGAACTTAGGAAATTTTTCACTGATAGAATATGAAAAAAATGACCAATTTTGTCAAAAATGCCCAACGCCCCATCTTGCCCCCTAGGTAGGGTAAGACGGGGTACCCTACTGGGCAAGATGGGGTATGGGAGACATATTCTATTTTGGGTTGCAAAGCTTGCAAAAAAATACTGCATCATCGTCCTCATCATCTATCCAGAATAGCTACAGCGTGCCCAATTCCCACAGAGAGAACATGCGACCCATCCTTCATTAGAATCCAAGGCATTTTCCATGGCAATAAAAGCAAGGCATATTATCTTCTTTGTCACATTCTGGTGAGGAATTAGGATTATTGTTGGTTTTATTCTTTTTCTTAGCCAATTCGGTTTTCTTATTCTTTTTTTGTTCTTTTACCTCTCTTTTTCTTAGCTTCTGCCAGTTTCTTTATTTCCTTGTTTTTTCTAACTTATTTTTATACGGGGAAGAAGTAATGATAACCATTTTTCCTCGTTTCTTTGTCACACGAGAAATTTTTCGAGCTGCAGGATAAGGCATCACTTGCTGAGGACTAACTACAGAAAATACTGATGGTGGAGTAGTTGGCCTTTGATCTGTTTCGATATTGGACATCCAAGAGGAGAATCCTGGCTCAGGCTCTGCTTCAATCTCAGATGGTGTCATGACAACAGGCATGTGGCATATCAGCGGTTCGTCAATAGTTATTTTGTCAGAATCTGCAACTGTCGAAACTGAAGTTATCTTTGCCGGTATTGTCTCAGCCGTTATCGTCTCAAGGTCAACTGAAGCTTCAGCGAAATGGTCATGCGAATGGTCTATTTGGAGCTGTTGCTCCGTTGTCTGACGTAATAGGTTGTGGCAATGCTTCAGTGATGGATAATCTCCCTGTTTGTGGAATATTTGTCGTCAATGAGGAGCAAAATCACTATCGGAAAAAACTGTTGGATCGTATAGGCAAATCCCACATTTTTGGAAGCCATTTACAGCCGTATCGACAGTTCTGGATGCCTGCTTAAAAATCCCTGAACCTAATCTTTGCCAGCTTCTCACAAAGAGATGCTGTTTACCATTTTTTACTGCAAGAGTGTATGCCAAAGCCCTTAAATATTTTGTTGTAAGTCCATAAAGACGACCCTCCTTATCCATTATGTAATTGCAAAGTTCTTTCTCTTCGTCATCAGAAAATTTTCGATTTTTTGGGCCCAAAGGAACTTTCCCCCAAGGTAAGTTGTAGGGGCACCTGAATATACACGAGCTTCTTTAACTTTTCTTTCAAGGGTCGTTTGTGGCACAGAATATGTTTTCGACGCTAATTTATACGCCATTCTTTGTTTAATTACGACATCTACCGCATTTTTCATACTCTTTCCACTCCAATTCCCCCTCTCTGTCTTTCTTTTATAATTTATCATCATCCTAAAAAAACTCAATTAAGTTAAGAAAACTCTATTAAGTTTAAAGGATCATAACGTGTCTTAGAGAAAATATAGCTTTCTTCGAGGGGCAAGATAGGGTACCCCATACCCCCGTACCCCATCTTGCCCTCCCACGCTTATTTCAATAAAATAACTTACCTTAAAAAAATAAATCGAAATATGAAAGAAAACATGCTTTTTCCTGCTGGTGTAATTATTGATAAACAAGAATAACTTTCAGTCAGTTCTAGAAAGCTAATATTGAGGTACAGAACACATGCGATGTATAACACGAAAATCACAACGATCTTGACAAAAACCGAGGTTTGGCGGTTGGGCAAAAAAGCATGGACTTAGAAGCCGGTCACAACGCTGACTGATAAACAATACAATGGCTCGTCATTACGAGCCAGGGCGGCTATTATAGGTCGTTCGTAGGACCGACGAGACCCGGTACCCCGTCTTGCCCGCTACCCCATCTTGCCCCACCTTCCCCTACTCTCTTGGGAAAGAGATATAGAATTTTGACACCCCCATCCTCCATTTCAGGGAGTCCTGTAAAAGAGAGGCTACTGGACTCAACTCTCTTGAACTTGACTGAAATATTTTTGAGCCCACTTGGTGATCGGCTTGGCCAACTTTTTTGTGGGATACCGGTTCAGAGGAAATTATTTAACTATACTCCACCAAAACACTTTTCTTGATTATCTCCATGGCACACCTGGTGTGGCGTAATTCGCGAACATTTCAATTTGTTTTGACTAATTTCACCTGCAGCTGCATTTTTTGGCGCCTAGAGCACCACTACTGTGATGACGCAAGGAGCTCACAGACAGTGAACATTCTGTTTTTTTTTTCTCTCTTCTTTTTAGTTTAGCTTTGAGATTGCATGGAAAGTGGCAGGCTCCGTTGTATTGGAGACCTGAAGTTATTAATGATTCTAAACTGATTTCTTGTACATAATGTATATACTAATTTTGTAAGATAATGTAATCCAGTAATTAAATTTTAATAGTTAAAAGTTTGGTTATTGCTTCAAGCAGTCTTACAGATTATACATTACGTCTTGAGCGGATATCTAGGACCGGCCCCACCTTCGCAGGCACCCTTCAGAAAGGTAAGCGGTCTTACCTTATTTTATTTGTTTCCTAAATCTTTTGGTTTTTGGTAGGAAAAGTAAAAACTGGCGCCCGAACGTGGACTGCCAAGAAGGTAGGGAATAATGTTCATGTTGATTCAGAGTAAATAATAAAGAATTGTAAATAAATATTTGATTGAATTAACGTAGTTGTTTGAAAATTTAATTAAGAAATAGTAAAATGGCCGACGCAGAGCTAAATAAACTAAAGAAAAAGCGCGGAATTGTGCGTTCGTCAGTAACAAAAGTTATGACGAAATTAGAAACGGAACTAGCAAAATCGGAAGTTGATGTTGCTGAGTTGGAGTTACTGATGGAGCATTTGAATGAAAAAACAGAAAAATTAAAGATCGTTGACTCGGAAATAGAAAATTTGTTAGCAATAACTGACTTAGAGGAAGATTTAAGTAGCGTAGAGGAATACGCGGAAAAAATAATGACGTGTAGATTTTTAGCCAAAAGAAAAATTAAAGAATTTAAAAATGACAAACAAAAGGTGGAACATACCTCGATTGATCGTGAGTCAGAAGTTAAATCAGCAACAATTAGTGTTAAATTACCTAAATTAATAATTCCGAAATTTTATGGGGATTTAAATGAGTGGCTTGCATTCTGGAATTCATTTTGTTCTTCGATTCACGAAAATCCGTCTCTAAATGGAGTAGATAAATTTAATTATCTTAAGCCATTTTTGGGGGGTACAGCTTTAAATACGATAGACGGATTGGAGTTAACGGAAAAAAATTATGCGTCGGCAGTTGAACTTTTGAAGGGTCGTTTTGGGGACAATAGTATGTTAGTCAATGCACATATTGAACAACTGTTAAAAGTGACTCCTTTAAGGAGTTCAGCTGACGTTAAGCAATTAAAAAAATTATTCGATTATATTCAAAAAAATTTGCGTGCTTTACAGAGTCTCGGTGTTACGTCCGATAATTATAGCGCTATTTTAACACCGCTGTTATTGAAATCTCTCCCTTCTGATTTAGTGTTGGAATATAATAAAATTGCAACCGCAAATTTTAATTTGGAAAACTTATTGGATTTTCTTTCCAAACAGTTAGCAGCTAGAGAAAAATCATTTACAAATACGTCTACGCATCCTCGTAACTCAGAAGGCAGTAAGCAAATTTTCGTTGACCGGTCGAGTCGTAAATTTAATCAGCCCACTTCAGCAGAATTAATTTCGATAGAAATAAATAAAAAACAAACTCCGAACTGCATTTTCTGCAATAAGTCTCAATTTTCGTCGGAATGTTTACATGCGAATTCAATGTCGATTCAAGAGAGGGTGAAGGTTACTGTTTCAGGTGCGGGTGGGGTTCACATAGAAAATCAGAATGTAGGTCACGCGTTTTTTGCAAATTGTGTAACAGTACTAATCACTTATCAGTAATATGTTTTAAAGGTGATGAGAATTCGAAACCGGACTCTAAACAAACTTGTGATAAGCGTAAGAGCTTAAATGAACCTGAGAATAATTTGTCGAATACAATTAATGAAAGGGTATATTTAAAAACTGTCATTGTGAAAACACGTAGGGATAAGAGAGATTATTTCTTGAGAGCGATTATAGATACAGCATCATCGCGGACATTTTTAAGCAAATTTGCCGCTAATAAGTTGAATTTGCAATGTACTGGATCGGAATCCGTATTGCACGGTCTGTTCGGAGGTGAGGAAAAAAGATTGTATCACAAGAGATATTCTATTGATGTTCGAGATATTCATAATAAGTTTAATTGTACCTTAAATGTAATGGATCAGCAAAAAATTTGTGCGGCTGTTCCGAAATTAGAAAATGACCAGATAATTGAGGAGTTGAAAAATAATAAAATTTATCTCAGTGACTTAAGCATAAAAGAAAACCTTTGTTTGTATGAAGAAGATCCTAAAGAAATACATCTTCTTATAGGTGCAGATTATGCGGGAAAGTTTTATATAGGGGAAATAAAAACTCTATCTAATGGGTTAATTGCTATGAATACACGTTTCGGATGGACTCTTTTAGGCGCTGCTGCAGGAGAGGAGTGGTCAGGTCATAGTGAAACTCTACTTTCTTTGCATGTCAATAGCGTCAAAATAAGCGATATATGGTCGCTTGATTCACTAGGAATCACAGATCCCGCGCTGTCTCAGACTAAAAAAGAAAATGAAGAATCTGCTTTACGATATTTTAATGAAACGATTACGAGAGATAGTGAGGGTCATTATGAGGTCGCCCTTCCATGGGTAGAGAACCATCCGGAACTCCCTGATAATTTATCCTTATCTAGAAAACAGTTAAAAAATTGTGTTAATACTTTAAAAAATAAAGATTACCTGAATCAATATGAAAATGTGTTTAACGAATGGATAATAGAAGGGGTAATTGAAGTAGTTAGTGATAACAATGACAAAATTATAGAGGGGTGCCACTACCTGCCACATCGGGCTGTTATTAAAGAACATTCTACTACTCCTGTGCGGCCCGTATTTGACGCCTCCGCGAAAGAAAGGAATGCGGTTTCTTTAAACGATTGCATTCAAAAGGGTCCTAATTATCTTGAGCTAATTCCTAAGCTCTTAAATAACTTCCGTATAGGGCTTTATGGAGTCACAGCGGATATTAGGCGAGCATTCTTACAGATTTCTGTACGTCCGCAGGATCGTGATTACCTCAGATTTTTGTGGTGGGAGGGAGGCAACCCAGAGAATTTAAAAATATACAGACACAAGCGTGTCGTTTTTGGCGTAAGCGCCAGTCCCTTTCTTCTTGCAGCTACCATAAATTATCATTTAGAGGAAGTGGAAGAACATCATCGGGCCACTGCTGGAAAATTGAAAGAGTCAATGTATGTTGACAACTGCGTGGCCAGTGTTAATTCGCTGGAAGAGTTAGAAACTTTCATTAATCAATCAAAGGATATTATGCAGGCGGCAAAATTTGACTTACGGGATTGGCGTTACAACGAATTGCCAAATCGAGACTCGAACTCGGAACCTGATTTACATTGTAGTGATAAAGAAGAAATAGTTTCGGTGTTAGGGATAAAGTGGAACCTGCGTAAAGATACTTTAATGTTAGATGTGAAAGGAGAACCAGGATTGTCGCCAAATAAGAGACAAGTTCTTTCAATGCTGCATCAGATATTTGACCCCATCGGGTTTGCTAGCCCTGTTACGATCATCCCCAAACAGATTTTGCAAGAATGCTGGAAAAGAAAAATTAATTGGGATGAAATTCTACCCCCAGACTTAGCTAAAAAATTCATTCGATGGGCGGCTCAAATAAAATGTTTAGCTGAGATAGAAATTCCCCGTAAGATTCCAGCTTTAGATCAAAACATCACATTGCACGTTTTTTGCGATGCAAGCTCAATAGCTTATGCTACGTGCATTTTTTTTAAGACGTGATAATGGGAATAAGGTTGAATGCCAACTTTTACAATCCAGAGCGAAAATTGCCCCAGTGAAATCTTTGACGATCCCCAGGTTAGAAGTCTTATCCTGCGCCATAGGCGCAAGGTTGGCTAAAACGGTAAAGGAGGATTTAAACATGGAGGGCACAACAACCTTTTATTGGTGTGATTCCATGAGTGCTCTATACTGGATCAAGAAGCAGGAAAATTGGGCGACTTTTATTTTGAACCGTGTTAATGAGATTAGAAGGATTAGTGATCCAGAATATTGGCGTCATATACCTGGCAGGTTCAACTCTGCCGATTTCCCGTCACGTGGCTGTCATCCAAGAGTACTAGAAAAATCAAAATGGTGGTTGGGTCCAAAGTGGTTATATCAACCCCCCGAAGCATGGCCCACCTCGTCAGATGGTGATTTTAACACAAACATTGTAAATTCTGAAAGAAGAAAATCAGTGATGTCATCCAGTAACACGAATGTTGAATATACCGATTTATTTGAAAATATTTCAGACTTCTCTAAAATTGCAAAAACAGTTAGTTGGATTTACAGATTCTTCAAAAACGCTCGAGTTGACCCACCTCAGAGAACGAGCGGGCCCATCAGCTTGGAAGAAGTAAACCTAGCTGAAATAATTGTCTATAAAGTAATTCAAAAACAGTCCTTTCCTAACAGTAATAGTAAAAACCTTCGCAAACTTCAGCCAATCATTGATGCTAAGGGCATCATCCGAGTGAAGTCCAGAATTTTACAGCGTGATGACGACGAAAATTTCAGATTTCCAATAGTGCTTCCTGCTGATCACTCAATTGTGTTAAAACTAATTAAAAAGGAACATGAAAATATGGGTCATGTGGGTACCCAATTTGTGATGAACAAATTACGAGAAAAATTCTGGCTCTTAAAAAGTAGAAGAACAATTAGAAAAATTGTACGTAGTTGCGTGCATTGCCGAAAATTCGACTCGCCGGTCCCACAGTCGGCTTTACCAGAAGACCGGGTAAAAGATGCTAAAATTTTTGAAATCACAGAGGTAGACCTAACAGGACCTTTGTACATTAAAGGTAAACAGAAGGTGTGGATAACACTTTTTACATGTGCCATTTATAGAGCGGTTCACCTCGAACTTGTCTCCAGCCTATCTACCGAGACATTCCTGCGAGGTTTCAGACGATTTGTATCACGTCGAGGTCGACCTGCAGTTGTATATTCTGACAATAGAACTAATTTTGCGGGAACAGACAACCTGTTCAAAAATATCGATTGGGACAAAATAGCGTCAGTAGCTGTGGAGCGAAAAATAGACTGGAAATTCATTCCACCTTCTTCACCTTGGTGGGGAGGTTGGTGGGAGAGGTTAATCGGTGTAATGAAAAGAATTTTAAGAAAAATACTTGGTAGATCTTCTCTAGATTACGAAACACTTCTTACTGTATTGTGTGATGTAGAATCGACGATAAACGGTAGACCACTTACTTACCTGTCCGAAGACGTGAGTGACCTCATCGCACTGACACCGGCGATGTTCCTACACGAGTTACCCATGTCAGGTGTGCCAGACATCGATCATGTAGATAATGCTTCGATCAAACGAGCATTGATTTACCAGAATAAGTTATGCAATGATTTGCGCTAACGTTTCAGAATTGAATACCTCGGCCAGCTAAAGCAGAATTCGAAATACATTAAAGATCCTACTTCTTTGAAAGTGGGGCACATGGTATTAGTGTCCACTAATAAAAAAAGATTGAACTGGCCCTTAGCCAGAGTTTCTGAAATTATTCCATCTGCGGACGGTCATGTCCGTCTAGTAAAAGTGAAAACTAGTGATGGTGAACTAATTCGTACTGTGCAACAGTTGATACCACTGGAAGCAGACTTTTGTTATCACAGTGATTTTGTCCGAAGGTTGAGGTCTTCCAATGCTTCACGACCTCAAGGTGGGAGTGTGGCGTAATTCGCGAACATTTCAATTTGTCTTGACTAATTTCACCTGCAGCTGCATTTTTTGGCGCCTTGAGCACCACTACTGTGATGACGCAGGAGCTCACAGACAGTGAACATTCTGTTTTTTTTTTCTCTCTTCTTTTTAGTTTAGCTTTGAGATTGCATGGAAAGTGGCAGGCTCCGTTGTATCGGAGACCTGAAGTTATTAATGATTCTAAACTGATTTCTTGTACATAATGTATATACTAATTTTGTAAGATAATGTAATCCAGTAATTAAATTTTAATAGTTAAAAGTTTGGTTATTGCTTCAAGCAGTCTTACAGATTATACATTACGTCTTGAGCGGATATCTAGGACCGGCCCCACCTTCGCAGGCACCCCTCAGAAAGGTAAGCGGTCTTACCTTATTTTATTTGTTTCCTAAATCTTTTGGTTTTTGGTAGGAAAAGTAAAACCTGGCATACGCTTGTGGCACCCTAGGGTGCCGCGGCACACAGTTTGGGAACCTCTGCGCTAATGCAAATCATAAAACGGGGTCTAACTCTGAACGAAACAAATTAACATTTGCCGATACTGACAGAATTTTCGATTAGAATTTTTTGTTAGTTCCGAAAACTTTTCCACTCTATGTTAGGTACACACAATTGTTTTTTGTATGTTTATTATAATGCATTTATTAATTAAAAGTAGCTTCATTAAAAGAAAAATCGAAAATCGAAATTATAAATATATCTTAGTGTTTAACAAGGGTTTTATCGCAAGGGGCGGATGTCCTGTGTAAAAAAACTCGTTAACAATAAAGTATCGTACA
Source organism: Cheiracanthium punctorium (assembly GCA_038373885.1). Lineage (NCBI taxonomy): Eukaryota > Metazoa > Arthropoda > Arachnida > Araneae > Cheiracanthiidae > Cheiracanthium > Cheiracanthium punctorium. Next base: position 744,934 of record JAWZYV010012308.1, on the reverse strand, counting down.
CCCCAGGTTATAGAAATAATCCATTTATTCACTTAATACAACTAGGACTTTTGATTAAAATTTATATCTCATAATACACACGCACACACACACATACACACATAGCTTACAGCAAGATGCTGTTAGCTTAAATTTTTTAGAAGAACAACATAACATAAACAGTTTTAAAAACAAGTTTTAAATATCACGTTATAAAGATTCTCGTTGATAACTCACGGAGTTATTATAATATCCCTTACGCTGATTCCTTACAAGTGTATATACATAAAAACCGTTTTCTTTTAAAGTGATGTAAGTCCACTTTATACTATATGGAGATATTTAAAGCTGTATATTTTAATGATTTGTAATTTTAATAATTACGTAAATTTATATTACAAAATAATGAAAATTTTTAATGATTTTTTTTGGAAGAGAAAGGGAAAGAGAGAGGGGAACTGTTTATAGATTAAGAAATTAGAGCAGATTGCATTTTTTTTTTCTCATTGGCTAACATTTTGTCAAAAACAGACTGAAACACATAAAAAAGAAGGGCTCATTTCTGAGGCCTTCAGAAATTCCTGAAGACTGCAATTTATTTCATCTTTATTCTATTTTTAATTAAACGCTTTTATTTATTTATACATTCAAATCAATTTGCATATATTTATATTTTTATATTTTTAACATGTGGGAGTATCGTTATGCATATTTTACTATGGATTTTAATGGTTATTTTATGTTTATTATTCAAGATATTTTGGATTCGATATTTTTAAAAATTTTGTATATTTTACTTTAAGGTTTCTGCCTTGATAGAAAATTTATGGATTTTTATAAATTAGTTTTTTTTTTAAATTCTCAGATTTGGTTGGGCTTTTTTTTTCCTTTACTGTTAGCTTCATAGTTTGATTTTATCTCATTTATTGACGAAGATGATTGTTTGATCATTAAAAGCGCTTTAAGCTTCATTGGCGGCCGAAATTCCGACACAGCGCTTTTATTAATGAATTTCTTTATATTTTCATGGCTTTCCTATTTCTGTTCTTGTAAATTTATATTGTTCTATTGAAATCTCTTTTCCTCTTTGCTTATCTATTCAGTTTTTTCTCTGTATTATTTTTAGTTCATAGTCTATATTTTCTATGCTGGAAGATAAAGCTGCTGTGAGGGCAATTCAAACGGGCGCTAGCAAAATAAACATTTGGCAGAAATGTGTCTACGCTCAATATACTTAATTTTCGTCCACTTAAAATAAATAACTTCCTATTCAGTTTTTATTATACACCAAAATCAAATTTCATGCTCTTCTAGAAACGTGCGGAGACTTTTTATATATTCGAACGATTTCGTTTCGTGTGAACTACCCCTCTTATATCAACGCTTCATGTAGATCAAATCATTTTATTTGTGAAAAAAAATTAAACAATGCAACCTGGAAAAACTATTTTAAACGAATCGGAAGCTCAATTTTCCCTACACAGCCTGATTATTGTGACTTTAATATGACGTCAATGTCAGTTGCGACACAACTAATTTTTTCACGCAAATGATTAACTTATTTTTATTCTAGAAAACATGAAGGAGCTAAAAATAGTGAAAAATTGCTTAAAATTAGGAAATGGCTGGATTTTCAGGTTTTTAAAGTAGTGCCCTTACGTACAAATACGTCAGGGAGTCAGGGGGGGGGGTAGTGATCAGCGTGACTATATAGTAAGATAGACTATGAACTGAAATATAGTATGTGCATCCAATAGTATGTATATCCAATTTTTTCTTAAATTGATAAACTTCAAAATTGTTTAAGGACTAAAACAAACACTTCGACATTTATTTTTCACAGTCTTGAGGTCAGTCACTATTTGAGCACTAGCTAACTGTGAAATTAAAAATTTCGAACTTACCCCATTAAGAATCATAATGATACGATTTTTTATTTTTTTCTCTAAGGTTGGGCACTTGACCATCAGTCATTATTAGGCATTACTGAGGCTCTAGATATTGACCATTTTTATGGGAACATTACCCCCTAAGCCAGGGACCAGAAAGTTCCACCCAAGCTCAAGTATTAACCCTTTAACGCGCAGTGTTCCCGCTCTGGGATCACCAAACTCTGACGTTTTGACTGTTGACAGTCACGAATAATAGATTTGATTTTTATAAAAATAATTGCGGGTGACAGAGCTCCACGAGAACCCTTTACATTTAAGCACGTCATTTCCCGTGAAAAAATGGTCACGATTATTTTTAACAGCACTGACATCTGCTGAAAAATGGAAGAACGCGAGAACAGCTGGATAGATAGCCCAATGCTGAAAAAAAGGCAGCCGTTGCCATCGCTCGACTTAACTACCAACCATATGGCGGACGATCGAAACGTTCATAGCGTGCCACAGATCTAGAGACCCTTTTTTGATGACAGCTGGCTGTGCGCGGATAGACTGAAAGTAAATGTGTGATGACGTCATTTTAGTGGATTTAGTAATGACGTAAAAGTTTCTGTTCGCAGTCCTTCTTTATCTAGGAGGTGGTGGTAAATACTACACACTGACACAGATTTTGATTTTGTTTACTATAATTTTCTGTTTGTTTGTCGTTACACAAAGACTATTTGAATGTTATTGAAATTTTCGAAAGTTATCGAAATTAGAGTTGAATGTTGTTTTTTTTTTTTTTTGAAAATCATACAAGGACATCATTTACCATTAAAAGCGTCTTGACAGTCTTTGTTTATGAGAGATAGTAAATTTTACTACTGAAATAGAAATTGAAAATTGATTTTTTATTCGAAAATACGCTTTCTGCTTGGCGTTTTTAAAATCAATAGGTTTTCAAGTTGAATTGTGAGATTTTTGTTTAATTTGAATTGTGAAATTTTAGTCAGGTGTGAAGAGGTTATAAATAAGAACAACGAAGATATATTTATGAAAAAAATTAAAATGCAATTTAAATTTAATGCAACAAAATTTTTGGTTCGTTCGTGCTAATACTGTGACCAGAAGATACATGAAAAATCTGAACTCTATACAACACTTCGGCAAAAATGCGTCACCACCTTCTAGATAAATGCGTTTTTTTTAATGAGAATAATCTCAGTCATAATTCAGACATGAAAAGGATGAGGCATAAAACAGGATATGGGGATACAGGAAAAAAAAAAAAAAAAACTGTTTGCTTGCCGTGGCAAGTTAAATATTTACTGTCATCTTTGACAACCTAAAAGGCCATGTTCTTTTGCCGTTAAGATTGTGAAAAAATACAACAATTTATGAACACCCTAAGACAAATTATCTTTTATTAAGCCTAGAACTTAATGCTTTATGCTTAAGATGATTTTTTGGGGCGTTCTTAAATAACAATCTATAAACTGCGTTAAGTATTGAGAGAAAAAGAACTATCTCAAGTACTTGTTTTTTTTCTTCTGAAAAACATAGACGAGAAAACTAAGGCGCAGCTTGTAAAGTTATATTAATTGTGCTTTTTATAAATTGTCTTTATTAGTAATGGAGATATATAGAGTTTGGTATTAGATTACGCGATCAATATTAAGTTTTAAAAAATGTATCATTATAATTGTGGCACGTGAAATGTAATTTTCTTTCAGCGTATCATTAATTCAGTAATTTTAATTCATTCAAACGTTCAACGTTACTAAATGGTATGTGATAAAGAATTTATATAATTAAGATGTTTACAAAGGAAACATATTTATTATATCACTAACATTAATAAAGGCGAATTTTATTTAGGTTGTGGTTTTTAAAATTATCTTCTTTGTATCTTCTTCTTCTGAACATATATATATATATATATATATATATAAAGATATATATATATATATATATATATATATATATATATATATATATATATATATAAGATATATATATATATATATATATATATATATATATATATATATATATATATATAAGATATATATATATAACTAATAAGTAAAACACAATATATACTGCAAATAAGACATACCTCGCATTAAAAATATAACAGCCAGAAGCAAGAATTAGAAACCACAGTGGGAAAAAAAATAATAAATAAGAAGCTGAGCCAAATATATATATATATATATAAACATACAGGGTACTTGTGAAACACAAAGGGGGTAGAGGGAACCAAGATGGTACAGAATGACATAGCAATGTGGGGTAGAAAAGGCGTCTTCATTCACTTGTCACTTTGGAATAATATTGACATTTCGGACCATGGTTCGTCAAAAACTAATGTATATTTCAGAGAGAGCATTTAAATTAAACTATTTATTAAATTAGGAATTATATATTGATTAAAAGATTCATTATTAATAGGTAAATGAAAAATACTTTACTTAAAAATATATATAAGGAAAAGAACAAATTGTTTGAATTGAGCATTTATCTGACAGTCGGTATAAATGGTAATATTTAAACAGGATAGTTATTACTGTCAAGTCCTTTCATTTTCATAACAGTTATTATATATTTTCAGCACTTTCCAACTTGAACTGTCTATGATTTCGGTTTGTCTGTATGTCTGTCCGTCCGTCGCGTCGGTGCTCTAACTACCGTAAATATGCATTGCACTACCGAAATTATATATGTTTCTCCTACGTACTGTTTCATATACACCATTGAGAATGGTGTATGTAGAATTCATAGATCTGTTACAGGAGTACTCAAAAGAAGTTCAATACATTACGCTCTATGGCCAGTCATTCGTCAAAGCTTAATTTAGAGATATACAGATATTTCAAACGAAACAAAATTGATGTATGTTTTTAAAGATTACAAAATAAAGCTATCCCTCCAAAATAGTACGGCTGACATTTATATCTCTTCTACAGAAACGACCAAAGCAATTGCAACACATTACTGGCAGTGGCAGTTTTACAGACATTTACCCATTTCAAGCACAAAACTTAATTTAGTTTTAACTGTATAGTTAGCTAGATTACAGAAACGGTTTCATGTCTCAGAAGTGTCTTACAGAATTTTCGCCTGACGCGACACGAAAAACTGAACCCAGCTAGATAGTAATTTCATTAGTTGGCGGCAAATTGAAAAATTCATAATGTGATAACGTTAGTATAGCAATTTCAATGGAAATTTTGAAAATCCGCAAATCAGCTTCTAATCTGTCGATTTACATGCAAAAACATTGCGATATTTGATATTTTAACTCGTTGAACATTTTAGATTGCTAAACCTTTACGAGCAAATTCTTTGGTCTCCGTGTGTATGAAGCATTTATTGTTCTTTTGCAGGAGCACCAAAAAGAATTTCAATATATTACGCTGAGTGGTTAATCATTCTTTAAAGCATCTTTTAAATTTATTCGGCTATTTCAAAGAGCAAAGTTCATATGTGTCTTTGAGGATCACAAAGTAATGATATCTATCGTAAATAGTGTCTGTAGCGTTTATAATTCTGTTACCGAGCACTCGAAAGAATTTCAATACATTACGGTCGATGGCGATGTTGATACTTTTCAAACACAATACGTTAATAAGTAGATAAACGTTTGTAACTCTTCACTCTTCTGCTAAAAGTTGAAAATGAATTTTTTTTTTAAATAGAGGGTCTCGCAATTTAAATAATAGTGATAGATAATTTTTTTTAAAGATTATCTCTAAAATTTTGCTGAGGTGTAAAGGTCCTGGGTTTTGCCTACCACGTGGCTATGGATCTAACAACGTGGAGTTTTGTGCAATTTCTTTCAGATATATCTTGAATACACGTCAAACACCCTTAAAAAGCTCCTTTGCCCAGGGAATACCTCCTTAAGTAGATAGCCCTCATGTCGCTTTATCTCAACCAATTGAAGCTAAAAAATCTTGCCAGTTTTAAGTACAATACATTGCTAAATTCGGCGCAAAAAGTCTCCAACACAGCACTATTTTTGCGCCGAATTCGACGATGCATTGTACTTAAAACTGGCAAGATTTTAAGTTTCAATTGGTGTGTTTTGCAATCGATGCTTTCAGCAAGATTTATCTTCTTTGCTCAATCATCATAACAAAAATTTCGGTTGAACTGTGTTTGAGATAATGAAATCACAGTATACTTAATATAAGTAAGACTTCCAATATTTAAATTGATCAACATGCTTAGAAATGCTTAGAAATTCAGATTCTAATTGATGTAGAAAGTGGAGAAAAAAATGAAGTACTTTGAATAACAAAAGACGTTAGAAAAATGCTATGGATTGAGTAGCACGTAGCCTCTAAAATTACTCTGGAAAGATAATATATGTTCGAGCTCTAATGAAGGAAGAGAAAAAAAAAATGTTTATCCTCCTTTATTAAAAGTGTTCCTTCTTTTGCATGCCTCTTACGTTATTAAGGCAAGCCATCGTAAGCGTAACTATGGTTAACAAACACAATTCCAAAGTGTTTCTTTAAGAATGCAAGTGCTTTTGACGTGTTAGCTTTCATGGCATAAAGTAGGATAGATTGTATTTTCCTGATTTTCAGATTCGGTTTAAATATTTCTTAAAGGAGTTAAGCTTTAATCATAAGTAACTGATCGATAAGATTTTGCTTAATTTTGGAATCTTCGTAGTTATTACTGTTCACTTTAACCCTTTGAGGCGCAACCCTTTCCCAATGCTGAAAACAGGGCAGCCGTTGCCATCGCTCGACTTAACTGCCAGCAAGATGGCGGACGATCGAAACGTTCGTCGCGTGCCACAGGGTCTCTAGATCTGTGGCACGCGATGAACGTTTCGATCGTCCGCCATCTTGCTGGTAGTTAAGTCGAACGATGGCAACGGCTGCCCTTTTTTCAGTATTGGGCAGTCTATCCAGCTGTTCTCGCATTCTTCCATTTTTCAGAAGATGTCAGTGCTGTTAAAAATAATCGTGACAATTTTTTTACGGGAAATGACGTGCTAAAAAGTAAAGGATTCTCGTGGAGCTATGTCACCCGCCACTATTTTTATAGAAATCAAATCTATTCTTCGTGACTGGCAACAGTCAAAACGTCAGTGTTTGGCGTTCCCAGAGCGGGAACACTGCGCGTTAAAGAGTTAAAAGATCTGAACAACTGACCCAGGCAGCAGACATGAGTTCTCTGAACGTATTTTAACATTTAGGGAGCATTCAGTAATGCTCTTTGAACGTGTGTGAAAGTTATTAGCCTGTGAACGTGTATCAGCCAGTGTGTGCTGCCTGGGGATACAGAAAATGTACTTACACATCGATTTTTTTCATCATTATACATTAAACCACCAGCCAACACTTTTTTTTACACTATTAATAGTAGTTAAAATTTCACTACAAAACGATATAAATTAGCTGCAATCTTCCTATGGAGAAATGTTAAACTATGTTGCTTAAATTGATCAAGAAGCGAAATCATGGCTCAATTTTACTCCACCGAAACGTTGCAGCTAATTTAGCTCCATTGTATGGTGAAATGTTGCACTACTTCTATTAACGGTGTGGATTATGAAAGTATTGTACTAGATTTTGGAAGGTACACTCCCCGCCCATGCACAACTCACTTTTTTGTTTGCATTGCAACGAATTTTTGGAATAACAAGGTGTTCTGGGGATTAAATTAAATTCGTATTCTATACGTGAAATAATTAAATTTTGCATTTTATTGCTAGATCGTGAGATATGGAATTTTGTATGTTCCCACTGGTTAACACAGGCTTTTCTAGAGATATTGGTGATAGAGCTTAGCTGACGTCACTTTTGGGGACTTATTTTTAACGCCAAATTTGGTGATATTTCGCCAAAAAGTTTCCAAGCTTGGTGACATTTTGGATATTTGCGCGGGATTTTATCAGTGGGCCTGCAATGTTTGTTTCTCTGCATTAGCATTACACAATAGTCTAGTATTACTCATTCACATTTCCATGATGTAATCAAAATTCGTGCTTTATGGGGATTCTTCGAGAAATGGCTCTTTCTAGAAATTTCTCCTAACTTCTGCGACACCTATAAATAGGAGGCAGCATTGACCGAATAGTTTATTTGACTTCGAACTCTCGTTTAGTTCACTGCATTAGCCAGAGAATTGTGCTATATTAAGGGATATATTGCTTGTATTTAGAGGCTTGTTTCTGAGTGCTGTGTGTGAATTTTTCATTGCTGAGTCCTGAGGGACTGTTTATGATTTCCCTTGTAAGTTTCCACTGTCAGTGCAAGTTTTGCCTCCTGTGGAAGTTTTTTATTTTGTGTTTGAAATACATTTACTGGCAAGTAACTGGCTGTTTGTGCTTGTGAATGTTGTACAGCTGACTGTTAGACGAAGTTCTAGAAGCAATAAAATGTGTGTTCCATCCTGACAAGTGGATTTTTAGAACTTTCTAGGCACACTGGGCTTTAGAACGGCGAACCCAAGAATTAAGCAGAGTTTTCTACAATGGTATTAAAGAACCACTCCACTAGTAACCGGTTTTCATGGTTGGTGGTACGGCAGTGGTCAAAACCTAAGTGCTTAATCTTGATCAAGGACTATTTGTGCACAGTGATGTGGGGTGGGTAAATACCCACTGGGTAGGTAAATATTTTTTGGGTATTTACCCAAGGCCTGGGTAAATACTCAAAAACTGGGTATTTTCAACTGAGAATGGAATAACTGTTCTTAACAACATTTATGATTAATACCAATTAGATTTCTATTATTGTTCCTTTTTTTAATACAAATTTTTAAATTTGAATTTGACTTTATTATGAGCATTTTTGTAGTGTTTTTTTAATGATTATTGAGCGTTTGATTATTTGTCATAAACTACTTTATCAGTCATACCGCATTTTTTTAACTAACTTTAATAATGAAGGATGTTTTATGGTAGCCCTTAAATTGTTTTCTGCAAGTGACATCTTTGGCAATATTTTTAATGTGTTACATGATGTGTTCTGGGTTGATTAATATACCTCATAGCTTATTTTAGTTTACTATTATATCCCATAGCTTATTTTATGTTTATTATTTTTTAAATCGTGATAGTTTATTATGGTTTGTTATTAAAGGGGAGAGGGGATTATATGCATCTTATGATTGATTTATTGATCACAAATAAAAATTACATGCAAATAAATACGAAACTAGTAGTTATAAGTAATAGGTTTAAAAACATATTTTTTACGATAAATTTAAACTTTTAGGAATATTTCAGATTGATAAACAAAAAAAATTCTATTAAAAAACCATTAATACCATTTTTTTTATAATAAAATTTCCGTTTAACGAATTTTTCAGAATTACAAATTTGATTTTCGGTCTCCTGGGATTCAGATTCGTAATTCAGATTTTACTGTCTGTATATATTTAGTATAGTTGAATTTCTCTCCTTTTTTTCAAATTGTCAAATGCACTACTCCTTGTTATTATTCCTATTTACAATTTTATTCCAACAGTTATATTTATAGGCTATATTTAATCAAGTATTTTATTCAACATGTATCATATAGCTTCTTTTCATAATTATATCTTTTGAAGTTTTGTGAAAATAAAAAGTTGTAAAGGTTCCTAAGTTTCTCGTTTTTCTTTTTCTTTTTTTTACTTTATACTTAATATATGTGTGTGTGTGTGTGTGTGTGTCAATATCCTTACCTACCAATACAAGCTCTTTTTAAACAATAGTGTTAATTCAAAAATAAATACCCAGGTAAATACCAATTTTGGGTATATACCCGGGTATTTACCCTTGAAAATAAATACCCGGGTATTTTACATCACTGTTTGTGTATGATGACTGCATTACTCGCATTTACCGTAACATACATATAGAATTCATTGTACTCTAATGTTTGCCTTTATCTTATTTTAATAGAATAACGATGTATGAGTACAGTTACGATGCAGACAAAATTATTGATTAAAATAAGTCTGGCAGAACAAATTGCAATTTGAGTAATAAGACTTTTCTACATATTCAGTTCTATTTTTACATACTAACAATTACAAGTGAATTGAATTACAATATAAAACAACTGTGAAAACTTGCGTTAATGAATACGAAAAATTTCAGTCTTTAAGTACGGATTTTGCGAAGGATATAATGAATAATTCAGTATATCTATCACTTATAGACTTTATTTGCTAGTGTTTTCTCATAACAAGGGAATATATAGTTTATAAAAATTTACGACACATTATTACAAAACATTTCTTTAATATCAGCAGAACATTACAAAGGAAAAATATCTTAATATTTAAAGGGATGAATATAAAAATACTCAAGAATTCAGCTTCTAATTTTTTTTTTTTTTTGCAAGGCAAGGAAAAAAGAAATACTAAAGTGAGATAGTTTCAATTATAAAAGATGCCAGAAAAATGCTCAAGAATGAGTGGCTCTTAAATTACTCCGGACAGATAATGTATGTTCGAGCATTAATGAAAGAAGCCAAAAAATGCGTGTGCAGTTATTAAAACCGTGTTTTCCTTTGCGTGGCTTCTACGTTATTAAGACCCGTCATAAATATTGTTGTCAGAAGCTCATTTAAAAATATTAGTTTTAAAAGACTATGATTTTTGTAGCGTAGATTTTAATAGTGCAAAGTATAATGCATTATATATTTTTTTCAGTAATAATCACAATTTCTTTAAGAACGGAGAGCATTTCTTATCAGTTTTTCTACGGATCTATTTTTTTAATTACCGTAATAAATCTCCTGATTTAAATGAATTTTTTTAACTATACTATTTTTTTAGAGATTGGCTGATTAATAAAGTGGAAAAGTTTTATCCTTTTCGGATTAGTGTGTTCGAGGGACACACGTCAAGATGTCAGAATACTATAAAATTTCAATCTTTTGTTGTATGATTATTCGTCTAATGAATTTTCCTTATCTCTGCAATTTTATTATTGCGTGTAGTGGTATGCTGTTAGGGCCGTGACCTATTGAGGCACATAGGCTGTGTTTGTTTTCGGATTGATTCTGTTGTTGCCTGATTAATAAAGTGGAAAAGTTTTATCCTTTTCTGATTACTGTGTTTGAGGGACACACGTCAGGATGCCAGAATACTATAAAATTTCAATCTTTTGTTGTATCATTATTCGTCTAATGAATTTTCTTTCTCTCTGCAATTTTATTATTGCGTGTAGTGGTATGCTGTTAGGGCCGTGACCTATTGAGGCACATAGGGCTGTGTTTGTTTTCGGATTGATTCTGTTGTTGCCTGATTAATAAAGTGGAAAAGTTTTATCCTTTTCTGATTACTGTGTTTGAGGGACACACGTCAGGATGCCAGAATACTATAAAATTTCAATCTTTTGTTGTATGATTATTCGTCTAATGAATTTTCCTTATCTCTGCAATTTTATTATTGCGTGTAGTGGTATGCTGTTAGGGCCGTGACCTATTGAGGCACATAGGGCTGTGTTTGTTTTCGGATTGATTCTGTTGTTGCCTGATTAATAAAGTGGAAAAGTTTTATCCTTTTCTGATTACTGTGTTTGAGGGACACACGTCAGGATGCCAGAATACTATAAAATTTCAATCTTTTGTTGTATGATTATTCGTCTAATGAATTTTCCTTATCTCTGCAATTTTATTATTGCGTGTAGTAGTATGCTGTTAGGGTCGTGACATATTGAGGCACATAGGGCTGTGTTTTTTTTTCGGATTGATTCTGTGGCTGCCTGATTCATAATTTGAAACTGATTAACTTTTTGCAGTCTGTCTCTCTGTCTCTTTTATGTATAGATAGGTATCCATTTTACTCCTAATTATTTGAATGGGTTATTTTAAAAATGCAAAACATTCCCTTCCAACAGTTTTACAGAACAATTTCTGCCCCTCTTAAGAATGTACTCTTATAGTACCATTAAATCAGTACATCTTTAACTGTTCAAACGAGATTGTAATGCAGTTGTTGCTAATAAACAAATAAAGCAATAACGATGAACACTCAAGTGAAAGTGATTAAGTGCGTTAATATTATAATTACATGGAAATGTTAATATTTCATATCTTGCTCTGCATGCAATTTAATGTTTAAAAAATGCATTTTGATCATAGCTGTTATGTTAAATTTTAAGAGAGTCGCAGCTGTTTTTTCATCCTAGATCCAGGGACTGATTTGCAGTGATAAGGACCCTTGTCAAAAGCTTCAATGGGGCCCTTCTTAAGAAAATCTTAGACCTACTAAAACAACTTTCATATCACCATTCGAAGGAGGATGCTATATCAGCCTAAAACTGCTTATTTAACCAAAATAAAAAATAAAATGCGATAATAATAAAAATATTATATGTAAGATAACAAATATTTCAATTATATTATTCAATTTTCAAACGGTAGCATAGCGCAGAGCGCTCTCAACTGGGCGGCTGAAGGTGCCTGTTTCGAAACCAGGTAGCGTCCGCCGACCTAACCGTTTGGAGTTTTCCGTGATTTCCTCCGAAACGTAGGGTAAATACGGGTTAGGACCCCTTAGAAAGAATTCCACGGAGGGCACTCCACCCTTCGGCCTAGAGCCCTTGCGTAACTAATTGGCCTTAATCGCACAAGCAAACAAATTAATTTTCAAACGTTAATTTCATTCCGCATTTTACTATAAATAAAAATGCGGAATGATTTAACCAGCTTTCTTCATGTACTTTTCAAAAATAAGAACAAAATAACATTTATATAATCTTTGAAAAGTACATGAATAATAAATATAATTGAATTACAATATGATATTTATTTTAAGTTTACTCATTTCAGTGATATGTGTCGTATATGTCAAAGAAGTTTTACTTCAATCGCGCGCATAGATTACACGCACACACTTTTTTTTTTGGGGGGGGGGGTGAAACTGGCCTCGAATACCGTGCCGGAAATCAGCCGCTGGGTAGATAAACTTAAGTTAAATGGAGATTTTTATTTTGTGTTTTCGTTATCAATGACAATGAATTTATTCCAGAGTAATCTTACTTTCTGAAAATTGTTCCAGCATTTAGTTGTGAAATGGCAATCTCTTTGTGAACATAACTTATGAGTGCCAGAGAGATTTTGGCCGATGTCGCGAAAGCAATATGCACAGTATTTCGGCTGTTTCGTATAGCTGTGTCGGAATTGGCTGTTTGTGGTTCATCAGTGGAACTGATAGATGTTGCTCGATACTTCACTGTGGATTTTGTTTTTGAGTACCTTTGTTGTATGTGACTTAAAGTACTGAAAAAGTGTTCCGTTTAAATGAACGCTTTCTCGTAAATACTGATTGTGAATTGCTCTGTGTACACTGTTTCTCGAGGTTCTTAAACAAATATTGTTTTTCGAGAAATTAATAAAATCTCAGATTAATACTCTTTAAGAACCCTATTAGTTCCTTGAAAAATATCCCAAAATGGCAATAAAATAGTTATAATATTATTATATGTTATTCAATTTAAATACAGATCTGAGAAAAAAAATGTTTAAAAATTGTATACAACATAATGTTTTTCTTAATTCGAACATATTTTTTTTAAAGATATCTCGTTCACATTGTATCTAAAATAGTTAAAAAATAAAGAAAACAATTGTAATTTTGCTTAACATTGACGAAGGTAGAAATAAAATATTTAATTTAGCATGTTCGAAAATTGTAACTTTTTACTTATTGTATATTTTTATTTGTGCGCAAAGGAAAATAAACGAATGAACAGATTCTGATATATATAGTCTTGCACAAATTAAATAATAAATTCCCCGCAATTCTAACGCAAAGACGTGTGTTAAGTAGTATATGCAATGGGTATGTGTATTGTTATTAATTGCGTTTGGGTCTTAGAGATGTATGAGGTGAGAAGCTGGAAAATGGTTTTCGTCTTGTACCTAGTTAGCGGAATAGATACATCACCGAACGTTAATGGAGAAGATACAGGGATTAGATAGACGGCAGTAACGGGTAGCCATTTACAATCACTGCTGCTTCTAGAGCTGGTAATCATATCATAATAAAAACCCTCAGATTTTTCTTAAATATTGTTTATGGGGACTAATTAATTTAATTTTTTATAAGAATCACATTTTACTCTTAAAAAATATTTTCAAACATTAATATGTTTAAAATGAAACTGTATTACATTTATGATTCAAAATAACTTCAGAGCCATAGACTAATATTAGAAAAGAAAGTAAACAAATAAAATGCTTTTTATAAAACAAGAAAATGATAGACCTAAACATTTCTGTATTTAATGAATAGCAATATTAGAATTTTTGTACATATATCATTTTGAATACATTATTTAATATAATTCGTTAAGAAAAACGTCAGTGTAAAATAAATAGATTGTCATGTTTCTCAGGTAGGCTGGTGACACGAATGGGACATTGACCATAAATCCTTATATATATATTTCTAATTTGAAATTCTGCTAGTAGCTGTACCTAAATGTCACATCTCTTCGTATGAAGCATAAGTAAAATGACTTCTAGAATGGTGGCAAAAAGTGTTATGTTGTGATATTCAAACATTCAGAATTTGTAACATTTAAAACTGAAATATAAGCATATCATCATTAGATCCAAAGCACTTGCCGCCTAGCTGGCTCTTCATGTGCAGGTCTGCATGACAATGCTCGGCCCCATACTTCTGGTGACACTCAAACGATGATTCGACAGTTTCTTTGGGAGAGCAGTTCGATCACGCGCTGTACAAAATTGACTTGAGAAAAGGTTTTTTAATAAGTTTTTTTCAAAACGGAACTTACTTTCCGATTATAGCTATATATATACTAAAAAATTATGTATCCTGTACATTAAACATTGGAAATTCATGTGTAGGACCCCCTCGTTGTATCGCGCCATTTTTTTCTGTTTTTACTTTGTTTTGTTACTTAAAGCACAAGTGATCCAATCCTATAGAGATGCAATTATTTAATTTTCACTCCCTTATCTTTGCTGGAAACCAAATTATGAGATAAAAATTCAAAGTAAATGACTTTGGATATAACTTCTTCAGTACGAAATAATACGTATTTGTACGTAAATGTAAGAAGGTTAAACTTCTATGGTTAACGTGATTATCTTTTATTAACAATACTTATGCTATAATTTTGTTAAACTTTAAGTTCACGCTTTCATAAAAGCAAAATTTTATCGTATCCCTATCAATCCCTCCTCCGGATACATCGAGCCCCGGATGCATCGAGCATTTTTAACTCCCGATATTTGCGATATAACGAGGGATTACTATTAGTGTAGTTCGATCGATACAAAGTCATCATGCTTTTAAATTTGATTTTATTGTAACATAGGTTAAAATTATGGTTTGGACACAAAATTAAGAGATGAATTGGGCTGTGCCATTCACTACTAGAAATGATTTTGTAACAAAGAGGGTTTGTTCACATATGCTTTTAAAAGTAAGACTGGCTAATATTTAAGCTTAAACTAAAACAACTATTTAGTATGCAATATTACAAAAGCATACGGTATCTGTACCGAATTACATGAAAATACAAATATAGTACTTTTATATTTTAAAATTTGATACCTTTTACATTGTCTTCCCCGTTTAAATTACATTTAATAATCCAAAATTAATTAGGATATGATATCGTGTTAAAAGCAGTCTTGTAATATAATACTTAAATTTATGATAAAAGAGAATAAGTTTCCCAGTATGCTGATGCTTTAAATATTCTATATTCTGGAGCTTGGAAAATAATACAGAAAGCAGGAAAAAATTAGAATAAAGCTTTTTCTGAAGTGTCATTGAAAGCTATCAATTCGAAAAAGAGAAGCAACTTGCTTAGCAAAAAAGCTACAGCCTTCAATCTCCAACTATAGATATAATATATGTCGTATATTTAACCCTTTTTAACTCAACCATTTTAATTTTTAATTTGTTTTTTACTCCAATGTGAAGAAACAGATTATAAACATACTAACTAGTTTTATTTTCCAGGTTTGTAATTCATGTAAAATTTATTGACCAAAATGCGTCTGTTGTAGTTTTCAATAAAACATTTATTTTTATTTTTATGTTACTTGAAAATATATCTGTTACTTAACTGTGTTTGGGAACAGTTTAAGCCGAGAATTTTGATAAATTCTTTAACATTATTTTAAGATGGACCTTCGAAAAAACACAATAATATGCAATAAACAATAGTGTGACTACTAAGGAAGGATATATATATATAGGTATATATACAAACTCGGCTGTTCGAGCCTCGTCAGGGGGAGACTTCCCTGAACTCCCCCTAATTTTTTGGTTTCATTATTACCATATTAAAATGATATTAATTGACTACGTCATTTTATCTCTCATCTTTCGTGTATTTCTCCTGGTAACCCTATGTTGAAATTTTTATGATTGTAACCTGTTTATAGAAAAATGCATGTGATGCATATTCTACAGCTTACGAAATATTGTAGAAATAGATTAAAGCTGTTGTGAACTAATGGTATTTAAATATATGTAAAAAATGCATGTGATGCATATTCTACAGCTTACGAAGTATTGCAAAAATAGATTAAAGTTGTTGTGAACTAATAGTATTTGAATATATGTAAAATTATGTCGCCTTTTTATGTCGCTTTTTTGGGACACATTTTTCGGACATTTTCAATAAAGAGGTTGAGAGATAAAATTACATAGTCATTAATTATGATCACGTTATTCTAGAGAAGAACAGTCATTCAAATATCTTTTAATGCACTATGATTAATTTATACAGCTTTAAAGATTGGTATGTAGCAGATGTGTAACACGGTGATACAAAGGGTTTACTATGTTAACCAGCTGTGTTTTGTTCTTGTTGTTGTAATTGGAACATGTATTTTCGGGTTTGTGTGCTTGTACTAAAGAATCCGCTTATAAATCCTCGTCAAGTAAAGTGGCCATAGAATAGGGGGAGTGCCATCCTTGGGGATCTTTCAAAGGGGTCCTAACCCGTATTTACACTAAGCTTCAGATAAAACCACATATACTTCGAATAGCTAGGTCTGCGGACGCAACCTGGCTTTGAACCAGGCACTTTCCGTTTCCCAGTTCAGAGAGCTGTGCTCTCGGCCACTGATGGGGCGCTGTTTTGTTCATTCCCTTGAAAACATCCCTTAAAAGCTAGTTAAAGTACTTATGCCATATGTAAAAATAAGATCAAAATTAACTTATAAAATGTTATATTAAAATTATCATTATGTTAAAACATTATATTAAAATTATTATTATTAAAATAATTATTATTATAAAATATTATATTTTTATATCTCATCCCATTCTTAATACTGCGTGGAATGAGTGGGATATAAAATGGCATTTTATATTATTACTTTTCACACTTATTAACTTGTTTGAAAGTATTTTTGTGAATATTTCCCGAAAAGTAGCATATTGGTGTTTCATTTCTAAACAAATCTTATAAAAATATTACAGCAGATTAAAAAAATAGAATGCAAATGCTCCCTTCCCTCTTACTTTAATAAAGAGTGGTCTGAAAACTGCTGCCACACTTTAAAATTCAACGTAAAATCAAGTAATTTATGTATGAGACTGCGGTTTGATTCTAGTGATAAACGATTTGAGCACACATTCAAAATTATAGACAATTAATTTTAGCATATAATTGTTATGGATTAATAATCTAACTTGAAAAATAATATATTCAGCAATAGAATTTGCTGCAGTAAATACAGCATGTTCAGTTTACAGAAGGTAATTTAGTTGTTACTCCAGAAATTATAAACCATTCAATTCGAACAAAGTTCTAAACAGATAATAGCATGCGGGTATGTTCTGTGTATCGCATACAATGAGACATAATATACAATGGTTATTTTCTCTGGGGATCTTTTAGATACTTCTTTCTCGTACAGAGTTAATGGAAGACAGGACATTCGACATATTGGACGTTAATGCACATGGAATGGGGATTAGAAAAGACTGGTGTAATTCTTGACCAATAGGAAGAACCTTCTGTAACATTATCTTATATTTAAATTCTCAGAGCTCCCTAGAAAGGAAGAAAAATACGTCAAACTGTTTTCATTTCGCAAAAAATTCAGTTACTTTAATACAGAAGTATCAGGAATGCTTTGTCGTTGTCGTGAAAATGCAGACTTTCAGACGTATTTAAAGTTTTATTCAGTCGGAGCAGAGCTACCAAATGATTTCACTAGCAGCGTAACATCAGGATAGGTAGCCCAAATGAAGAAATAATATAAATACAGTTTAAAAACTAAAAAATACGCTTTTATAGCAAATCGCGTTCTTGTGTAGAGAAATCAATCTCAAATCGCAATAAGCAAAACTCTCTAGCGAGCCTTTCTTTATTCACGAATGATTTCACTTGCAAAGCGTAACACACGAATCCCGCAATGGCTTCATATTGCATATGCTCGTTGACCTTGCACTAACTGCGAATTTCACTGGTAAACTAATGCTAAATCTACAAAAACAACTACTTCGTAACGCCTAGAATATCACCTTTTCGCGCAAGTTTTTTCGCAAATCGCAATACTCAACAGCTATAACGTTTCTCTACAAAGTTTGAATTAAAGCTGTCCGTTTAAAGTGGGTCAAAATCGATTCTAAAGGAGTGGGTTACAAACATACAAGCATACATACATACATACAGGTGAAGCTAATGAAAGCGTGTTAAAAAATCCCTTTGCTTTGGGTAACTTGGTAATAGTTTTTCGAACTGTTTAGAGTTTTATGCACTGCAGACGAAGCTATTTACATTTCAGCCCGTCGAGCATTCGGCTATATTTCTTAACCAAGGTGTAAGATTTAGCGTCAATAATGGGTGAGAATATTTTTTTTTCGTTATCAGATTAGAGCCAAATCGGTATACATATATAGAGGAAAAAAAAGAAGAAAAAAAAGAAAAGAAAAGAAAGCAGGTAAATTAAAGCCTGAAATTTTAATCATATGATTCGAGACAATAACATTTTGGTGTTTACTATTGAACTCCCGAGAGATTAATATTTTTGAATGCTTTTTTCACCGTAAAAGAATTCTGATTTGAAATTTTAATCCGAATTTATTTTTAATCATGTATTAATATTCAAGGATAAACATCAACTACGAAGCGAAAGCTCTCAAAACGGATACGGAAATATTGCCACACATGCGAAGGTAATAAAATGCAAAATAGCTAGAATCTTACATAATAAAATCCCAGAGTAAACATTGTATGTAGCTATGTATGTAGGTATGTATGTAACTATGTAGGCAAGTTTGTGACCACCGATCATTTTGCGCGCGTCTCTGGATCGCATTGCGCCGAGACGGTTTGTCGCAGACCTACCGAATTTTGCACAAGGCTTCACTAGGACAGATCCTAACACGCCTCGGAGCGATTTTTTCGAAATTCGAATTAGAAAGTGTTTTATTTTATGTTTTGTCCGATTTTTAGCGATTTTTCCTGCTTCATACGTAATAACGCCGGTAATTACACTCGCAAGGAAACGAAATTTAAGTCATCGGATAGAGGAGAAAATTTTCTTTTAAAAATTGTTTGTTCGGACTGTGTAACATAATTTTAAGATTTTTGGGAATTTTTCAAATAAAATTAAATTTGACGCTGAATTTCGTAAAATATTATTTTAATTGCTGCATCTTGAATTCTATCCGTCATAACTTTTTTTATATTTTGTCAAATGACGGAGCATACATTTCGCCCTCTTTTAAAAGAAAAACCAGCGGCAAATATAAATTAGGAGATTTTTTACAAATTTTTAAGTAAGAAGGATTTTCATTTCAATCGCAGCGCAGCTTAAAAATTTCGACATGATATCTTGCGGTTTGGTTGTCTTGAAGACAGTAACAATGATTAAAATTGCCAGATGAAAAAAAATAAATAAAATTATTTAAAAATAACCGAGTTTTCACATGCGAAATGTGCACCACTTTCACGTCACGAGTTTAAAACCCCTTTCGAAACTCAATCAGAATAAAGGCGCGTTTACACCAAAGTTGACGACTAAAAGTTGACAAAACATTGTTTGTAGAAAACTAAAAGTTGTCAACTAAAAGTTGCTCTTCTCAAATTAGAGATACAAATGGACGATTTTTTATAGAAAACTAAAAGTTCCTCTTCTCAAATTCAGAGCAACAAGTGGAAAACTTGTTGCCAAAGAATTGGCGCGAAAGGCGGTAGTGTCAAGAATCAGGCAGTAGTGTCAAGGATGTCGCACGAAGACGCAATTATTGCTGCGGCTGCCTGTGCCATCATAGCCAGCTACTGTACAAGAAGTCCCGAAGATATTGGGTGAGACCTTCATTGAAGGCTAGGGATAAGCATAGTGGAAGTGACATGATAGCTGATCTCCGAGAAGATGACGTCGACTAGTTGAGTGGTGAGCTGAGGTGCGACGGGAGTGTCAAGAACTTTCTGGGAATGACCAGTAGTGACTTTGAATATTTGATTTCAATGATCAGGCATAAAATCAAGAAGCGTGACAAAAACTACAAGGAAAGCAGTACCTGTCCGAGAATATATTTTTGGGAAGGTGTGCCACACGATATATTTTGTAAACTTTAAAAATCGGACTCAAAATTTTTATTAATTGAAACAATAGTAAACAATAAATACATCATTTCCTCTAATCGCGGCCTCTGTGATCGTTCTTGGTGTCGTTTTATCCTTGAGAAAAAGTAGAGACTCAAACGCCCACCATTTGATTGATTGGGAAGCACCGGCACCACTCTTCTATTCCTTTACCTCTCTTCGGAAACAGGTAATTAAGTTCTTCAACTTGTTCTGAACTTCAAATTTATAAACTTGCAGCTGGGCTGCAATTTCCCCCAGGCGTAGTTTTTTAATCTTTTGTCTCTAAATGTACGGTCTTGTGGGTTCCAGAGAAACTCTCTGCTCCGGTAAAGTTCAATTAGTTCGCTGGTTTTGGTCCTGGTCATTCGTTCTCACCACAGCCTTCCATCTTGACAGAAACACAACGAAAACACACACGAAATCACCGAAAACTCCTCGAGGTGGATTAAAGGGGGGGCGGAGGGGTCGACCTCCCCCCCCGAGACAAAAGAAATTAATGTGAAAGATCCTATTTTACTTCCATAAAATGGACGTATATGTCAATCTTCTAACTAACCGCCCCCACCGTCAAACTAACCGCCCCCCCTGACAAACTTGCATTAATCCGCCACTGAAACACCTGCAGCTGAAGTGCACACGTGCACTGACGGTCATTGGTTGAGTGGGCGGTGGGTGCTAGCTCCCGTCCCGTCGTCACGTCCGGGGAACAGTTCTCCACTAGTTTCCTACAAGTTGCTAGCGCAAAGCGTGCAGCAACGAATCTTCCACTTTTAGTTGTCAACTTTCTTTGATCTTTACCGACACTCCGCGGAAAACCAAAATTTAGTGGAAGATTTGTCTCTCCACAAGTGGAAGACAGAAAAAATTGCTGTATTTTACAGAAAAAGCAACAAATTGCCGCAACTTGTGGAAAACTTAGTGGAAGACTTTGGTCTAAACGCGCCTTAACGGACTCACAAGCAAAACATACACTGCGCATGTGAAATAATTCTATATTTTATTTTACGTTGCCAGAAAAATAAATGAATGCTGTTTTTTCACCAGTGAATTATCCAGCATTATTTTCAATTGAGCTTTTAAACGGGTCACGTTTTCGAATAGCAAGAAATATATTGCGGTGTTAAACAGAGCCTGATTATGACTAACAGGGGGCCCCGGGCATTGATGAATTTGGGGGCCCATTCATCTATGAAATTTGTTTTATTTTTCATAAAAAAATTTTATAAAAAAAGAACAACATTTGAAATTGGGGGCCATTTCGAGCAGGAGGCCCCTGGGCAAAGTCCTGATTTGCCCGTACGATAATAGGGCCCTGGCGCTAAATAAGCCAATCTGATAAGAATTATGCGTAAAAATTTATGGAGAGCTGATTTAGTGGCAACCATAAAGTGAAATGATTATCGTTTATGCTAATGCATAAATTGGAAAGAATCACCAAAGTGGAATAGACTACATTCGTGGCGAATATCTAAACCGTTTCTTTAAATGAAGCATTAACGGTTGCAAAACGAAAATATATTGTACTAGCTGAAGTACCCGTTCTTCGCACGGGAATGAATGGACTTTTTGTATTACGATTTGTGGTGATTACTATTCATTGTAATAAACAGATATAGCAAAGTGGATATCGCGTTATATTGTGTCCAATAATCATGCATACCGAATTGCAAGGTAATCGTTTGTACGGTGCAGAAGGCTATGCGGCGTAGCGCAATCTAGTGGCGAGTTTTAGCAGAACGGATACGGCGGAAATATTTTTCGCATTCAGATATCGATGTATACGAATTTTCATGACTATCGGCTGGACAGTCCTGAAGTTCATGTGTTGACGCGACATCTAGTGGCAAGTTATAGGAAAATGGATAGCGCCAAACTCTTCCCCGTGTTCAAATATCCATGTATACCTATTTTCATAGCGATCATTTGCACAGTCAAGAAGTGATACACTGCAGGGCCATCTAGTGGTTCAATAAAGTAATGATTTGCTACAGCGCCGTCAAGTGGCGAGTTTTAGCAAAATGGATAACGCCAAAATATTCTCATTGTTCAAATAGCTATGTATACTGATTTTCATAGCGACCGTGTTCAACTATCTATGTATACCAATTTTCATAACGATCATTTGCACAGTCAAGAAGTGATACACTGCAGGGCCATCTAGTAGTTAATTAAAGTAATGATTTGCTACAGCGCCGTCAAGTGGCGAGTTATAGCAAAATGGATAACGCCAAAATATTCTCATTGTTCAAATAGCTATGTATACTGATTTTCATAGCGAACGTTTGAATGGTCAAGAATTTGGCCTGCTGCAGCGTCATCTAGTGGCGAGTTAAAATAATAATGCATTGCAGTGTCATCTAGTGGTGAGTAACATCAAAAGGAAAGCAGTTAGAATATATTCTTCGTGCTCAAATGTGTAAGTATAAAAAATTTTATGCTGGTCGGTCGAACGGTATAGAAGTTGATGCTTTGCAGCGCCATTTAGCGGCAAGTTACAGCAAAATGGATAGTGAAAAATATTCTCCGTGTTCTAATATTCGCGTGTACCAAATTTCATCGAAATCGGTTGGACGATATTCGCATAGCAAACGGCTAAACGGAATAGAATTCAACGTTGTGCCACCAAGTGGCAAGTTAAGGAAAACGGATAGCATAAAAACCTTCTCCATGATAAAAGACTTAGGTGAACCAAATTTCATCGTGCAACGGTGCTCAACGGTGCTGGAGTTTTTCAACCTCATAAACACATACCAACATTCATTTTTATCTATAACCAGTGTTATTATATATACCAGTCTCAAATAAAATCCAGTTTTAAATCTAAGCCTCGCCAAAGTGCCAACATACGCCATTTTGCAAGAGTTTTTTCAGGGAATCATTCGAAGCATTGACTTAGCAGCAATCAAAATGGGAAATGGTTCGACCGCCAGGCATTTATTTGAAAAGTGGAATCCCTTAATACAGCCGATTTTTTTTTAATTATCAACTATAATGTGTTTTATTCATCGTTACTCCGATGTACTAAATGAGAAGATTTCAATTTTCTGAAATTTGGCGGAATTCCCCCAACTTAAATCAATGCATTCAATTGGCGAGAATTCTGAAGTTAGATCGCTTGAAATCCCTTAATAACTGCATTATTTCTTAACGGATCATTAAACTTTAACGTTGTATTCTAATAAAACCTTTGGTCTTGTTTTCAAAAATCTATTTCCTTAAGCTCTCAATAAATTGCGCCAAGCCGAAAACTGGGCAAACCGCTAGAACTCACTTACTCAAAATCCATATTTCAGCCATTTTATTTTTTCGCCAAACTAAAAAAATTTACACATTAGCCTCGGAAATCTTCAATTCTTATTGTTTTGCGTGTAAAGCATTACATTCCTGCTCTGATTTCCCATGCACACGATATTATAATTTAAAAAAAAATAACCTTACGAATATAAACTAACAAAAAAAAATCATTATTATTCTTTTATTTTTACTTTGAGAATTTAAAACATTTTATTCGGCAAAATCGCCACACATTGGCAACCACGATCCTTATTTCACACTTTTTTCACTACAGGGCTTACAATTACGGAAAGATTTTTGCGTGAAGAACATAAAAAATCTCTTAAATTCCGGGAACAGGTGGACTTTCAAAGTTTTAAAGTGGACTACAATTTATTCTATATTATTTTACATATCTGTGCTAAATTTCAGGCCGATAGGTCTATTTTTGTGGATTTGTATACGAACGACATTTTATTCGGCAAAATCGCCACACATGGCAACCACGATCCTTATTTCACAATTTTTTCACTACAGGGGTTACAATTACGGAAAGATTTTTGCGTGAAGAGCATAAAAAATCTCTTAAATTCCGGGAACGGGTGGACTTTCAAAGTTTTAAAGTGGACAGTGGTTTATTCTATATTATTTTACACATCTGTGCTAAATTTCAGGCCGATAGGTCCATTTTTGTGGATTTGTATACGAATCAAATCCACAAACAAACAAACAAACAAACAAACAAACAAACAGAATTTCATTTTTATTTATAAGATTGGTATCAGTAAAACATAGTATAATTCATAGTAAGTAGATATGATAAGGCAATATTGATCAAACCACAATATACCGCATTAATAAATATTTTGTGAAACTAAGTCTTCTATTCATTTTTCAACACCCGTATTACATCACAGCTAACAAAACATTAAATAACTCTACGTCGCGTTAATATATGCCGCGGTAGTTTCAGCAGAAAAGACTGTAACAGAACTTTCTTGGAGATTCTGTTTTGTCACAAGTAGTTTTGATCACATTTTAGGAAAATGTTCTTCTCTTGCCTTGCGAAGAGCGGGTACACAACTATTTAATTATAAAATAAAACGGTTCTCCACTTCATGTAGTATCTAAGGTATTAATGGCATAACTTAAATCTAAAAAAGAGTATGATGCAGAAATGAGACATTTTGAAAATTAGGAATATTCACTGAAAACCGTCACGCTTTTCTTTTCTGATCGTGAATGACACCGACATAGTTTTTTGCGTCATAATATTAACAATGGTCACAGGTCAGTACTTATACTAACTTTACGAATAACTAATGAGTAACTTTACGCCAAGAGTCAAATCATTTTGCTTATTTTAAGATTCCAAATCAATGGAATCAATTCGAACTATACATGTAAGAAAGAGTTTCATTCCCTACCGTGCGGAGAACGGGCACGCAGCTAGTAACTTATAAAATGCGAATATTTCAAGTGCCACCAGTAAGTAAATGTTCTGTTTCTTTCATAATGTTTTTTTTATTTTCCGAGATTAAAGGAAGCTATTATTGGATTGTTTAATTTAACAACTTAAGTATGCAACGATAACTGTAATGCTAAAACTATAATTTAAATTAATATTTATTTTAAGTGGACAGTAATGAAATGCATTTAGTGTAACAGCCATCAATGAACATAAAAAATTGCGGATGGAACATTTGTCTGTACTTGTTCAGAAGTCTTAACAGCTTCTGAGTAAGTAAGCTTTTTTAGGGAATTGTTGAATTTCAAGCAAAAAAAAAAAAAGTTTGTTTAAACAACACATTTCTACAAAATAACATAGGGTTATTTCTTGATTTGGGGGGGGGTGTCCTTTGATTTGAGGCCGGGGACAGCTTCCCTGCCTGCCCCTACCTTAACCCTTTAATGCGCAGTGTTCCCGCTCTGGGAATACCCAACTCTGACGTTATGACTGTTGCCAGTCAGGAAGAATAGATTTAATTTCTATAAAAATAGTTGCGGATGACATAGCTCCACGAGAATCCTTTACTTTTCAGCACTTAACCTCCTGTAAAAAAATGGTCACGATTATTTTTAAACAGCACTGACATCTGCTGGAAAATGGAAGTGTGCGAGAACAGCTGGATAGATTGCCCAATGCTGAAAAAAGAACAGCCGTTGCCATCGCTCCACTTAACTACCAGCAAGATGGCGGACGATCGAAACGTTCACCGCGTGCCACAGATCTAGAGACCCTTTTTTGACGCAGCTGGCTGTGCCGGGCACAGCCTACTGCGTCAAAAACGTTTCGATCGTTTTTGATTCAAACGTTTCGATCGTCCGCCATCTTGCTGGTAGTTAAGTCGAGTGATAGCAACGGCTGCCCTTTTTTCAGCATTGGGCGGTAACCAGCTGTTCTCGAATTCTTCCATTTTTCAGCAGATGTGAGTGCTGTTAAAAATAATCGCGACCATTTTTTTTACGAGAAACGACGTGCTAAAAAGTAAAGGATTCTCGTGGAGCTGTGTCACCCGCAACTATTTTTATAGAAATCAAATCGATTCTTCGTGACTGGCAACAGTCAAAACGTCCGAGTTTGGTGTTCCCAGAGCGGGAACACTGCGCATTAAAGGGTTGACCAGGCTGTGATGCTAGGAAAGATAACTTTCGAACTATGTTCCATATGATTCAGAGCGTGAGGGTCAGAAACAAAGAACTGCGATACTTCTTATACGGTACCTCGTTAATGGAGTAGGGAAGGGACATTTAACACAATTCGACGTTAATGGAAATGATAGGAATTACGGTGCCTGCCGTAATGGGAGGGTCGATGAAGAAGGGTTATGTCTATTAGCACGTGTAACTCGAGAAGAACAGAGACTCAGGCCAGAATTAGATGTTTCTTTCAGCAGGGGTGAAATGGAAATTTTCTAAAAGGAAGAAATACACTTCTGTGTTTGCATTAAAAAAACAAATTTCCATCTATGCTGTTTTGTCAATATTTGAAGGGGATATTCTAGTAATTAGAGTTGTACTTTCATAAAAAAAAAAAAAAAAAAAAAAAAATTAACGCATCTTTTGAAGAGACTTTAAAAAAATGGAAAATCAATAGGATGCTACCGAAACTAAGGTTTTCAGTTCGTAAGCTGTGATCTGCAGTTTTATATAGGGTGATATTAAGAGCAGTTATAAAAGATTTAGGAAAATTTTGAATATAGGGGTAGTTTGAACTGCATTTCTCAACTTTTGAGTAAATTGTTGGAAGCGATTTCTGACCTTAAAATATTATTTTCTTCATAAGAATTTTTTTTTACAACGAGCATAATACAGTTTTTGAAAAAAAATACGCATTATTATAAAAATAGCTTATACTCTCAGTGGCGGATGCCGTGTTTTTCGAAGGACTTAGCTGGTGTTCTTAGGAGAGAACTGCTTCAAATTTTTGGTCTCTTCCAAGACGGCCCTCAGACAATTAATATTTTAATCAATTGCTTGTTTTCAGAGTTCTGGCGGCTTGTGTTATAGGTCAAAGAATAGTTTTAAGTTTCAAACATACACGCACATGTTAATTTCTTAAGAAGAAATTGATTTTAATCACTCACTTTTCCTTTTTCTTTTGTTAAGCCATTATAAATAAACAAGCTGTTATTTAGTAGGGTGCAGATTATACTATATAGATATGTATCTTGCAACTAAAGGCATCTGACAGCAACAAAAATGTTTTAAAAATAGAATGACTTATAGTTATACATGAATTATTCCTTAAGCAATCAATGGAACGATTGATTTCGTCAAAACAAACTGCATTAAAAATAATTATCTGCATTGCAAAAAATAATTAACTACATTTACGGAAACGATGATATTTTTGTTTAAAAAAGCATTATTTAATTAAGCATGAAAAGGGTCTATTATGCGCTGCTGCTTAGTGTAGGTAGTTTTAATAAATACTGTTTCTAAGTCTTTTTTCAGCCTTTGTGCAATTTCCAGACTCGATTCAGGATTATCTGAACATTCTAAAAAACTTACGAGAGCTTTTATACTCTCCATTGCTTCTTTAACAGTTGGAACCCGTTCTTCAGTGCCATCATCTTCATCTTTGGCCTCATTTCCTTCAGTTTTAGTGCCGCATTTGATGCTGCCGGCAATAGATTCATTTGTGGGGGCAGTGAACCAACATCACCTCCGCTGTTTGTGGAATTTTCGAAGTTCAATTTCTAAGTTCACTAAAACCGAAGTCATGATTCATTAAAACCGAAAAATGCTAATGCACATTTCAAATGTATGTGAATGGGACAAATGATTTACGTTCACTATAGCCGAAAGTTCACTATAGTCGTAGTTGACTGTACTACAATGAAAGATTATATGAACTTATCAGTAAATCGTGGATGTAAAATTAATACTGTATTATTGAGTTTCATATGCAGCTGGTAAACCTAGGAATAACCAAACATTTAAACACTATATTTGTAATTACTACTTCACGTTTCCTACTGAAAATATAGTTTTTCATGGAAAAACATAAATAAACCCTGAATATATATCTAAACAGTTTTGTTTTGAGACAGTTAAAGGTAAATATATTGTTTACATTCGGATTTTAATAAAGGGCAATGTACTTTTCGAAATTCAAGTAGCTTTATATGTATTTATTTAAAACTATTTAATGTTATTTAACTAAGTATTTCTTACCATTTTAAAAACATTTCACTATATTCATTTATTTGAAATTAACGATATTTTATTGGGACTGCTAAAAATTGCTGAAACCATTTCCATTAACATTCAAATAATGTAACAAAAATATTATTTATT
This sequence comes from Cheiracanthium punctorium, assembly GCA_038373885.1. Taxonomy (NCBI): domain Eukaryota; kingdom Metazoa; phylum Arthropoda; class Arachnida; order Araneae; family Cheiracanthiidae; genus Cheiracanthium; species Cheiracanthium punctorium. The sequence goes on along the minus strand of JAWZYV010012308.1, from coordinate 716,449 downwards.
TCACTTATTGCATCAGTTGCTAAAAACTTGTGCTTTAAAAAGTATAATTAACATTCGAGTACCATTAAATGATTTAAGGTATTAGAAGTTTCATTATTGTCTTCTTTCAAAAGTATTTATCAGATTTTCATTCTTCATTCCGAATTCCAAACTGCTTCGAAACTGGCGCTTATTGAATCATTAATTAAGAGTTTCTAAGGAATAAAGTTTAGCAAAGTAATTAGATTTGAATATTTCTTTTTTGAGTTTTACATCTGGGAAAACGTATCATTTGTAAAACTTTTCATGGCGTTTCATGATTTATGATTACGTGAATCCAAAGATTTTCAGAACTACTCGGAGTAATATGTTAGCATTTATGACCCAACAGCGTAATTTAAATGACAGAATTCGTTGAATATGACTAATTTACATTTTGAATTGATCAAGACGAATAATGATAAATTTACTTTGTATGATCGACTTATTATGTAGAAAATCTGCAATAGCATAAACTCTTCTCTTAGTTCTGTAATATTTATTGTGCATGGATATTCTAATTGTGATACACAGTCTTAAGGAAGCATTTTTGAATTGCTTTATAATTTAGGTATCACTTTAGTTCCGAAAGTGTGTTCCAATACTTAAAATTGTAGAAAGCCGCCCATGCGATATAGTGGCTAAAGAACCATTCGATCACGCCCTGTATCTGAGTTAGAATCCCGACTCGGGAGTGGGTGTTAACTTTTCAGGCGGTGACTATGTTGCTGCCCATTGGATGCTCCCATAATAAAATGGTCATTGATTTGTACTTTAGTAGTGGTGAATGCTTGATGAGCAAGTGCCCGCCCATTGAAAAAAATAACAATAATTGTAATAAGAATTAATTAAGTTCGAATTTTAATTTTATTGTCAACGAAAAAATTAATTTAGTTCATTTCACATTGCGTTAAAATGTATTACTTTTTTAATCCACTCTTGAAAACACAACTTTATCACACATTCTTAAAATTTAAAGTTTGCATATTCCATCATACTTAATTGTAGATTATACGTTGTGTGGTTCTTGTTCTGTTATTGGTAGAAATATTTTTAAGATTTATTCTTACACAAAATCTTGGGATAGTATTAAAGAAGTGTTAATTTTGTGTTTTGATTATTTATACAATTTAACTAATTTAAAACGCATTCTATGACATGCATTTTAATAGTAGCATTAGTTACGTGATATACATTCATATATGCAGCAATTTGGCAATTTTTTACATACTTTAGGCTGCGAAAAAGAAAGTATAAAGGATGATTTTCATTTTCTCAATGTTAAAGCACATGGTACATTTCTATTAATTTCATAGTACGTTTTTTGTAGTTACAGTTTTATAATTTGAAAAGAAAAATTAAATAACATACAGTACATGTATAGACTGCAATCGGTGCTAGTTTTCTTAACTAATCAGGGTACGTTCTGCTTTAAAATTTAATTATAACTATTATTTTTATTTCAGCTTTGAAAATCGTGTTGTTTTGTCATCCAACTTCTGCCTAACGAGTTCCTACACTCTACAAAATTATTTTTATGTGTGACGGACCAATGCAAATTTTTTGCAGATGAAAATCGCTAGCTCTTATTTAACTTTTTAGTTTCTTATAAGAAAAAAGACTTACAACTAATGATATATTAACAATTTTGTCAGTTTTAGGAGAAAATACACTGCTGGCCATCGTAAATGCAACACCCTGAAGGAAGCATGCAAATAATATGAAATTTACAACATGCATTAGCTGAGGTGAGATATGCAAATGATTAGAATCTCAGCGCAGACGCACATCAAGCGCGCCTGTGGCGCCACCTCAAAGCGCTATTTAAGGCTTGGAGATTTCGACGGTTTCAAGTACAGCAATTGTGTTTTTCTTGCTTTTTTTTCAAAAAAACGATAAATTATGCCTCGTAGGAAACAACGATCATCTTTTGATCAAGTATCCGAGTTTGACAGAGGAAGGATAGTGGCATACCGAGATTGTGGGTTATCTTTCAGGGAAATCGGTCGTCGTATTGGACGAAACCAAACAACTGTGATGCGGATATGTGATCGTTGGGTGCAGGAGGGTACGACGGACAGACGTGATCGACCGCATCGACCTCAGTGCACCACGTCACGTGATGACAGGCAGATTGTACGCATGGCAGTGACGGACCGCTCAGTCACATCACGAACCATATCACAGCAGATTCAGTCTGTAACGCATCATCCAGTGTCTGCGCGTACCATTCGACGTCGTTTACAGCAGAATGGTCTGTCCGCAAGACGTCCGTTGCTTTGTCTACCTCTGACGCGGAACCACAGACGTCTCCGCCGCCAATGGTGCGATGAAAGAAGGATGTGGACGACAGAATGGAATGAAATTCTCTTTACTGACGAGTCACGCTTCTGTATGCAACACCACGACGGTCGGATTCGAGTCTGGAGACACCGTGGAGAGAGGATGCTGAACAGCTGCATTATGCACCGTCACACTGGTCCTGCACCGGGTATTATGGTATGGGGCGGTATCGGATATCTCTCTCGCACTCCTCTAGTACGCATTGCCGGTACTTTAACCAGCCAGCGCTACATCTCCGAGGTGTTGGAGCCAGTTGTCCTTTCTTACCTTCAGGGCTTGCCAACAGCCATATTTCAGCAGGATAATGCACGGCCACACGTGGCACGCATTGTCCAAGGGTTCTTCGTCAATCACCAGATTGAATTGCTTCCCTGGCCGGCGCGCTCTCCGGATCTTTCGCCGATAGAAAACATGTGGTCCATGGTTGCTCAACGACTGACCCAGAGTTCATCCCCAGCTGTCACACCAGATCAACTTTGGCAACGTGTGGAAGCTGCTTGGTCTGCTGTACCCCAAGAACACATTCAAAGTCTCTTTGAATCAATGCCGAGGCGTGTGGCAGCTGTGATCTCCAACAACGGCGGCTACTCTGGGTACTGATTTTGGCAGGAACCACGCTTCATAGAATGCTGTAAATTTAATCATTTGTTACTTGGTCAACATGTTATCTACACAATAAATTTTGTTGTGATATCTCTTGTTTTTCTTGGTGTTGCAATTTGGGTGGCCAGCAGTGTAGATGTATTATGATGTTTGGCAGATGTTTAGTTTGAGACAGAAATGGCCGAAAACAGCCTTAGTAAAGCGAAGAAACCAACTTATCTGATTAGAACTTCGAAAAAAATGTGTCATCTATCAAATTCAGTCAAAAAAAAGCATAGCTTTTTTATAAAGCAAGTCTTTTAACAATACCTTTCATAAAGACTAGCCAACCCTCCATTGCTGCTACTTCAAAAGAATGCGGGTGTCCTCCTCTGAAAATTGGAGATAATTAAATATTAATAAAATTTCTGTTCTATATTTTAAAGTATTAACAATTTTTATAAATTATACTTACAATAAATATGGCATTGGGAACGGTGAAATCGTTATGCATCTATTTTTTTATAAACATTGGAAATTGTACTTAAAAAAAAGTGAATGTTCTTTAAACAAAATTTCAGTTGGTATAATTTTATTCCAACATTATTGCATTTTTAATAAAAATTAGCTGATTACATTAACGGTAAACGGAACTTTGTTGGATTTCAATATACTTTTCCCCTGTAGAAATAAAAACATTTTTGACTCTGATTCAAATGAGGATAACCTGCTTATCACCATTTTTACAGAGACGCAATGCTCAAGATTCTATACGTTAATCAGCCTTAGTTTACCCAATAGGTGTTTGAACAGCGCATGCGCAATGCTTAGCTTAAACTTCAAAGACCAAGGTACTTTACAAGGGTAAAAAAATGACAGAATTACAGAAGCAATGCAATTGAGTAATTGCGCCACAATAAACGATAAACTAGTAAGTTCATGAATAGTTTGACCAAAAATTAGCTCTCTCTTCCTTAATATTGACAACACCTCTTGCATTTTCCCCCTTTTAACTTCCACAGACGTTCTTGATTCCGTAAATCTGAATATTTCTTTTATGCGTATTGTTCAGTTACATAAATCATACTGTCACCCTTGTAAAGTAATATAATCAAACATTTTTCTTGTTTAGATGGAATGAAAAATGAGACGAAAGCTGTCTAATTTATCATATTTTTTTAGATCAAAATGAAAATCTATGTAACCTGTAGGATAGGTAAATTAAAAGAAGGAAAAATTCGAAAGATGAAATATAGATCTGCAAAAAGACTCTCTTTAAAATAATTGAAGTAACCCGTTCGAAAGGTTCCTGTCTTTTATGTGAAGTCATTGTGATAAATCCGAATATTCCTTAGAGCATGACTTAACAGTATTAATGTAAGGTTCTATTATTTTTGTACACGTAGAAATTCTGAAACTTTTTTTGCTTTTTATATTTGGAAGTGCGTTTGAAAAAGAAAATGCCTTTTAGAATTGTCATTTTTTTCTGTTATTTTTATTAGCACCAGAGTGCTATTAATTTCAACCTTGCTTTTTGTGTAGACACGATTTTGGTACAATTTTAGCGTCGAGTCACTTTTCAAATATGTTTGCCAAGATAACGTGGAGGAGGGGGGGCGTTAATAAAATGTTGAAAGTCGCACAGGGTTTGCAATTTTTGATAAATGATCGCTAAACTGGGTGCCAAAATGCGACAATTTATTATAAATATGTATCGAATATAGTTAGAAATCGCCTGGCGAACATTGTAAAATAGTTTTAGTCGGCGATTTCAATATAGATTTCAATTCCGAAGATGTGTTCTATGGAAGAGAGAAGACAAATACGGTACACTTATAGATTATGATACACTTTCTAAATGGTATTATGAAGGTGAAGTACAGTTTGACTATGCCTGGCGAAAATTTTTAAACAGTTTTGGTACGCGATTTAGAATGAATTTCCATTTCAAAGAAGTGTTTTGTGGAACAAGGAAGGAAAACATGGCACATTTGGAATATGCTTGGCGAAGTTGGAGGATAGTTGGAATGTGCTTGGCGAAGATTGTAAAACACTTTCAGTATGCGATTTTAAGATAGATTTCGATTCCAAAGATGTGTTTTATGGAACAAGAAAGAGTTGGTTCCTATTTTGACCCACCCACTCTCGCCAACCTAAAAAATCACCGCACTTTGGCGAGCTTCGCAGTCATGGGTCTCTAGGAGTTATGCACGTTTCAACGCTTCCAAAAGAACTAGATGAAAACTAAAGTGAACAAATTAGCGATAAACGCACCAGTTAAGGAATTTGAAGACACTTAATTATTAAAATTAAATTAATCGGCAACCCAAAATAAATAAAAATGTTAGACATCACATGCTTTACTTACATGTTGTTCCAAATCGCCATTTTAATTCTAAATTACGATTGCGACATAAATACAAAAATTCGTCGTGGTAGCTCCATATGTTTAATGATCGCCACCTTAGCGAGAGTCGGGGCATTTCAGTAGGAATCAACCCACGAAAGACAAACACGGCACACTCATGGATTATGATGCACATTCGAAACAATATTTAAAACGGTGAAGTATATACTTGGCGAAGATTGTAAAATAGTTTTAGTTGGCGATTTTAAGATAGATTTTGATTCCAAAGATGGGTTTTATAAGAGAAGGAAGAAACATACTGCTCACTCATGAATAATGATACCCTTTCCAACCTCGGAATAAGGAAGAAAATAGGGAGGACGTATAAATTATGATACGCTTTTAATCTATAGCACTTTGGTGCGTATTTAAAATCTGAAAGGGTTTCAGATTTTTTTATTTATTTTTTAGCACTTTGATATTTTAAAGTAATACTAACAAAGAATTTTTTTAAATATTTTATTTCATATGTATCTTGAAGTCTTTTCAATTTAAATATTCTTGTAAAACAAATTGGTATTCCCAGACGTAACGTCAATTCCCGTTAAAACTCATTGAAAAGTCCTCTGACCAAGGTGCCCTACCCCAGGAGGCAGGTGCCCTTTCTGTAGGCTTGCCGTAACACACACACAAAAAACAAAAACACAAAAACACAAAACGCCGTATTCGAGATATAATTTTTTGTAACAATAAATTTGGGTAATACTCGTGGAAAAAAATAGCTTTTCTTGGACATACTAATGTTCATTTACCCAGTTGAGCCAACGCTAAGTACACCGGTCATCTTTCAAGGTACATCATCAGTTGTGGACATGTTAGATTCAAACCAAAAATGTGAATCCCTCTTTTAACTGCAGAATATTTAGTCCTAAATGGTTCCAAGAAAAAATACTGGCGGACAATCCAAAATGGCTATAGCTGTGACTTTAGTGTTTCAACGTGTTTGACTTCGGCTAGATCTGTGCTCTGGCTTGTGACAGAGGGAATATTTTATTTGCAGTCACAAAATATAAACTCCTCTGAAATTAAGGTTGTTTCGAGCATGTGATGATTTGATAAAGGTTCAATTATCAAATTCTTCCAAAACTTGGTCTGTGGTCCTGCTGGTAATTCACAATGGAAACCGAGTGCATTTGCTAAAGTAATAAAATTGCATAGTTACCGCAAAACTTGATAAATATTGTAACGATAATTTTAATAAATTGATCAAAAATTGGATTTTTGCAGCAAAATAAAATAAATAACTTTAATAAATTTTAAAAATTCAATGTCGAAACTTTACTGCCATTCTTGTCACAATGCTTTATCGCCATTCCTGTCATATTGTATTAGTCATATTAGGCTAATAATTGCCTGTGAGTATATGAATTTAATTGGTTAATATTTTTATAGTTTAAATATATTCTTTGTAAAAACACTAGATTATGATCTTCAAGTAGAAAAATGTTATTATAACATAATCAAATCTATTAAATTTTATTAAATAAATGTGTCAAATTGTTGTTTTCGTAGAAGTATTTTATTAAAAACTAGTGTTTGAAATATGGCTTATAGCACATATATACTTTGCACGATTTCTTTATTTATATTAACATTTTTCATTGCTAGAAGACCTTTACATTTTTAAACCTGAAACATAAAATATTAAGTTACTTATTTTTGCATAAACTTACATTTTTCTTTTGTATTGCTAATTTTAACAAGTAATTCTTTTAGTTAAAATATATAACCTTTGCTGGCAAATATAGTAAATGCATAGAAGACTCTTGTGATATTTATATCTTAACATTTCAGTCACATAAAGTGGTAAGAAGTATTGAGCAGGGTGCTGGAATTACACGAAAATTCAAATAATATCTCCTAAAAGATGAATATAAACAATTTGACAGAAATCATAAACAGGTACCTCAAAGCGATGATTGATGCAGCGAAATATATTTCAGGCTTGTCATGAAATCGTGATTGATGACAGTCAATTTTCCTGAGTTCGTAAAAATTAACTGCATAAATATTCTTTGAATTTTTAATATCGAAAATGTCTTCCGACAAAAGGTTCTTTGAATTCAGAGCATTATTAGATCATAAACTACTGTGTACTTTAGAATGTGAATCTATAATATTAAAATCTGTGCGCGTCTGTCTGTCTGTGTGTATCGTGTACGAGAATGATATTGCAATCATGTACATAACAAAGGCGGTTGCAAGGAATACAAAATATAATATGAAATTAATTGCTCTTTCTTCCCATGGCGTTTGTGGAATCTTTCCGAATAACGGGATCCAATGTGCTTAGAATATTTCATATAAATTACTTATATGTTAAAGTTCTATTTATTTTTTCATATATATTCCAGTTACTCCAGTTACAAGACCTAGAGCTCTAGAAACGATTTCAGATTTTGTTTAATATTGAATTTGACACTATTCAATTCATCTATGTTAAAAATAAAATATGAAATTAGTTATTTATTTAGTGTGAATTGGCAGCGAGATCAACGTTAGTTTTATGTAACAAGTGTGCTACTGTATTAAGAGTTCAGTAAGGGTAATAAGCTTTTCCGCTTAAGTTACGTCACAATTTTTTTCATTTACGAAAGCGACAAGATCTTTACGGAAACAGGATGCATTTTTGGTTTCTGAACGTACAATGTGCATCGATTGTTTCGTATAGGTTTTTAAATTTGGGTAAAATTTAATAAAGTCATCTGCAAGATAACTGTGCTAATGCATTGTCCACGCTTTACGAAATGCAAGAAAAGATAAAATAGTATTCAACATCATGCAATGTTATTCATATGGTATGTATGAATGCTATAAATTAAACCTAAAAAAAGAGAATTATATGATGTAGAAATAAGGCATTTTTCGAAAGAGAAACGTTTCGTCTGCATACCGTAAAGTTCTTACTTTTCTGATCGCCAGTGACAATGACGTAGTTTTTGTGTCATCATGTTGCAATCGTCTCAAATTTCCACTCATGAAGTCAGCTTTTCGTCAGAATTCCAGCATTTTTTCACTGTTAGAGATTCCGCATTACTGTGTTTAATTTGACTTATATGTATTAGGAAAATATTCGTTTCCTACCGTGCGGAGAACGGGCAAGCAGCTAGTCTATACTATTAAAATCTGTGCGCGTCTGTCTGTCTGTGTGTAGCATCATCTCCTCCTAAACGGCTGGGAGTTGAGTTTCGAACGAGGTATCCACGAATTCGGAAAATTTCGAGAAAGAACCTCCGCTAATTTAATTTTCGAAATTCGAATTAGTTTAGGAGATATTGATAAAAAAACCCCGTCCAAAACGCTAATTTTCTCTCCGCAATTCCGTGATTGTAACCCCTGTAGTCAAAAAAGTGAGAAATAAGCATCGAGGTTGCCATGTTTGGCTATTTTATTAAATTATTTAGACTCCTGCAGTAAAAATAAAAGAATAATGATTTTTTTCTGTTTAGATTATTTACAAAGTTTTTTTTTAATTAAAACATTGCGTTCATGTTAAATCAGAGCTGGAATTCAATGTTTTTTATGTGTAAAAGTATAAGGGATTGAGAGATTTCCGAGACTAATATGTATATTTTTTAGTTTGGCCGAAAAAAAAATGGCTCATTTGGCGATTTTGAGAAAGTAGTAGGTTCTACCGATTTGTACAGTTTTGGGCTTGGCGCAATTTACTGAGAGCGTAACGAAATAGTATTTTTAATAACAAGTATAAGTTTTACGGCGCTATACTTAGATTTTTCATATAGAAATAATGCAGTTATTAAGGCGATTTTAAACGATCTATAGAATTTTCACCAAAAATTAAGTAAACTGATTTAAGTTAGAGGAATTCCGCCAAATTTCAGAAAATTGAAATTCTCGCATTTTGTAATGGTAGTTAACGGTGATTAAAACCCGTTATAGTTAATAATAATTTAAATAACTGCTACTTATAAATAATATGCCTGCATTAAATTTTGGCAATGGAACCATATATAAATGATAGATAACTATTTCCCATTTTGATTGCTGTTAAATCAATGCTTCGAATGATTCCCTGAAAACAAAAAAATCTTGCAAAATGGTGTATGTTGGCATTTGGCGATCGAAACTGTGTAATAAATAATTGATTCTTATTTGTTAAAGCAGCGCTACGGAAGTTTCTTTTACTAAAAGCTGTTAGAAAGGCGTAAATAATACTGTCTAATATATTTTTTGTTTTACGAATTGAAATGTATGTTGATTCCTACTTTAGTACATTTCTTAGAAAAGTTGGCGAAAAATATTCAAATGTAGTGCAGCTCTGTACGTATTATTAATTCCATTCCACAATTGAGATGACCCGATGTCACTAGCGTATGCTTAGATTTTTTTTAATTTAATTCCGCCAAACAAAGTATTGCGTATTGACTTTAGTGTCAACTTTAATTTGTGGTTTGAGCTATTGGCCACTGGCGGCGTTAATTTCGCCAATATGGCAGTTCTAGCAAAGTAAACATGAATAACTCATTTCTTGTTCTGTTTTTAACACTGCTATAATTTCCGTAGCAACGGAATCCATTGTTGCCACTTAAGTTGTAAAATATAACAATTAAGTGAAACCACTCATTTCTACAGATTTTAAGACTCGAAAAAGTGAAAGCGCATCAAACGTGAAATAAATAGAACTAACTGTAACAGACTTGCACTTTAAAAATAATCGAAGTTTTCATGCAATTCTACATATGTTTAATTTTATTTCCTTCGCGTGTGGATGTCATTTTTTACGTCATTTTTGCTGTTTTGCTGGCAGATTATCCGGAGCAGCGCATAACCTCTAATGTATTTGCTCCTCCGGACATAAGCAAGAGCGTATGTCCGGCGCGTATTTGTGTAACCCCACTGTGCTAATCATATTTTTCTGATGTCAGATTTTTTAGACCATTTTTTACCGCGGAGATTCTCATCCTGAAGTATATTGATCACTGATAGATGAGAAAAAAATGATCAATTATGCGCCAGCAGTGGCGTAGCCTTTGTGTTACGACTACTGCAACTCACATATATGTATGCGTGTGTGTGATAAGGGAGTGAAGAATATACATTCCCAGAGCCCCATGTCTTAATTAAGATTATTTTACAAGAGATCAATTATATGCAAGCAGGAGTAGCCAAAAATTTTTCATGGGAATGTTACGGGAGTGAAGAATATACATTTTGTATGGCAAAAAACTCCACATGGGGGTTGTGACCCCCTATCTCCTCCTTGGCTATGCCACTGTACGCAAGCATCAGTTGTCACGTCATGAAAAACTGTCGTAGATGGCAAACTCTGAAGTTGTTCTGAGGGTTATACAAAATTAAAAATTTAGCTTTTAGTAAATTTTACTTTTGATACAGTTCGAATATTTGGTTTTAATACATTTCGGCCACCAAGGTAAGATGAAATATTACTAAATACGGCAACCCAGAATTTTCTTAACTATTGAATTCGACACTATGCAACTACAGTAGATTCCCCATAACACGGAAGATACGTTCCGTTCCGCGTTATAGGAATCCGTGTTGTACGGGTCCTGCGCTATACTCCACCTGAAGTGCGGACTGCGCGGTATAATCGCGGCAAAACTTATTTGCGCTCCGTAAAAATGCAATGATGTTTGGTGTTGCCATTCAAAAGGAATGTTAATTACAGGAGCTAAGGCGTCATAATATCAGAACATATGTCTCATTTTACCGTGCTGTACGAGTCTCTTTTAACGTGTTACACGAAAACGATCGTAATGTTTTCGTCGTGTTCTAAGAATTCGTGTTGTAGACCCATGTTATAAAGGGGTCAACTGTAATCTGTAAAAAAGAAAAAATGATATTAGTCATTTATTTATAGCGAATTGACAGTGAGATGAACGTCTGTTTTATGTAACAAGTGTGATACTGCATTAAGAGTTCAATAAGGGTAATAAGCTTTTTCTCAGAAGTTACATCACGAACGTTTTCATTTACAAAAGCGACATGATTTTCACCGGAGCAGGGTACATTTTTGGCTTTCAAACGTAAATGATGCATCCTGTTTCATGTAGGTTTTTTAATTTAGGTAAAATTTAATATAGTCGTGTGTAACATAACTGCGCTAATGCATTGTCCACGCTTTGAAAAATGCAAGATAAAATTGTTGTCAACATCATGTAATGCTATTTATGTGGTATATACTGTATATACTAAACCTCAATGTGGTATATACTAAACCTCGCAAAACGAATTATTTGATGTAGAAATCAGGCATTTTTCGAAAGAGAAAAGTTTTGTCTGCATACCATAAAGCTCTTTCTGTTTTGATCGCCAGTCACATTGACGTAGTTTTTTTTCATGTTGCAATCGTCTAAAATTTGCACTCATGACGTCAGCTTTAAGTCACGATTCAAATATTTCTTCACGTTTTGAGATTCCTCATTACTGGGTTTAATTCGAATTATATATGTGTACGAAAAATATGCGTTTCCCACCGTGCGGAGAACGGGTACACAGCTAGTTTTCTACTAAAATGTGAAGGAGGCATTAATAGTACTTTGGGCACTTTTCATTGCGATTGATATATTTAAAAGAAAAATATTTACTCTCAAGACTGTAAGTTTTACTAATTCAATATCCCTCCTTTTTGTAGTGTCAATTATTTAACACGGTTAAAATAAATCTTATTTTTCTTAATACATGAATAAGATAAAAATTAACACTTAAAATGATAATGTAAGTATAAAATATAAAATATTTAAATACTTGTGAATTTCATGCAAGCATTTCTAGTCTAAAATCTTTTACGATAATTTTCGTTTTTTTATTTATTTTTTAAGAATTTTTATATTTTTACGAACGTTCACCATTTTCAAACTTAAATAAATGTATAACAAATAACAGACTTCAAAACCTTGAAACATTAATCAATAGCAATTGCTCTCTCATCAGGTATCTATCTATCTATCTATCTATCTATCCATATAAATATACATTTGCCTTGTTTCCTTGTTACTTGTAATGCATTATTATTTCTAAGAATATTGTAACAAGAATATTCTTTCCAGGCCCATTTAATGATAACGGCAAACACTTCAGCTTCACTGCAAGAATTTTCATGGAACATGGAATTTTTCATCACACACAGTAAGAAAGTTTAAAGGCCCCTGGGGGATTTCGCCTAAGCTCCCCAGTTCGTAGTTTGTCTGGGGCTGTAAAGAGAAAAATCCATCTCTTGGAACCTTATTCCCAGTGTTTAGTATTTTCATCTTTTAGTAGAAAACCACGGATTTGAATTTCGTTTTTAGTCTTTCTTCAGAAGCAGGGCTTGTTTGGGATCAACTATTTTCGTGTGAACATTTCAAGGTGCTTAGAAAGATAACGAACGTTACTCTCGCGGATGGATAAATCTGAGACCACTTATTTCTTTATTAACGAATTGTATACCAGTATTCATTTACACAACATTTCTATGTATCTAGAGGAAAGTGGATGAAGGCCTATCTTAATAAAATGCAGTTTGTTTTTGTAGGTAGGTAAAGTTACATATTAAAAAATTGGGTCTTTTCATTTAAAGAACTATGGTAAACTGGTCATTAAATGAGCACAAAATCATAATTCATTTTTAAAAATCATAATATACAGTCAAACCCCGATATAACGCCACTATCCGTTCGAGAAAATTATGGCGCTATAACGAGTGCGGCGGTATATCGAATTATATTAGATTATGCGATGGATAAAAATAAACTTTGATATGGTGTTATTACTATTGTAAAACTCAATATCATAATGCATTTTATTTAATAATAGGTAATATAATTCAATTCTGCTGGAATTAAATTATCAAATTGTACTATGAAATTAAGATGCACTTACTGTTTTATATCGTCAATCCTATATAATGAAGTTTCCGAGTAGAATAAACACTATCGCTAAAGTGTGAAGATCCAGGGCTCAGGCCTTTCGCGCGGCGACGGATCTAACATTCTGGAGTCTCCAGCAGTTTTTTCCAGATGTATCGTGAATGCGCTTTAGAACCCCTTAAAAAATCATCCGCCCTAAAGACCCCTCGTGTAGGTTTGAAATAAACACAACAAACAAACTTGGATTATATAGTTTTGCTCATAGCAGACACACACTTACATTAAAACTCAAACTGAATTTACTGGAAATATTTTTAAATGGTAGTTTGAGTTTTCTTTTCAATATTAATTTTTTTAATATCCTTTTCAACAACTAGGAGATTGTTTTGCACTTTTCTATCTGTCGCATTTTTTTCTAAAAAAATTCGTATTTTCCCAATGCAATTTCTCACTTCCTCCGATGTAACATGTGGTGTTTCATCTTCTTCAGATTCACTGTCAGATGAATCTAAATTTTGATTTTGATTGGTAGCTGATTTAACAATTTCATCGATTGTCAGATCTTCAAATGTTGAAACACTTTTGTCTATATTAATATACTCAGTTGCCGACAGAGGATGCTCAAGGTCTGTCAATTTGTGTATTTCATTTTGTAGTTCTTGGAGTGCTGTAATATTTTGCTTTGGAGTAAACCCTTCAGATTGAATTAATCCAGTAAGTTTCTAGCAGTTAACAATAGTTTCTGGTGAAATTTCATCCTAGGATTTTTTTTTTTATCATGCGAATAGCATCGTGTAAAATGATTGGAGAAAAATCATCTTTGCTGATTTTTTCAATAATACGGCGGACGTGATACTTTCGATAATGAGCTTTGAATGAGTTTATTATACCCGCATCCAAAGGCTGTAAAACTCCAGTACAATCAGGAGGTAAAAATTCAATGCGGATATTGCTCATTGCTGGTAAAAAAAAATCCACTTTCATCCATGTTGTAAACGTCCTCAGCTTTATATTCTAAAATCAGCGCACTCAATTTCTTACGACCATTTATCACATCTTCATCAACTCCTGCAGTCTCACCACTTCGTATATACTGCGAGAATCCTCGTTGCTTTTTAAATCTGTTCAACCAGCCGCTACTACACTCGAAATCTGTGATGTCCATTTGCTGGCCAAGGACTTTTGCTTTCTCTCTAATAATGTCCTCAGTTATAGTCGCATTTTTAGCACTTATTTGTAATATCTATCCATGTGCAAAGGGCATCTTCTATGTGTTTTCAGTTTTTTCACATTTGACTGCAGATCGTTGGTGTTAATCCATTTCTCGGGATTTTTCAAAATGTCTCCTATGCAGCGCCTGCTAACAGGCTTTCTCCACAAGGTAGAAAAATGATTTGCGATGCAGTCACATTTCTCTCTTTATATTCGCAAATTTCCCGCTTTTCCGAAACTGTTATGTTAATACAGCTCTTTTTGCCATCATGAATTAAGACTCTGGTTATTTTGCAGATTTACCTGCTAAATTCTTCGATCATTCAACGACTAATCTAACCTTTGAATGACAGATTTTGCATTTTACCCCGTTTCCCTGGAAGGCGGCGAAAACGAGAAGGGGGGGGGGAGGAGTGGAGAGGTTTCTTCGAATATTGTTCATACTTGTTCTCCGTTTTCAAAAGAGAATAAATAGGAATTCGTTACAACTGAATACTATTTGAGTTTGAAAGCATATAGACGTAGGAAGGCAAGGGACTCTTTGGAAATCTAACAAAAAGTTTAAAAAGAAAGATGTACAAAAAACATATCCAGTAATTTCTAGAAAATTTGTTACACTAGGCAAGTTTTATTCTGGCGGTATATCGAGTTGGCGCTTTAACGGATTCATTACATTGAAATTCCTATTTGACAGATTTGTTCATAGACATAATTGGCGGTTAAGCGGAATTGGCGCTATTTCGAGATGGCACTAAATCGGGGTTTGACTGTACTTTTAAATTGACTATTTAGTTATCTGTGTAAACACGTTTTTTAAAATGACATTTATGTAAAAAATGGGGGAACTTACAATTCATTGTATAAGGTTATTCGGGAGGTTCCAGTAAAAATGGTATAGTATCCTACTAAATGACGATGTCTCGACAATGCATTGTTCATTTACTAAACAATAGCCCCGGAACTGAAGAAACATCTGCATTATATTGTTCATTTATTATCTAATAGACTAGTACATGAAGATACATCGACAATGTATTGTTCATTTATTCAGACATTGTATTGTTTATTTATTGAACAATAGCCCAGCAAATGAGTATATATAGACACTGCATTATTCATTTATTGAAAAATAACTCAGTGAATGAACAGAACATACATCTGCAATATACTGTTCATATATTGAACAATTGCCTAGTAATTGAACAGATATCGACAATGTATTGTTCATTGAGATATTGTATTTATTTATTAAACAATAGCCCAGCAATGGATATACATAGACATTGTTCATTTAACGAAAAATAACTCAATGAACATACATCGTCAATGTACTATTCACTTTTTGAACAATTGCCTAGTAATTGAACAGATATCGACAATGTATTGTTCATTTACTGAAATCACATAATGTTCCCCGTAAAGGAACGCAGTACAAATGCACACACATAAATCAAGAAATGATTGCTATATCAAGAAAAGAGCAAGAGAAAAGGGAAACCTGTTGAGCGTGAGATCGCTTCCTGGTGAATGGAAGGAATTTGCCATTGCCAATCAGTTCGCTGAAAAAACCTCTCAAAACCTTATTTCAAAACAAAATATATGAAGTACTAAATGAAGTTACAGAATTTTCTAAATGCATTTACAATATTTTAAATTTTTTGTTCATTTACTGAAATTACATAATCTTTATAGTAAAAAAAACACAATACAGACGAACAAGTGATTACTTTTTTCAAGAGAACTGCATGTGATCAGGGAAACCTATTAAGAGTGAAATAATCATGAATCTAGTTCGCAGCATCTGGGTAAAATGCATGCGGCTTGGAAAGCAAATCTCTAGATTTGCGGCAGATATAACTAATTATAAAAGGTATATATTTTTCTGGTTAGGACCCGAAATAGGAAGTGAATCAGCAGAAAGAGCGAAATTAGCTCCATTCGATGACGTGCGTTGCCATCTCTTGGCAAATTCACTGGAAGTTTTGAGGCACATGTTACATAACTGCATTGAATGTCAGAGGGAGGGGCTGTGAGTTACTGCACCAGCCAAATACCGCACCAATATTTAAAATCCGCGATCTCCTTTCGACAGACTTTCGTAGATTTTTAGGGTGTTAAAATTCAGAAGTCCCCTTATTGAAAAGTATCTCCATTATAAAGAAGATCTCGATGAGCAGTACGCCAGCTCTCGAAAACCAATTTGTGTAACCATTCTTATCTCGATGCATTGAGCGAGCAGTTTCAAAGGGGTTCGAGTATACAGAAACTGTGCTCACTCATGAGTATTTACATTGGGGATAAATTTTTTGGAAGGTACTATAGTTCTGAATGGCATATTCAAACAAGCAGATTTTTAGATTAGGATTATGTTCCTACATTACGGCCTTACACAGAGAATTTATTTTCAACATTCCTGCAAGTTATAGGGTTGCTTCAAAAGTTGCTTTCGCGAACTCTGAAACAAGAAGAGGTTTATTTGCTAGTGAGGGTTTATCTGTATGTATAATTGGTATATGATATGCCTTCCATCTCTGTTGTTTTTGTATATAAGTGCATTTTTATTCCAAAGACAGTCATTGAAAACTATATAGCACAACAGCACTACAAATACATGAGAAGAGGAAAGTGACAATCATGGTCTACTGCTCGCCCAACAATAAAAGATCGGCTTTGGCGCCCTGCAAAAAAAATGGATGCTGCGATATGTTTCATGGGGAAGATGGGTTCAGATGTACAAGGACACTGAAAATTCTATACGGTAGTAGTGTTTTTAGAGTCATTTAGACTTTCATTTCCGATTTACAAAATACTTCCGTATTGCAAGTTGGCCAAAATCTAGCCAAAAAGTGGCTAAATTGGCAGTCCTGTCCGCACATACTAGAGAGAGAATTTCTTGCACATCTGAACCACTCTCCCCATTGAAAAAAATCGCAGCATCCATTTTTTTGGCAGCCCGCCAAAGCCGATCTTATATCTTTGGGTCAGCAGTAACAGGATTCACTCGCAGGCGACCGGCAGCGGCAGATGCGCAAGCCGTCACAGTAAAGATCCCCATCAGAAAAGGCTTCTAAAAATCGGTAAAAATCCAGGGATATCAGTCAGCTGATTTTAGAAGTTCGGGTTATTTTAGAAGATAATAACAAAAAATGGGAAAAAAAAGCATCGAGTGCAATTATTGGAGATTTTCGGTTGCATAAAATGATTTAGATTCCTGAATCTAAGCAATGGATAGAAACGCCATTTATACAAATGACAGAATAATCTTTAATCGTCGTTTTAAATCTGTGTACTTGGATATGATGACATTATACATCATTGAAATTTACCGCATTATGTTGAACACATTACGTATTATGTAGTTTTTATATATTTATTCGTAGCGATCCATTTAATCCTAGTGATTTAATCTTAGCTCAAAAAAGTATTCCATCTCATAAAATATCCCATATTAGTTTTACACTAAGAATATTGTTCTCCGTAAAGGTGAATCATGTTTAGGGTGACCAAATTCCGTCATTTTGATGCAGCTGGTTTATTTTTAAGAGTAAAATAAAAACAGAACTACTGCAATACATTATCCTATTAAAAAAAAATTTTTTATTGTAATAATGCTCTTAGTATTTGGTTTTCAATATTCAAAGCATCCTCAAAAATAGCGGACATTTAGTCACCATAATCATGCTATATATAAAAACAACTTTTTCTGATTCTGTCTAATGCTATGTTTTACAAAAACTCCAATAGACAATTTGGCGATCATTCGAATACTTTTTCAGGGTGGGCTCAATCATGTTTTTGTAATCCTCTAAAGTCCCTAGTGTGAAACAAATTTCACAAAATTTTATTCCCCGGCTAAAAGGGTAATCAAAAATACCGTCCACATACAAAAAAAGACCGGGTATTAATTGTTTCTCTCTATTCTAAAAAAAAGTAAAGGCCGCTGTCGCTGGCGCTATCAATAGCTTGTTCGCCTATCTCCTCCTAAACCGTGGGGATTTGAGTTTCGACTAAGGTGCCCACATATTCGAAAATTTCCGAGGAACTGATAAGCTGACTTAAATTTCGAAAATCGAATTATTTTAGAAGATATTAATAAAAACTGAAAAAATAAACAGAATGGTTACCAGATTTGGCATAAAATCATTCATTCCTTTGCAACAAAGCGTTTCCAAGTTTGGAGAATCGCGTGAAATTTACAAACATGAGTTAGAATTACGCCCATTTTACGCCAAATTAAAAAGTATATGAAATAAATAACTCAAAGTGTGATACACAGAGAATTTTCAAATAGCAAGTTCGCTTAGACAACATGAGTTTAGAATTAGCCATTATTCGTTTTTCCAAAACAGAATAACTAATTGTAACTGATTTTAAAAGCGCCATCTTGGCATTAGGAATGATCTGGCAAAATAGTATCTTTCCAAGCAGGGTGAATTTTTTGGAAGGTACTATAGTTCTGAATGGCATATTCAAACAAGCAGATTTTTAGATTAGGATTATGTTCCTACATTACGGCCTTACACAGAGAATTTTTTTTCAACATTCCTGCAAGTTATAGGGTTGCTTCAAAAGTTGCTTTCGCGAACTCTGAAACAAGAAGAGGTTTATTTGCTAGTGAGGGTTTATCTGTATGTATAATTGGTATATGATATGCCTTCCATCTCTGTTGTTTTTGTATATAAGTGCATTTTTATTCCAAAGACAGTCATTGAAAACTATATAGCACAAAAGCACCACAAATACATGAGAAGAGGAAAGTGACAACCATGGTCTACTGCTCGCCCAACAATAAAAGATCGGCTTTGGCGCCCTGCAAGAAAAATGGATGCTGCGATATGTTTCATGGGGAAGATGGGTTCAGATGTGCAAGGACACTGAAAATTCTATACGGTAGTAGTGTTTTTAGAGTCATTTAGACTTTCATTTCCGATTTACAAAATACTTCCGTATTGCAAGTTGGCCAAAATCTAGCCAAAAAGTGGCTAAATTGGCAGTCCTGTCCGCACATACTAGAGAGAGAATTTCTTGCACATCTGAACCACTCTCCCCATTGAAAAAAGTCGCAGCATCCATTTTTTTGGCAGCCCGCCAAAGCCGATCTTATATCTTTGGGTGAGCAGTAACAGGATTCACTCGCAGGCGACTGGCAGCGGCAGATGCGCAAGCCGTCACAGTAAAGGTCCCCATCAGAAAAGGCTTCTAAAAATCGGTAAAAATCCAGGGATATCAGTCAGCTGATTTTAGAAGTTCGGGTTATTTTAGAAGATAATAACAAAAAATGGGAAAAAAAAGCATCGAGTGCAATTATTGGAGATTTTCGGTTGCATAAAATGATTTAGATTCCTGAATCTAAGCAATGGATAGAAACGCCATTTATACAAATGACAGAATAATCTTTAATCGTCGTTTTAAATCTGTGTACTTGGATATGATGACATTATACATCATTGAAATTTACCGCATTATGTTGAACACATTACGTATTATGTAGTTTTTATATATTTATTCGTAGCGATCCATTTAATCCTAGTGATTTAATCTTAGCTCAAAAAAGTATTCCATCTCATCAAATATCCCATATTAGTTTTACACTAAGAATATTGTTCTCCGTAAAGGTGAATCATGTTTAGGGTGACCAAATTCCGTCATTTTCATGCAGCTGGTTAATTTTTAAGAGTAAAATAAAAACAGAACTACTGCAATACATTATCCTATTAAAAAAAATCTTTTCTTTTTTTTCATAGCAAAAATTTTTTATTGTAATAATGCTCTTAGTATTTGGTTTTCAATATTCAAAGCATCCTCAAAAATAGCGGACATTTAGTCACCATAATCATGCTATACATAAAAACAACTTTTTCTGATTCTGTCTAATGCTATGTTTTACAAAAACTCCAATAGACAATTTGGCGATCATTCGAATACTTTTTCAGGGTGGGCTCAATCATGTTTTTGTAATCCTCTAAAGTCCCTAGTGTGAAACAAATTTCACAAAATTTTATTCCCCGGCTAAAAGGGTAATCAAAAATACCGTCCACAGACAAAAAAAGACCGGGTTTTAATTGTTTCTCTCTATTCTAAAAAAAAGTAAAGGCCGCTGTCGCTGGCGCTATCAATAGCTTGTTCGCCTATCTCCTCCTAAACCGTGGGGATTTGAGTTTCGACTAAGGTGCCCACATATTCGAAAATTTCCGAGGAACTGATTAGCTGACTTAAATTTCGAAAATCGAATTATTTTAGAAGATATTAATAAAAACTGAAAAAATAAACAGAATGGTTACCAGATTTGGCATAAAATCATTCATTCCTTTGCAACAAAGCGTTTCCAAGTATGTAGAATCGCGTGAAATTTACAAACATGAGTTAGAATTACGCCCATTTTACGCCAAATTAAAAAGTATATGAAATAAATAACTCAAAGTGTGATACACAAAGTTGAGAATTTTCAAATAGCAAGTTCGCTTAGACAACATGAGTTTAGAATTAGCCATTATTCGTTTTTCCAAAACAGAATAACTAATTGTAACTGATTTTAAAAGCGCCATCTTGGCATTAGGAATGATCTGGCAAAATAGTATCTTTCCAAGCAGGGTGAATAAGCTTCGAGTTCTAGAATGCTGGAACCCAGTATCTTGAAAATGAAAAATAAATAAAGTGCAGATTATTTTAAAGGGGGTTCGGTCCAGCTGGAGTATTTCCTACCAGTAGACATATTTGGTGGCGTTAACTATGCCTATTTGCCAGCGAAGCGAGATGATTTAATTCATGGTGCTAAATACGCCAATCTGCAAAGTATTATGTATTGTAAAATATGGATAACTGTTTTTCGGGAACCTTGCATGAGCAGTAATTATAGGTCGTGAGCATGTGTAAATCGCCAAATAATGAAAAGTCGCCATTGGTGACAAGCTATCCTATCTGTTCTGTAGTTTTTATCAAAGAAAACCTGTGAAGTACTGTTTTCTTAGAGCTCATTATTAACTATACATATACGCAAGTCGCCAAATAATGAAAAATCGCCATGGGTGGCAAATGCGCAAGGGGCCCGATAGGTTTTACATTCTTATAAATACAGCTGAAGCAGATGTTCTGATTTTATTACGCTTTAACTCCTACTTAATATAACTTTTGAATGGCAACAGTAAATATCATTGTGTTTCTGAGGAGTGCAAATAATTTTTCCAGCGGTTATACGCAGAATCCGCACTCCAGGTGGAGTATCCGCAGAACATGGATTGCTAATAACAAAATATCTACCGTGATATATTGGAGTGGTCTACTGTAGTGTGAAGTTTAAATTTTTATGTGCCAATGAACATGTAAGAAACAAGCAACGTGTAGCTCAGTAACATTCTATCTGATCCAATCTTTAGGATTTGTCTGTTGAAATTCTGTCTTTTTTACGAATAAGCCTTATTAGGGGCCGAATGCCTCATACGAAAAGCGAGCGTAGCGAGTCCTGGGGCCTTGGCCTCTAGTTAGGTAAAATAATAATATTTTTTAAAAATAATACATTTTCAAAAAATTTATCTATATTAGGAATTTACGGAAGAATAAAGTGCCTGGTTTGCCAAGTTTAAAGATACTGAGTACGTAGATTTTAGAGGTTATTTAAAAAATTAAATAAAGAGAAAAATACAAGAGGTAGCAAGGATAAGTAATAATTCTAGTGGTAGTTGCAACAGAAGAGAGTACCTGAACGCTTTTAAATTTCCGTCAAGAAGAAACTCTAAAACGTGTAAAAAATTAGAAAACATTTTTCTTTTACTTTTTAAATTCTCTCATTAACTAAATAACCATTTTTCAAGCTTATAATGAATTTAATGTTTTGATTTTATACTGCAGTTTTACAAAATCAAAATGTTCTTAAATGTTGTATTATTTTAGTGTTTAGCCACATAGGATCTAGAAAAACAAATTATATTACTCAATTTATTAATGTAACAAATTTTCTTTTCACCTTTAGTATTTATATTGCAGTAATGTTTTAAGAATAATACAGCAATGATTTTCTTTCTAACTCCATTTAACGGTAAAGGCAAACACTCAGCATTTCAATAAATCTTTTCACGGGATATATACATTTTTTAAAATCACAATAAGCTGGTTTAAAGGCCTCTAGGGAGTTAAGATAAAGTACCCCGAGAGACAATTTTGTGTTCGGCCTGTAAACAGAAAAGCACATCTTTTAAAGCGTTATTCGAAGTGTTTAATATATTCTTCTTTCACTAAATCAGGGATTTTGATCCTTGTTTTTATCTTAAGAGAGCATAAATGGTTCGGAAATATTTCATGCTATCATTTCCAGTCACTCTAAATGATAAAAAAGCTACTTCAGGATAAAAACATCCATAATATATTTTCCTTACCCTTAATAATAAGATTAATAAGTACTTTTATACGCATCATCATGCATTCATATTCTAAAACTTTAGTATAATAATAACTATTAGAGGAAATATTTCGCATGGTTTAATGTACATTAATTATCCATAATACTATTTTAAATTACCTTGATAATGTTCATGTTGTTTTCATTTTAAACTTTCAACCATTTAATCTTATCAAAATATGTTTTATTTTATTTGTTGTTTTATCGAGCGTTGGACAATTGGACAATTGAAACACACACTTTTTCATAATAAACTGGCCACATAACCTTAGGGCAACTATAATGACAGTCCCTAATTGGTAAGTGTCCCACCCGTTCTATCGCACTTTTATGGCCTTCATTTCAGTTGTTCCGAAGGACAAGCTCATCTTTATTACAAAGTACAATTTTCATCACAACGACGGGCAAGTTTACATCCACGCCCAAAGCCGGGAGCCGAGCTAGGGCTCAAAGAATGATAGTAGGGCGCGCTAGCCACTACACCGTCTGGCCGACAATGTGAGCGTTATTTGCATTGCTAAAGTAATTAATCGCCGCTCGGATGTGTAGTAACTATAGAAAAATTAAACTACATGACGAAGTCCTTTACAAATATCACGATCATTAGGCTAACTTAAGGTTATTGTTCACATAATATTCCACACTGCCACTGGGTTAAATTATTGTAAAATCTCACTTTGATATCTCATCTCCGCTTTCTTCATTTTTATTTCAATGATTCATCGTAGTCTGAGATTATGAAAAGAAATCTTAATGACAGTAAACCATGGAGAACCGTGCTTAATCTTTATACGGCGGGAGTATTTCGGTCTCATTCCTTTAAAAAGACGGGAATATCTCGAGCATGATTTTCTCCTTTCAGTGATTCTTCAGATGATAGTTCTCTTTGTACAACAATAGTTGACTGATTATTCTTTTCCGCTCACGAAGTAAAATGAAACTTCTCCGAGACAGCACAGCAAACTTGCATCAAACTTGCAGCAAGCTTGATTTATCAAGTCAATAAGCTTGAATTAAGCTTGAAAATTTCAAGCGTATAAGCTTAATGCAAGCTTTAATCAAGTGTTCTAGTTTACACTTGCCCAGCTTGCATTAAGCTTGACATTTCAAGCTTGAATCAAGCTTAAAAAATCAATTTCCTAAATACACGGGGTGCTGAACTCGCCCCACATATTTTACTTTGCCACGCATTTCCCCCCTCTACGCTGAAATTTCAATTTAATTTAATCTGTTTCCATCAAGTGTTCGTGGCTAGAATAGAACCCGGGACCTTTCGGTTGGGAGTCCAGCTCGCTATCCGTTCAGCTACTAAGCTTCACGCGGATATGACTAAAGTTTGAAGTGACTTATCACGCCGTTTTCTCGCCAGATTGATAAGTGGGCGATGTGTGAATTGTTTCTTTTTTTTCCATGGGATGTATCAAAATTAAAATAATGTTATGTGTGATTTAGAGACTCTACTAATAGGGAAATAAACATAATATAAACTTAAGAGCAGCACACGTTTTAAAACTTTCATTACCGCAACACTCATGAGCAATACTGCTGGCCAAAATCCAGACAAACGACTGATTTTGAAATCAATTTCGTAGTATAATTGTATTTTATTTTGAAGTCTTTCCATATTTGGTAATATAGAATGGGTTTACTTACTTAACAGAAATTTTGTATTAAGTAATCTGAAATCAAAGAAACAGATACTCAAACGTTACTTCGAAATGCTATATCACAGTTGCTAACATGTATGGAATACAAACACTTTAGTCATTTTTGTAAATATTTCTTAAAATAACAAATAATTGAAAAATTTTGCTATTTTTTAACGCTAAAAATTCTCTTTACAAATGTGGTTTGTTATTTTCCTACATATTGGTATGCTATATCGATATAGAGCATTTCGAAGAATTAAAAATAAGTTTACATTAATTTATACAAATGTAAATCTGAATTATTTTCATTGTTCATACTTTATAATTTAAAATATTATTTAACTTCTGAATTTTTTTTTATCCTTTGTAATTTTATTTTAAAACTACAAAAGTGTAAGATGTAAGATTTTTGGGCCCTAAAATCTGTAGGCCGTGGGCAGTTGCCCCGTTTGCCTTGCCGGTAATATGGCACTGGTAATAAAATAAAACACATATTTTACGAACTTTTAGCAAATTTGAGGACGCTAGACAATTAATGTCCATTCTCTTTCACAGATGGCGCCATCACTGCGCACTTTGAATGCTAAAATCAAGCTAAAGTCAATTCGTCAAATTCAAGGAAATGCCAAGCTTGATTTAAGCTTATGTGCTGTCTGGGATACAAGGGGATTCCGTTTGCTTGCGTATTGCTCGCTATGTCTTTGTCTCTCTCTCTCTCTCTCTCTCTCTCTCTCTCTCTCTCTCTTTTTTTTTTTTTTTTTTTTTTTTTTTTGTAGCTGGCGTATAATTGGAATGATGGATGGATGTTGAAACCTCGCTTCGATCATCCGGTGCAGGTGAACAATAACATATGGGGAAACCACAACTTAGTCGAAATATAAACCATGTCCTTCCCTTAAGATTTTCTGTGATTTGGTTGAAAATATACAACCCGTCTTGAAAGGGTTAAGAATGTTTTCGTATATTTTTGCAGTCTCATTTGATCTGCCCTCTTAACAAAGAAAAAAAATCTTGTATTTTGCACTAGAGAAACCATAGTTAATAGCCAGCAATCCGAAAGTGTGTTTAATTTCATTCATCGACTAAAAATATTGTTACGAATTTTCGGGGCAACCCGCCGCTCTGGGGCTTAAAATGGTTTAAAATTCGTATTCTACGTTTCAAATAGATAAATTTTGGTTTTTGTTGCATCAAAATCGGCCAACTAGAACCGGAGATACGGAGGTTTCGCTTTCCCGTATGTTTTTCTATGGGGTTTCTAGAAAACTCGAGAAATATTGGTCCTAGGGCTTCGATCTCTTCACTTTTGGGGACTTATTTTTGGCGGCAAATTTGGCCATATTTCGCCAAAAGTCGCCAAGTTTGGCGCGATTTTCCCAATGGGGCCTGGAAGCTGGTTTTCCTGCATTAAAAACGCATAACCTAATATTTCTCTTCTATGACGTAATCAAAATTCACGCTTTATGTAGGACCCTCGAGAAATAGACTTATCTGGAAACTTCTTGTACTTTCTGCGTCGGCTATTTATAGAAGCGCGCGTCGCCCCGACAGTTCAGTGCGAGTTGTACGCTCAATGTGTGAAGAGCTCTCAGTGAGAGTGCTGTAGAAGCTGTGTTTTAGCTTGCTTTATGAAGCTTTTTTTAAAGTGCTGTGTGTAAATTCTTCATTGCTGTGTCTTAAGGGATTGTGTACGATATCTCTTGAATATTTTAACTGAATTTTTGCCTGTGAAAGTGACTTATTTTGTGTGAGAAATACAGCATTTGTGAGAGCTTCTGATCTAAGAGAACTGTTAAAAGCATATTACTGTTTAATTGTGCTTGTGAATTGTGTACAGCTGATTGTTCTACGAAGTTCTAGAAGAAATAATGTTTGTGTTCCATCCTGACAAGTGACTTTTTACTTGAACGTTTTACACCAACTGGACTTTAGAACGACGAACCCCAGGAGTAGCAGAGTAATTCCGCAACAATATGTTCATGAATCAATGAGTAACTCAGCGAAACTCGTGTTGCGCTGCAGTACATCAGAAAAAAAAAAAAGCTTCCGAAAATTTTAAGAGGAAAAATTCGTAAACAAAATTTTTTTACCGTTTATTTTGTGTAAAACATATTGGTATTTATAAAACGACTAGCGTTCTCTAATCAAACCATTTAATGTTAAAAGCAAACACTTGAGCATCTCTTCACGGAACATAGAATTTTTCTTAATCACAATAATAAAATTAAAAACCCCAGGGGATTTTAAATAATGTGCCTCAAGAGGCCATTGCATATTCAGAGTGTAAAGAGAAAAATCCATTTTTAGGAACTTTAATCCCACTGTTTGTTAATGTTTTCGTAGGATATATGAGGAATTTAATTTAATTTTTAACATAATAAGTGCAAATAGTTTCGCATTAAATGCGATCATCCCGAACTAATGCATACGTGAAAAAAAAAAAAAAATAGTACTTCAATTTGTAAATATGAGAGGAGATTTTCCTCTTTACTTTGATTTTATTTTCTTTATTTACATATGCAGAAGCAATATCAAACTACTTTAGCTTAAACATTGAAATAGGAATTATAGTTTAGTAGACATTTAGCTTATACGTTGCTTGTGATATTTTGGAAAAATGAATATAACTTTTAATGATCGGATTTAACAAGGTTGCATTGAAAAATCTGAGGATGAATCCATACAAATTCATTAGGGTGTGAAATACTCTTTATTAACTGCAGGAATTGCCTTATTGAATACTTATAATTCTTGAAATATTACTTGTTTATTTATTTTACGGTATCAAAATAATCATACCTATTGGCTTAAGCGATAATCTAAAGTAGGTCGTGTTCACGGTAACGGCTCTCACGCTTTAACAGAAACATATCAAAAGAAGTACACCATTCACAGAGTTGTCAACATTTGCAAAATGTAATTAACCACATTTTATGAACTGTAATTTTCGGCTTAGAGTATAGCAAATTTTTGAGTTTAACATGTGAGCTCTTAAAAATTTGTAAACATTATTTTAAAACATGTTGTATAGAAAAGTGGTTGATTATATTCCGTAAAGGTTAGAAACTCTGCATTTACAATTTTTTTATTTTTATTTCTTTTTTACTATAGACAGTAGTTAAACATGCCTAATCATATTTTTTATGACAAAATTTAAATGCATAATAATTTCAACTTGAAACTTTTTACTCCTATGGTATTCTTGCAGTATCAGAATAAATTGTCATAACAGAAAGCAAATATGAAAAGCTCAGAACATTACTTTGTTCTCCAAAAGTCATGCGCTTCCTGAAAGATATTGTTCCGTGATAATTCTGTATTTAGTAAACTTGCAATGTCACTTCTATTCAATGACATTCTTTACTGTTTGCAAAAATGTTTAATTGAAAAAGGAATGACATTTTCAGTCGAAAGCTGCTTTGTTTTTAAACACGAATCTCTCTTCTGATAGTCACCTGTAAATAAATAGATTGAGATTTTGTTATGCGTCGGACGTTTTTCGTCAGACACATATTAAATGAAAGCTTTTAGAAAACTATTTTACATTTTGTTGACTGATGCACATGTTATAATGCTGTGTGTTTTATGGTAATAGATATCAAGACATTTATATTTTGAAATATATTGCAAAGAAATAAAAATATTAAATAGCGTTAAAAAACTTCGTTTTTTAATCATTTTTCACGCAGTGTGCCAGAATCCTTAGCAACTGACTTTTATTTTTCCAATGTTTTTATACGCGAATAAATACGTGAATATATGCATGAATTATAAGTGTTCGACTAATAGTTACGAAGAAAAGCCTTACATGTTCATATTTTTAATTAATTAATTAATTTTTATAGCAATTCTTAACGGGTGATGCATTGAAGTTGGTATGAAACTAATAAAGCTTATTCATAATTTTATTTAATTCTTTAAATCAATATTTTTCCTCAAATCGAAACGAGTGTCATATACAATTTTTTGCTTATATTTGTTATTTATGATTATGAATAATATTATACTTGAGTTTGAATGAATAGACTTTTGAACAAAATTTATAAAGTGGTTTAGTCTAAATTATACTATATATAATTTATTATATACATTAGAATATTTTGGTTAAAGTTTAAATAACGAGTATGAACACAAACAGCGCATTTTGGTTTATTTATTTATTTGTCATGATTAAACGTATTTTCAGTTAAAACAGAATTCCAAAACACACTGTTTCCGTAGCCGTACCCCATATCTTTGGAATTTATATTGACAAACAAGATAAATACTATAACAGTTCTCTTTTAAAACAAATTGTTTTCCAAATGGTTAACCCATTTCTTGTTTCATTGCAGACCTGAGGAACTCTGTTAAAACACGACTCAGTATTTAGAATATTTTACTTATATTGTACAGTAATTCATATCCCCGTTTTCATTAACAAAACAAACATGAAACACTCATTTTGTAGTCTAACCATAATGCGTGACAAAAAGGAATTTCTCATTGTTGTAGTACAATTCTAAACTGTGTATGGGCTTGAAGCAAGTTCGAATTAAAAATAAAATTCTTGAAAGAAGACAAGATTATCGCAGGTAAGTTTAGAATGCTAAAAGAGAGCTAATCTTTGTCATTTTATTGCGTTCCGTAAATGTAATAAAAATTTCTTAAAACAATATATTTCATACAAGAATATTCTATATGTATAAGCTACAGAGGAAACTGCTAAAATGAGCACCTTGGCAAAGAGACCACCTTACTATTGTGACCACTTTTGTAATTTTTCACTTTCTGATCGCCGTACGTTGCAACCTTTGTAAGGCGACCACCTTTATAAGATGACCAGCTTTGCTGGTCCGGAGAGTTGTCACATTAGATTGGTTTCACCATACTTTTAAAACTTGAGGGTATTCATAATTGAATCGGTGAGTGCAGATATCAACTCAGTCACAAAAAGGAAATTTTTCAGGAGAGAGAAAAAACGTCATAACTCCTCCAAATTTTCAAATATTTAAACTTTGTATTTTCCTCTGTCATAACATGCATTTATGTTTCTGTCATGCAAATATTACCAAATTTCGACATCAATTAGGCTCAAGAAAATTTAAAATTTGATTCGGACTTATGCTGTTTCTGCACTCAACTGGTTTTTAGTCAGCTGAAAACTTGGAAAAAGGTAATCATTCAAATCAAATCAAAGCAAATCAAATCACCATTTATTGTCTAATCATATTTATGGTATACAAAAGTCAAGAACATGAATTTAGGAGAAAAAAAGTGCTTTGCTTGCAGAAAATTATGGAGATGAAAATCTAACATTGAAGCTGGAATAACTATTTTTTAGAAAACCACCCCTAGGGCAGGTCAGGTGGCCAATAATAGTGTTAAAGTAGATCATTCTCGACCATTGATTCATTGTCGTGTGTCGACCATTGATCATTATCGCCCATCGTTTGAAAAAGAAGCCCCGTATCTACGAAACTACTCAACAGACTAACTTTGTTCTTGCCCTCAGCACGTATCTTGTCTTTCTAAGCTTATTTTCATCGAAAACGACTTTTCGCATGTTTGCGACTGAAGTGGTTTCTCCACTCACCGATTAAATTAAAGTCCCACTTTCAAAAGTCCGCCAAAAAAAAAAAACCGCTCGTCAGAATGGCTTTACATTTCAACTGGATATACTGAAGAAGGAGGAAACGATTTGGCATAATAAAAAAAAGTTCCAAAATGTATCAATAGATGGCCCTGTAAGCGGTATACCGAAAGGGGATGCGGCTGCAAGCGACATTTTGAATCGAAATACGACGGCTTTGGTATGAGTTGCATAGTAAACCAACTGTAGTATTCAATGTGCATGTGTGTTTGGGTCGTTTAACGGAAGGAATGAGTTCCAAGTCTGTCAACAGTTGTGGCACTGTTAGTTGAAAGCCCATCCCCCAGGGCAAGGTCTCACCACATTAGATGGGAAAAGTTGATTTTTAGTTGGCCATGGGCCAAAAAGCACATAATGATTCGGTTTTTGGTACTTTTCCGTTATCTCGACACCATCCAAATTTGGCGACTTTTTTTTGTCGCCAAGTAGCTACGATGTTTTTAGGCGATTTTTCCTGTCCGCAATTACCTACCGGATATTTATTCCGCCTTAAACATTTTCGATGCCTACAAAACAAACATTTTAACAGAAAATACAAAGTTAAATGTAAACATACAAAATAGACTCACCATTACATACGAAAAATTTCAATGAATGTTAAATCATAATATGAACAATTCATAAAACGTATTACTGTTATAAAACTAAAACGATAATTTTCAAACCAATGAATATTTTAAATATCGACACAATACGACAACGAAATTACCTACGGGATTCTCTTTTTAACAAGTTCATTGACACACCGAGCATGTGCAAGGCGGTTTGACTGCTATACTAATTGCATTCACCAATTTCTATATCCTGAAGATTCTACACAAATCGAAATATCGGCAATTCTACACAAATCGAAATATTTTAAAACCTACTCACATTTTCAGCTTCTTCTTACAAATTCCAAACGTTTCAATTTGAAGCTCAAACTATGAAGACACACAATTTCAAAATATACATGGCGGCATTCACACATTACAAAACAATTCTTTTAACAACTCTGCCAAAAATTTATTTTATCATCTACATTCGTCGCCACATTTTCTATTAATTCATATTTATACAAATATATATATGTAAAAGCAACACTCACCTAAATTGAAGTAAATATGGCTACACACGCTTATACACACTACGCACATTTATACATCAATACAACAACAGGATCGCAGAAGGATACAAAACAGACTCAATCGGCGTTTTTCTGCATGCAAACACATGCACTCGGTCTACGCAAGATTAATAAATCAAATAGGTTGACGAATACAAAACAGAAAAATACGTTATCCTTTACTATTCAAACACAAGCTAACATACTACGGACACAGAAGCAACGTTAGTAAAAAAAAAAAAAAAACAAGCTCGCCGCACGATTCAGGATACACGTTTGCGTATGAATAAACAACACACTCGGAGATAAGTATAATCAGTACGTCGCATTATTTGTTTTGCTTTCCTTTTGAAACAGTAGCGCTTGTACTACGCATTAAGAATCCGGGTTACCAAAAAAAAAAAAAAAAAAATGAAGATCGCCGCGCAAACGAGGATGGGTTACCAGAAAATTTTGTCGCCAAGCATCGCCCGCTACTGCCGGGAAAAAATCGCCAAATTTGGCTGGTGGTGAGATAACGGAAAAGAACCCGGTTTTTAATTGTCCTTGGGCCAAAAACCGCATAAAAAGCAACACTGAAAACGCCTCTTAATTATCGCTAGACGTGCGGCAGACAGGTTCAATATGCTTTCCTCCATTCTCCGCCACAAGCTGAAAGCGATAAACAGCATGCTCCACAACAGATCGGAGTGTCTCAGGGGTGACGTTGCTAATGTGTTGAGTAATCGGTGTCTTCAATTCAGCTAAATTTGCAATCGGGCCACTGTACACAACATTTGTAAGATAACCCCACAGCCAGAAGTCACAAGGATTGAGTTCTGGTGATCTTGGAGGCCAGGGTGTTCGACAATGACGGCTGATAAGTCGATTATTTCCGAAATGCATCTTGAGCAGTTGCATGACTGGCTTTGCGATGTGCGGAGGAGCTCCATCTTGCATGAAAGTTATGCTATCCAGACATGCACGCTGTGGAAGTGTTTTAAACACCTAGACGCACAAAAGACTCGCGTACCGTTTACCATTCACGGTACAGGTAACAAGATCCGCAGCACCAATCTCCTCGAAAAAAATGACCCTACCATACACGATGCCGTGAACCCGCACCACAGAGTTACCTTTGGCGAATGCATCGGTTTTGATACAGTTGCGAATGGCTTTTCCTTTGCAGATATCCTGCAATTTTGTGTGTTGACAAACCCGTATAGGTGGAAATGGACTTCATCTAACCACAAAATATTCCATGGCCATTCATTGTCCCCTTCCATGCGAGCGAGAAATTACAGAGCAAATGCCTCTCTTCTTGGCAGGTCAGCAGGAAGCAACTCCTGAACATGTGTCATTTTGTATGGATAGCAATGCAGGATATTTTATAATTTTGTGCACCGTACTTCCAGGCATGTCTAAACCTCGGCAATACCACGTGCACTGCACGTTTGCACACCACTGCTCGTCCCTTCTTCTAATGCTGTGGCCACATCCACTGCTGATGTCGAAGCAATTGATTTCCTCCCTCTGTCAGATTTCACTTCAAAAGAAGCTGTTTTTTCAAATTTCTAAATCATAATCTTTAGATCTTTTGCAGAAATTGGATCACGGCCTTTTTTTCATTCCCTTTAATGACCGGGATCTCTTTAAAGCTGCAGGCACCCAGTCGTCGTTCTGTAGAAGAGCTTCACGAGAAGACCGCGATCCTTCATTGAGAGATTCATGACAAGCTACTCAGGTACGATATGATGGGAACGCCACATACACCGCGCTTTTATACCACATGCAATGTGTCGTGATAATGCGTGTCTTGCATAGTATGCCGCTTACAGGGCCATCTATTGATACATTTTCAAACTTTTTTTTTATTGTGCCAAATCGTTTCCCCCTTCTTCCAGTATTTTCTGTTCAATTTTGAAGTCATTCTGACCAGTGTTTCTTTTTTTGCGGCCTTTTGAAAGTGGGACTTTAATTATGGACACCCTGTATATTAGATCTACAGGAAGGAGAATCGTATTTGTTTTTCTTTTTATACCTAGCATTAACAAAATTTAATGATTGCAAATAACACGTTATTATTATCTGTAAGAATAAAAAAAATCATTAAAAATCAAAACTCCAAATCTTAGTTTAAGTTAAAACTAAAAAAATGAATACTTTCGTTACGAATGTATAAGACATTTGCTGATTTTACTTATATCAAACACCCTCTTCGTTTATTCAAAAACCACTTTGTTCACATCATGTTTTCCTTTTTATTAAGTCAATAATGCTCTTTATTTTATTGATCCAAGCTGAATAAAAGAGGAAGTCAGGAAAATGCCATTGCTACTGAAGTTCCAGTATATAATTCCGGAAAACGATAATATTTGGAAATATAATGACAGCATATCTTAAGTTATGAGAGCAGACACTGACATGCTGTTATTAATGTCGGCACTTCGGACAGATATGAAGAACCTGCATTTCGTCATAGGAAAAAGAATGAAAGAAAGAAAGCTCTTAAGTTCTCCAGCGTGATCGATAGACACTAGAAATGCATACTTAGGTGATTGACTTAGGAAATATTTGATGATCTGTCTGTTGATCTACATAAAAGTTTATCAAGCGTAAAACTTGAATCTTTAAGAAACACAATAAAAAAAAAACATTTATTCCAAACTTTGTGAGAGATATATGTATGCTGTCATTACTTTATTTTGCATAATATGTGGATAAATTTTTATTACACTATTTTAATTAATATATTTAAACGTAAACTGTGATTTATCAGATTAAGTATGTAGTTTTTGTTTTTGTTTTGTGCTTCCAAAATAAAGTACAGCTTTTCTAAAATATCATTACCAGAAGTATTTTTGCCGTATATAATACAGGAAAATACATTCCTACTATTAAGGTAACTTTAAAGAAACTGTCGTAAAACGACATATGAATAAAGACTAGTATGCACGAAATTAATTAACATACTGTAATTAAAAAACTTTGTAAAAAACACCCATAAGAAGTAAGAGAATCCTCTTTCCTTTTACTTCTTATGTGTGTTTTTTTCAAAGTTTTTTAATTACATTATCGTTTAACACCAGTATTTTGAGTGTTTTTTCAGTAATTAACATACTATTTGATTAATAGAATTTCGATGCTACTTATGCGAGTTCATTTAAGTTAATAATTATTAAAGATTTATTTAATATACTATTATATCATATTTTCAATGAAAGCAATCAAATTGAAACAAAATTTTATTTTGCAAGAAGTTAAATAAGTTATACATTTAATGAATAGTTCAAAAACTAAATGAATAGTTTTTGTTTTAAACGATTTATTCACATATATTTCACTAAAGAAAATCCTGAATATTTTATTGACGTGCTAATTGCCTGTGAGTATCAAATATATTGTTAGGGAATCAAATGACGCGCATTAATTGTTTTTTTTCAGAAGTATTTTCACATATAAAATCAGTTCGAAGGTGGAATACCTCTTGAGTATATTCTCCTTCGTCAACGCTTCTATGAGGGTTGGTATTTCACATTCATTAGCACATGAATTTATCTTCATATAACTATCTTCATATAACTAAACTCTTCATATAACTAAACTATATAACTTCATATAACTAGCGAATAATCCCGAAATCTTGATGTTGGTATTGTTACGAATTTTCGGGACAACCCGCTGCTCTGGGGATTAAAATAGTTTAAAATTCGTATTCTACGCTTCAAATAGATAAATTTTGCTTTTTGTTGCATCAAAATCGGCCAATTAGAACCGGAGATATGGAGGTTTCGGTTTTCCATTGTTTTTCAATGGAGGTTCTGGAAAACTCGAGAAATATTGGTCCTAGAGCTTAGATCTCTTCACATTTGGGGACTTATTTTTGGCGCCAAATTTGGCGATATTTCGCTAAAAGTCGCCAAGCTTGGCGACATTTTGGTCATTTGGCGCGATTTTCCCAATGGGGCCTAGAAGTTGTTTTTCCTGCATTAAAAACGCATAATAAACCTAACATTTCTCTTCTATGACGTAATCAGAAGTCCCGCTTTATCTGGAATCTTCGAAGAATATACTTTTCTAGAAACTGCTCGCAGCTTCTGCCTCGGATATATATAAATTCCACCAGCGCGCTGCCCCGACAGTTCAGTGCGAGTTGAACGCTCAATGTGTGAAGAGCTGTCAGTGAGAGTACGCTTGTTTTGTGAACTGATAGTGCTATAGAAGCCGTGTTTTAGCTTGCTTTACGAAGCTGTTTTCAAAGTGCTGTGTGTAAATTCTTCATTGCTGTGTCTTAAGGGATTGTGTACGATATCTCTTGAATATTTTCACTGAATTTTTGCCTGCGAAAGTGACTTATTTTGTGTGAGAAATACAGCATTTGTGAGAGCTTCTGATCTAAGCGGATTGTTAAAAGCACGTTACTGCTAGATTGTGCTTGTGAATTGTGTACAGCTGATTGTTCTACGAAGTTCTAGAAGCAATAAAGTTTGTGTTCCATCCTGACAAGTGACTTTTTACTTGAACTTTTTACACCAACTGGACTTTAGAACGACGAACCCCAGGAGTAGCAGAGTAATTCCGCAACATTTGGTGTCAGAATCGGGGTTCTAAAGAAGGACTTTAATTTTCCAGTTTATGGTTTTGACTAGACAAAAAATGGAAGAACAACTTCAAAAGCTCATGAATATGATGCAGGAAATGTAATCCGGACAAGATGAGATAAAAAAAGAGATGAAAGCCGGACACGCTGATTTGGAAATGAAAATTGAAGCCGGACAAGACGAAATGAAAACCGGACTAGAAGAGATGAAAACCGGACAAACCGATTTAGAGAAGAAAATTGAAGCCGGATTGGTCAGACTAGAGAAGAAAGTGGAAGATGGACAACGAAAAATAGAAACCGGATTAGATGAGTTAAAAACCGCTCACGAAGAGATGAAAGCCGGTTTAGAGGAAGTGGAAAAAAGAGTATCACTCCTGGAAGAAAGTCAAGCGAAATACGAGGAAAGAATTGAGGAAAAGATCGATCACAAGTTAGAAGAAAAACTGGACAGTTTGATTAAGCTGGGAAAGGTACCAGAAAATATCAGGCTGCCGTTTGCTAAGCAAGAAGAGGTGAGCAGACTTTTAGAGGAGATGCAGCGTGATGACGTCATCGAGCCATCGACTAGTCCCTGGGCCTCGCCAATTGTTTTGGTCCGGAAGAAAGATGGTTCTACCCGGTTCTGCGTTGACTACAGACGTCTGAATGACATTACCAAGAAAGACAGCTACCCTCTTCCCAGGATTGACGACACTTTGGACACTTTATAGGGAAATGAATGGTTTTCCACTCTGGATCTGAAAAGTGGTTACTGGCAAGTGGAAATCCATCCCGATGACCGTGAAAAGACTGCGTTCACCAGGGGACAAGGATTGTGGCAGTTCAAAGTTATGCCTTTTGGACTCTGCAACGCACCGGCTACATTCGAGCGTCTAATGGAGACAGTGTTGAGAGGACTTTCCTACGAAGCATGTCTCGTTTATTTGGACGATATCATCATCGTCGGAAGGACTTTCGAAGAGCATCTCGAGAACATTCGAAAGGTACTGCAGAAATTAAAAGAGGCAAACTTGAAACTAAGTCCAAAGGCAAACTCGAAGTGCAACTTGTTTCGTCGGGAAGTACGTTACCTCGGGCACATAATATCCGCCCACGGAGTCCGAACCGATTCCGAAAAGACGTCCGCAGTCAAGAACTGGAGTCGTCCGGAGAATATCCATGACTTACGAAGTTTTCTCGGTCTGTGTACTTACTATCGAAAATTCGTGAAGGGTTTTTCTCAAATTGCAAGACCTCTTCACAAATTGACCGAGACTGGACAGAAATTTCTGTGGACTGAGGAATGTGAGGACGCATTCAACGAACTGAAGACGGCTTTAACATCTTCGCCGATCTTGTCGTATCCTCACCCTGACAAGCCATTTATCCTGGACACAGACGCAAGTAAGGAGAGTGTCGGAGCAGTTTTGTCCCAGGAGATAGATGGCCAAGAACACGTCATTGCTTACTGGAGCAAATGCCTTTCAAAGGCAGAACGTAACTATTGTGTTACGAGAAAGGAACTTCTTGCTATCATTAAGGCCGTGGAGCACTTCCATCATTACCTGTACGGCCGAAAGTTCCTGCTCCGAACGGACCATGCCTCTTTAACCTGGCTTCTAAATTTCAAGAATCCAGAGGGCCAGATAGCCAGGTGGATACAGAGATTACAAGAATATGACATCGAGATACGTCATCGGAAAGGAGCATCTCATGGAAATGCAGATGCTTTGTCAAGAAGGCCCTGCATAGACAGTTGTCGCTATTGCTCCAGGGCGGAGAAAAATTACCATCTGAAACATACCGTTGTCCGCCAAGTTACATCATCGGCACTATCTCAAGATCCCCGGAGTGACGAAAATGTTCAGGCGGACCAGTTAGCTGATAGCGACATCAAACCTATTGTGGAGTTAATGGAAAAATCCGGCGATAAGCCCAGCTGGCAAGAAATATCATCTTGCAGTCCGGCGACAAAACAGTACTGGGCTTTATGGAATTCGCTTCGCCTGAGGAATGGAGTCCTGTATCGTAAATGGGAGTCGGACGACGGCAAGATGCTCCGATGGCAGTTAGTACTCCCTCGTTCGAGGATTCCGAAGGTTCTAGAAGAACTTCATAATGGCTTAACTGGAGGCCATTTTGGCGTAATGAAGACCCTGCAGAAAGTTGGCGAGGGCTTCTACTGGGCTATGGCTCGAGGCGACGTCGAAAAGTGGTGTCGAGCTTGTGATGCCTGTGCCGCCCGTAAAGGCCCGAAGAAACGAAGCCGTGGAAGACTACATCGTTATAATGTAGGATCGCCTTTTGAGAGGATTGCACTCGACATCCTGGGACCTCTTCCGCGAACTTCGGATGGCAACAAATACATCCTAGTTGTCATTGACTATTTCTCTAAATGGCCCGAAGCGTTTCCTATTCCCGATCAAGAAGCTACGACCGCAGCAGAGGTACTGGTGCAAGAATGGATTTCCAGATATGGAACCCCTCTGCAACTTCATTCCGACCAAGGAACGAACTTTACCTCTACAGTTTTTAAAGGACTATGTCAACTTCTCGGAATAGACAAAACCCAGACTACGCCTTTACACCCACAATCCGACGACATGGTGGAGAGGTGATTAGTCGCACAGTTTTGAACAACCTCCCGCTCCTGGTATCTAGGAATCAAGAGGACTGGGACAAGAAACTCCCCCTCTTCCTGCTGGGCTATAGGAGTGCGTACACGAGACTAACCGGCTTCACACCTTCCCAGATGCTGTTCGGAACAGATCTTCGTCTTCCCGCCGATCTAGTGTTCGGCCGCCCTCCAGATGCGCCTTCATCACCAGAAGAGTACGTGGAAAATCTTCGGACACGGTTTGAAGACGTGCATCATTTTGCTCGGGAGCGGATCAACCTGAACACGGAGAGGATGAAGAATCGCTACGACACGAAAGCTACAGGACATGACTTCAACGTGGGTGACAAAGTTTGGCTATGGAATCCTACTCGACGGAAAGGCCTGTCTCCCAAGCTGCAATTGCCGTGGGACGGTCCTTACACAGTCCTAAACCGGCTGAATGACGTCATCGTACGGATTCGTAAGTCACCAAACTCGAAGCCAAGAGTTGTACATTACGATCGGCTAGCCATCTACCACGGTTGTAATTAGTTATTTGAATATCAGACCATGGTCACTAAGTCTTTCTGTTCTCTTCCTCTTCCTTCAACTCTATTTCACTCACTACTTACGCCATGTTTAGTGTACATATTTGTAATATATTGGTTTTATTAATGTGTATTTGTTTATTACATTTATTACTTATTAGTTTAATTGTTTATTATGCCTATTATTTATTTATTAGTGGGTATTTGCTCACTGTGTTTATTGATTATTTGCTTAAATTATGTTGTTAAGATTTGGTTAAAGGTTGGACACTGTATATATTGTGTGACCTCCTAACTGGGGATTGTACTGCCCGGGACGTGCAGTCCTTGGAAGGGGGCAATGTTACGAATTTTCGGGACAACCCGCTGCTCTGGGGATTAAAATGGTTTAAAATTCGCATTCTACGCTTCAAATAAATAAATTTTGCTTTTTGTTGCATCAAAATCGGCCAATTAGAACCGTTCGGTCGAAGGTTTCGGTTTTCCATTGTTTTTCAATGAGGTTCTAGAAAACTCGAGAAATATTAGTCCTAGAGCTTAGATCTCTTCTCATTTGGGGACTTATTTTTGGCACCAAATTTGGCGATATTTAGCCAAAAGTCGCCAAGATTGGCGACATTTTGGTCATTTGGTGCGATTTTCCCAATGGGGCCTACAAGTTGTTTTTCCTGCATTAAAAACGTATAATAAACCTAACATTTCTCTTCTATGACGTAATCAGAAGTCCCGCTTTAGCTGGAATCTTCGAAGAATATACTTTTCTAGAAACTGCTCGCAGCTTCTGCCTCGGATATATATAAATTCCACCAGCGCGCTGCCCCGACAGTTCAGTGCGAGTTGAACGCCCAATGTGTGAAGAGCTGTCAGTGAGAGTACGCTTGTTTTGTGAACTGATAGTGCTATAGAAGCCGTGTTTTAGCTTGCTTTATGAAGCTGTTTTCAAAGTGCTGTGTGTAAATTCTTCATTGTTGTGTGTTAAGGGATTGTGTACGATATCTCTTTAATATTTTCACTGAATTTTTGCCTGTGAAAGTGACTTATTTTGTGTGAGAAATACAGCATTTGTGAGAGCTTCTGATCTAAGCGGATTGTTAAAAGCACGTTACTGCTAGATTGTGCTTGTGAATTGTGTACAGCTGATTGTTCTACGAAGTTCTAGAAGCACTAAAGTTTGTGTTCCCTCCTGACAAGTGACTTTTTACTTGAACTTTTTACACCAACTGGACTTTAGAAAGACGAACCCCAGTAGTTGCTGAGTAATTCTGCAACAGTATTATAGGTCGTTTGCTCATGAAAGATTTCGATCCTCTTCATGAATAATCATAATTTCGAGATCACTTTCGTCATCTTGCAATCTTGAAAAATTTATCTAGTGGCGATTTAGGAAATTCTCATTTAAATCATCAAATTTCGCCATTTCAAACTACAGAAACAATATTTACCGCCTGGAGTTCGTTTACCTTTCCGTGGAAATGTCCTTTGAAATGGATGCTATAAAGGGTTATCACTCTAGATTAAAATCGGAGGAACTTTCTCGCCGAAATACTTTTAGACTGGTTTAATCTATTGTTCACTAGGTTGGAGATCACCGTTTTCAAGAATCCGATCGAGAAAATCGGTATAAAAGTTGTTCGGCAAGAAAGTTGCTCGGATTTTAAGCTAGTGAATAACCCAATTTAGAAAGCGCTTTATATTACTCTCGGGTATGACAGAATGCCCATATAACTAAGTAGAAGAGGAAATAAGTTCACATCTAGCAAAAAGCTAGTTTTTGCAGTGTAGACAATTCATAAAAAGCAAAATTTTAAGATTTCATTATTTTCAGGTCTGAATTTTTCTTTATTTCCTTCTACGCTAGTGAAAATGTTAATAGGAATTCAAAAATTTTCACTTGCTACATAAACTAATAGTTTGGCATTTTAAAACACTGGCAAGACTTAGCTATGAAAAGGAATTAATTGGTTTCTTAAACAGTAATTTCAGGAAGTAAAAAAGTGTGGTGGTCATTAGAATTCTTTTCACTCCAGCAGTAGTCTCAAAATGCAAGAAGTCTTCAGGTCGGATGAGTAAAGGTTGACGCTTTTATGTCCAATCGTTATGTACTTTAGCTGGTATCTATTAATCTTACTTTGTGAATTTTTGAACTTATTGTTTCTTCTTTCAGCTGGTATATTGGTATTTCATTGACTGTTATAGTACCACCTGACTCACTAAAACTGCTCAATTGATTTTGAAATAATGAAACCATATTAGTGTGTTAGGAAAGTCAACATCTTACATTCAACTCTAATGGAATGTATTTTGTATACAAAACTGAATTAAAAATTAGTTTCCTCATCTTTAGGAAACTTAAGATTTTTATCACAATTTCTACGAAGCGGGAATATCAATTAAACAATTTCCCTGCACTCATATTTACCTGTCATAGAAGATTGACAGAAAGTTGAGATTCTTCTAAATTTCACTTCTATCTTTGAATGATATTACTTCAGGCTTTCGGTAAATTTTAGATTTATGGAAAATAAAAACGGAAATAATACAGACAAAAACATGGGTATTGAAAGACATCAATTCGAGAATTGCCAAATGTATTTCCCAGACAGCACATAAATGTCAAGCTTGACATTTCCTTGAATTTGACGTATTAATACAAGCTTGACTTTATTGAAGAAGTGACACTGAATTATTCTCCCGTTATTCCTTCAATCATCCTTCGGTCACTTCAGTCATGCAGTATATTCAGTTATGTTGCATTCGGTCACTTTAGTCATGATATCCTGAACCAAGTGTTGAACCAGGATGATTACGAAACGTCAAACGTATTGTCAAAGCGCCGTTTGTCATTAAAAATGAGGTCACTGTCCTACTATGCTGTGTCATGTAATTTCAAATACCAGCGCAGTGCCTACCTACTGTAACATTACCAAAATTTATATACACTGTTAATAAAAATAGGTAACATTTCACTATAAAATGGTGCTAAATTAGCTACAACCTTTCTATGGAGATACCTTAATCATGATCTGATAATCAGATCATGATTATAAGATAAACTGATCAATAGAACGAAATTATGGTTTAACGTTTCAGCACGTCTGTAGCAAATTTAATTCCATTGCATGATGAAATGTTGAGTCTATGTAAATAAAATTAGACTTTTGTCTGTACAGTACTTGGAATTCAAAAATGTTGCGATTTCTATCCGTTTCAAGCACCTCGAAATACAGTGCGACCCTCAAAAAGAAAAGTTTGGATGTCTGTCATTGTGTCGTTCTGTCATTCTGTCCGTGACGTTTTTTCTTCGCGCATAACGTGAAAACGACTGAAGCGAATGAAATGAAATTTGGTGACATAATAGGTGGTCACTCAATTTAAAATGTAGGCCTCGAATTTTTTTAAAAATCTTGATTTAAATTTTGAGATTTTGCGAAAATCGTTTCAAACTGCGTAAATTTTTGTTCGCGCATCACATAATAACGACTAAAGCGAATGAAATAAAAATTTAATGACATGATAGGTGGTCACACAACTTAAAATATAGGCTTCGAGTTTTTTAAAAATCTGGATGATATTTTGCGAAAATCAGAGTGTATGTAGAAAAAATATGACATCCTTAAAATGATTTTTACAGGTTATAGTGATCCACATGTACAAAATAGTTGCTTTTAATCTGTTAATTTAAAACTCCTAATAAACTTGGAAAACTTTTGAAAACATTAATGTAATCAGAAAAGTCCATTGTATTGATATAAAAAAATTCTTACACGTAGATAAATTATTTATGTAAATATAGAATCATACATACGAAAGCACTTTTTTCGATTTTCATCACTTTTAAAGGGTACAAGACCCCATAAAAAATTGCTAACCAATGGTGCCAGGATTGTGACCAACGGGACACTCTGTGACGTTACAGCGAACATCTCCCGCAGTGGTCTGGACGCTAAACTCCGTTCCCATTAGAACACGGAAAGTAAAGCAGCATCCAGCTTGGCCAGTGCTTGGGAGGGTCAACTTCCTCTCGGCTCGAGTACTGTGGGATCGTGTACGCTAAAGGGAGCTGGTGCACGAAATATTTGTCGTTGGTCCAATATCTTCGAAGTTGTTAAACGATACCTCTGGGGGTGCCGATTTCAGGGGTTGGTCCCTACTCTGGAATTGGTTCAAAATTAGGGGGACGGCGGGCTAAATCGTACTTCCTCCCTCCGGCGCCCGAAAAATGGAAGGCGCACCCCCTCTGCCCATCGCCTCCCTTTGGAGGAATCTGGCACCACCGTTTGCGGTTGTCAGGGGGGTCTCAGAAACAACAAACCACAACACACTAACCATCTGTGCAATTGGGACAGATTAGATTAAAAAAGAGCTTGACACGAGTACAGAAAACATTCTTAACTTTGCAAGGAAATTTAAGAAAAACTCTCAAAAATAGTACATATTTCAATATTAAAGTTTTGTGTTATACAGATATTTGAATAACCCGTGTTTTGCGAAATCCATTTCAGGTTCTTTATTTGGAACCAGGAAGAAGCCATAGCATGTTATTTTTTGATATCTTGATAAAGGTTCCTTCTTAATAGGAGACTTAAACGATGTTATAGCACCACGATGGTTAATTGGTGCAATAGGAGTATCTAAATTTAGGGTACCTCAAGTTTTAATGGTTAAATGGAAGCTATGTAATTGTAATAAATTTAACTGTTTTGTGAAGATTAACTCTAGTATTCAGTCGGTTAAATAACTTCAATTCTGCCAAGTTTCTTACAAATAAACTGAATAAAAAGCAAAAATAGCAACAAAAAAATCGTAACATTTTCATTAGAATATCACTAAATATCAATTTTCTAAAAAGGTGTGCAACTTATTGCATCATATAGTTAATTTAATAAATGATACTTTCCGGGAAACATTTTTAGAATAAGGTTGGCATTATTTGAATAAATTTACTATTGTCTATATGTATTCAAACTTTAATTAGACCTATGATGCAAAGGTACTTCAAATATCTCTTTCCTTGAATTGAATAAATCATCCAAAGTTTAATTTACCTGACACTTGTCAGCTGAAAAATTACGCAATTCC
The DNA here is from genome assembly GCA_038373885.1 of Cheiracanthium punctorium. Taxonomy (NCBI): domain Eukaryota; kingdom Metazoa; phylum Arthropoda; class Arachnida; order Araneae; family Cheiracanthiidae; genus Cheiracanthium; species Cheiracanthium punctorium. Next base: position 672,493 of record JAWZYV010012308.1, on the reverse strand, counting down.
TTGTATGGCCTTATATGAGTTAAATATTTTCTGTTGAAGTTTCACAAGTGTCAGTGAAATTGGCTTCTGTTTGTATAAAGGCACAAAATTATTTTTAAAATATTCGTTCAATTTGGATTTTCTTCGAAAAACTCCTATTAAAATAAGTATTGTTTGCATAAGTAGCACTGTCGTAGCAGGAAAGTGGTTAAGAGCTGAAACATCAAGTAATATAAAAGAGCAACAACAGGATATCAGAATAATGCTTTCTTCGACAAATCTATTCCTCTACTTTGTCTCCATAGTACTGCTGCTGCATATTCCACTTACTCAAGATGTTTCCTCAAATCACTTTTTTGAGTGAGTATTTCTTTCGCATTTTTGTATAATCATGAGACACTTGATTCTCTAAAATTATCAAAAATTTTTATTTTTTTATCGCATAATCACTCCTTTATTCATTTCTGACCGATAGTCCCAACTTTCGCTCCTTTTTTTTTTCTTGAATTATATTGTTGTCAGTAATGGCTGAATTTAAGATCTGGCTAAAGATGTCCGAGGAACTTTTTAATCTAGAACGTAAAAGGAAACAATTCATCTTAAAAGTGCCTCCATTAATGTTTACCACGCTCAATGCATATACCTCTTTCAAAAGGAAACAGCTTAATAAACATCATAATATGTATGGAGGAACCTAAGTAATATCACATTTCTATTAAAATTTGTATGTGCGATTTTGTACAGTGATAAAAATTAAAATACTTGATATTACTTACATTATAAAAAATCATACTTGTATGCTTAGAATTTTAAACACTATTGCTGACAAATAGAACTAATAGCATAATGCAGTGTACAAAAAATACGTTTATTTTATATTTTGTGTTAAAAAGTTTATCAAACATTTAAACTCTCTTCAATATAATTCATTAAAATAACAATTATAAGATATCATACATAGGATATATTAAGAAAAAAACAAACAAATTTTTAAATTAAGATAGTCCAATCCATATTGAGCTATTTCATGGTATATTTTGTTTTAAATTTACGTATTTCTGAAATACCGGGTGATCCAAAAGTCAGGACAAACTTTAAAAATTCATTAAAAAAGAGCAAATAATGATAGAAAAATTGCGGTTTGCACAAATATGTTTAGGGTATGATGGGATTTTTTTTAATGACAAGAAAGTTGGTAGTTCCAAATGTTACCGGTAGGTGGATCCAAAATGTCTGTAATGCTTTCTATGCAAACTGCAATTTTTTTTATCATTGTTTGTTCTTTTTGTTGAATTTTTAAACTTTGGTGCACCCAGGATGCATCAAAAGCTAGTGAAAAGTTCAGAAATTCATTAAAAAAGAACAAATCATGATACGAAATTGCAGTTTGCATAGAAAGCATTACAGAGATTTCGAATTTTTTTAAAATTGGAAATTTGGTTCCCATTTTGCATGTCAGCGCCGCCTACCGGTAACATTTGGAACTACAAACTTTCTTGTCATTAAAAAAAAAAAAAAAAACACATCATACCCTAAACCTATTTGTGCAAACCGCAATTTTCTATCATCATTTGCTCTTTTTAAATGAATTTTTAAAGTTTGTCCCCACTTTTGGATCACCCTGTATTTAATTAAAACTCTTATTTTAAAGGGTTAAATTAGATGCCTTTAGAGATTACATTTTAACCCTACAAGGCCCGATTTTTTCTTTTTTGTGTCTGAAATAAATTCTATATGTGATGATGTTAGAAATTATTATTGGCGAAAGCTAATTAAAAGATAATAGCCAAATATTTTACTAGAAAATCCCTTCTTTATTTCAGTCCACACTCTTTTGACGTTATGGCACACTCTTTTGACGTTTATTTTGAAATTTTAGTATTCAAATTATCTTTTGATATGACGAGCTCCAAGACACTGTAATTTTTTCCGGACCAAAACGCTTTGCTTATTATTTTTGTTAATTTCCTTAAATAGACAAAAAGACATGCGAAAGATTTCTGTTTAAATTTCAATCAATTCTGGCAACAATATGGGGATAGCAATGACATCTACAAGCAGTAGCCTGAATTATATCATTACTATCTATGCATAAATATACTTAAAACCGATTGATGTCTATTCTAGTATTTTATTGACGTAGAGGAATAATTGATAAAGTTGTTCCAAATAAGGTACCAAGTGCTTTGTAGCGTTAAATATGACTATATGACATAGTTTTCAGACACATGAACCCCCCCCCCCACCCCACCCAACCTCCACATGAATGTTGTATACATATATTAATATAAATAACGATTATGCGTTTATTCAAATTAAGTTCGTTAATTAATTTTTAAATATTTAAATTTTTATTTAGTGCTGTTCTTTGTGGTCTATTGAGAAAGTTCTACGCAAGTTCCTGTGGCGATCCATCTGATTCCACGTGGGAGATCTTATTCAATGAACATCAAGGAATTTCATGAATGCGTTTCTTGCCGTAATTCTTGTCTTTTTCTTTACTTAATATTATTTTAGGAACACGCAGACACTCAAAAAAAAAAAAAAAAAAAAATACGCTCATGTATGCTAAGCATTAAAATACAACATATTAAAAAAATAATTTTTAATAGTATACACAATAAAATATTTATTAAGTTTTAAATTTAAAATATTTAAAAATTAATTTTGTGAAAAGTATGCTTTTAAAAGAAACTTCGAGCAAAACGTGATTTCTTAAACATAAATGGCAGCTGTTGCAATTTTTCCTCTAAGATATTGTCTTGTGTTAAGAATTTGTGCTGGAAATGAAATAAGTAAAATGTTTTCCTTTATGCTTTTAATTTTGGCTATTTGTATAAATATAGTTATAAATAAGTTAAAAAATTAAATCTATTATTTACTAATCTGAAAATTACAACTTTGAATTTTCTCATCGTTGTTTACTTTAATTAGTATGCAAAATCCATAATTTCTGCATTATTCACAACTTCTAAAATATAATATTAGAAGTTTGAACTGTTATTTTTATATTTAAAACTGTTCCTTTAGTATACTCGAGGCAAATAACTTGGAAATTTTGTTGCACTGTTTTTAATTTTAATAAAATGTTATACTACAAATTAATTTTAGTTTATAGCAATTAAAAAATAATTTGTAATACTGTTGATTGTAGTAGTATCATATTTCGCAAATGCTTTTAAATTTGAAATAAATATGAAATAAAAATAATTAAAAAAATATAAGCAAATGTAACTTAACTGGAGGATAATTCTTATTAAACAATTGAAATTACAAAGAAGATTTTTGCATGTGAATATTGTACACGGGCACAAAATGAGGAAAGAAATACGCAAGGGTCATTGTGACTGAATGTGTGTTTTGTAGTAAGCAGGGAATCATTAAAAATATATTTTTTAAACACTAGAAAATTTTATTTAACTTACTACGTAAAATAAGAAAACATTTCTAAAATTTTCTTTGAACATAAATTAAAAAAAAAAAGTAAGCTAAGATTGCATAATGCATATCACAAATACACGTGTTTTTGAGTACTGCTACCATGTATTTAAAAATAAACTATCTCCGAATTAAGCTAAAAATACTCTGGTATTGTCATCTGTTGTGTAAAATTATATATTACAAAAAAATCCGTGCATCAGAATTGAAACGCTCTTATCTTTCTGGCGCATTTTTTTTTAACAGTATTGCCCGGAAATTTGACGGACACGAGAAATAGAGGGAGAAAGCTTAGGCCGTGATTTTGACGGGAGCGAAGGTTAAAGGGTCAATGACCAATTTGCTTATAAAACTTTTAATAGTAATTTAGGAATGTGACATTAATTATGAATGTTAATAGCTATGATCATTATTATGTAATTGTGTGATTATTTATGCTGTGATTGTGTAATTAATCTTTAATGTATATTTAATATGTGTAATAATAATTTTAAGTGACCAAGACATTGCTTTTTTGCTCTAGTATATTTTATTTTGTTTACGTATGTGGTATAAATGGTAACAGAAAAGTTGATTACTTTTACAAAAACAACAGACCTGTTGAATAGAGTTCATTTTTAGTAGCAAATATTTTTAAACTATGTTTTAAAATTATTAGTATCGCAGTGCTATAGCGTATACAGTAGAAATCAGTTCAAAACCATTTTTTTTTAAACAGAGGACTGCCGAGGACTTTTATTCTGAATCCCACTCAACCCGAAATTTAAGATAATGTACGAAGAAATAAATAAGTCGAAAGTAAAATTATATAAACATCAGAAACATTCTTGCATTTGTAGTTATTTATTACTTTTTTTTCTGATTAAGTAAGGTTCGCTGTCTTTCAAAACGATAGCTCATTTTGAATTTAAAATCTCTTGACAAGAATTTATTTTAGGCAGGTATAAATGTTTATCAGATCCCTAGCCCTGTTCAGAACACGGCTTGGGCTGTGCTCGTCTCACTTTTAATATACACTTGAAGCATAAACAATTTTTTAGACAATTTATGATAGCTCTTAAGAATTTAATTAATCTCTAACAGGCAAAAGTAAGTTGTTAAATTTTTTTAAAACCAATCTTACACATATTTAAAGCCAACTGCTGTATATGACAAAATGGAGCGTTATACTATATTAAATATTGTTTTGTTTTTAGATGATGATGTTAATGCAAGGAAAGAATATAATCGTTGTCTCCGGGAATTATCATTTGCGGTATGTAAATTTAACATATTATAAAAATAAGTTACGATATTAAACAAAAATACTAAAAAAATAAAACGGAATCTACGCAGATCTGTTTTTTCACATATTGCTATTTTATTTATACTGCGTATAACGTTGTTACGATATAAATAAAGCAAAGGGTAACCGAAAATCGATATTCCACAAATTTTTAAAGCTTTTTGTAAATTAAAAGATTAATACACTTCACTTTACATAGCAGTCTTCAAAGGTCATGAATACAGAAAATATTTTTGTTAGTAATATAAATGGCTGTCTGTATAGATTAGATTAGACGATTTCACTTACCAAAAATGTTGCTTTCACACGAATTTAGTATCCGGGCAACTGTCGTTTCGTTTTCTGTATTTGTTGTATCTATGTATTTTATGTTTCTAAAAGCACGAAGAAATTTTATTTTCAATATATCTATACATATCAGATAAATTAAGAAAATATATTTATAATAAATTTAAAACCTCTGCTTGACGACAGGATATTTGTTTATGATTTCAATCTAAACCTTAGAAGTATCAGTTGATAAAATCCATCATAAATCAATTAAAAATCTGCAAAACAAATCATCAAAACTATTTAAAATATTACTACATGGGAAGAAAATCGTTTGCAAAATATATGATAGACTTAATTTTTCTTATTAATGCTCAAGGAAGTAGCGAAAAGAAATGAGATAAAATCTTTGAAACTAAACGATACGAAAGCAATCAATGTACATGTTACCTAGATAAAACACGGGAAAAACTCGATTCCGCACGTTAATGTAGCAAATCAGTTAATCAGTGCATTAGATAGGTATTGTGCACATTACCGGCTTTCGAGTTGTTGCGGTAACTTAAGCACAAAGAAGATCATGTTTAAAAGTATTATATATATTAGTTATATATAGTTATATATATATATATATATAACTTATTAGTTATATATATATATATATATATATATATATATAACTAATAAGTAAAACACAAAACATACTGTAAATAAGACACACCTCTCATAAAAATATAACAGCTATCAGCAAGAATTAGAAACCACATTTTGAAAAATTAATAAAAGCTAAGCCATATATATATATATATATATACAGGGTGAATCTAAACTCTTGGGCAAAACTATAAGGGGCGATAGGGCACATAAAAGAATCAGATTCACATAGGAATGTGGGATCAAATACGCAGTTTTCACTTACCAGGTAATAATCACTTTGTTAAAAGTATTCAAGTGTTCGTCTAATTTCTTAACCAAGTTTCATAAACAATAGGCTCGTCTCCAAAACATTTCATCCGTGCAATAAAATAGAATTTTTAAACTATTAATCTGAGTCTTCTGTTTTCGGAGAAAAATACATTCGTTTCTGACGAACAATGGTCGGACTGTTGTTTCAGCCCCTTTTCCAAAGTGATTATTAACAGCTATATGAAGACGATGTTGCCGACCCAACACATTGCTATGTGATTCTGATTCCTAATTATGTGCCCTTTCACCTCTTAAAGTTTTGCCAAAGAGTTTAGATTCACCCTGTATATATACAGGGCGATTCGCTACCAGACTGACACACTTGCAGGGATGGTTCAGAATCACGCAGCAATGCGGGATCGGAAACGTCGTCTTCGTGTACCTCTTAATAATCACTTAGGAAGGAGTGTTCAAGTGATAGTAAACTTTCCGACCATGGTTTTTCAAAAACTAATCCCTCTTTCACCGATTGCTCTTGATAAAATTTGTTATTTCAGATTGTTTCGTTCATTACATTTATAAAATTGTATGAGGAAAGCCCACTGTTTATGAAACTCGGTTAAGAAATTAGACGCACATTTCAACACATTATTAACCCTTTGAGGCGCAATCCTTTCCCAATGCTGAAAAAAGGGCAGCCGTTGCCATGGCTCGACTTCACTACCAGCAAGATGGCGGACGTTCGAAACGTTCATCGCGTGCCACAGATCTAGATACCCTTTTTTGCCGCACAGCCAGCTGTCGTCAAAAAAGGGTCTCTAGATCTGTGGCACGCGATGAACGTTTCGATCGTCCGTCATCTTGCTGGTAGTGAAGTCGAGCGATGGCAACGGTTACCCTTTTTTCAGCATTGGGCAATCTATCCAGCTGTTCTCGTATTCTTCCATTTTTCGGCAGATGTCAGTGCTGTTAAAAATAATCGTGACCATCTTTTTACGGGAAATGACGTGCTTAAAAAGTAAAGCATTCTCGTGGAGCTATGTCATCCGCAACTATTTTTATAGAAATCAAATCTACGCTTCGTGATTGGCAACAGTCAAAACGTCAGAGTTTGGTGTTTCCAGAGCGGGAACACTGCGCGTTAAAGGGTTAACAGGTTTTGAAGAGGATGTTTCCGACCCCGCATTGCTAGTGATACTGAACCGTCTCTGTACCACCTACACCCCCTGCATATTTTTCAGCCTGGTAGCGAATCGCCTTATATATATAACAGTAGGGCTTAGTATGAGTTATTTTTCTTATAGTAATCTTTAATATAATTTTTCTGAATTTGATACATGTCTCTCCAGAACCAGAAGCAAATGCACTCTTGCTGCATGGGAACTTATAATGAGGACTTCTGCTGGAATGCTTCTCGTGGAAAGACTGATTTTAGCAGAATCTGCCTCAACCCTAAGAAAGCATTGGAGGTAGGCCAATAATGATTTTTTGTAAACACGTATGTTGTATAAATAATCTTCAAGTTGAATTCACTTTGAAATATACTACTTAAAAGTTACAAATTAAAGTGGTTTTATTAGCTCTGTGCAAAGCAATTTTGCAGTAAAAAAAATAAGACGGAATTTTTCAATTTAGCACTTTTTCTACGTATTATTATTTTTTTTTGTAATTATTTTTTTTCACGCAGGTTGAACGATGCTTCTGGAAAACCCTTAAAGATAAAGTATGTATTATCTTTGGATTTTAAAATAGTGATATTTTGCATAAGATACATTTGATTCTCACAAATGCATTTTAAACATATATATTTTTTTTTCTGAAATATGTTGAAATAACGAATCTTTTTTTAAAAGAACTTTATTCACGATTCTTAAGTGTACATAAACTTCTACGTGTTGTTAAAAATATTTATATATAAATGTATAGGTAAATAGTGACATAAAATGCATGAATATCGAAAAACTTTTTAATTTGAGCGTTTTTAAATGATATCTGTGGAAATTTCAGTCTGAATGTGATTACAAATACTACTTGGGCATTCAAATGACTTTTTCACAAAACCTTCAAATTATGTACTTGTTGTATGATACTGAAAAAAATCTGTTGGAGTAGGTTCTTTTTACAAGAAGTTAAACAAAAATATACCTATGATAAACTATGGAGAAAAAGCTTTTGAGTACTATCTGCTTTTCTTTCCGAAAATTAAAATTTTATTTCCCGAAAGCAACATTATGTTTGTGTTACGAAAATTTATTTAGTTCATTACATTTTTTAAAAATCATTGAAATTTTCAACAATTTTAGAAGATTCGAATAACTAACACATCCGTATCTTTTATCACAAATTGTACCGGTGTCATTGGATAAAAAAAAATCTGCTCATACTTGCCACCAACACAGTTTTATAGCGCAATGAGAAAGAAATATTTTTACGTTTTGAAGTTAATCACAGATTGGATGCAAATGTTAGTCAAAATACATGCATAAATAATTTTAAAGTGTGTAAATGTCTTATCTATTAAAATGCTAGCCAAAATAATATCTCCATTCCTAGATTTTATTTATTTGTAAATCTGCGTGCAAAACGTATCGCATTTATTATATTGAAATTTTTATTTACAGGAGGCCTACGATATCCAAATGTACAAGGTAACTAGTTATTCTTTTCTAATGCAAATTACTCTAAATGCATGTCTCTAAACAAATCTTTCGTTATAGAAACAACTGTTTACATATTTATTTCCTAAAAGTAAATGAATGAAAATTCGTGTTTTTTGGTTACAGAGAATTGAAAAAATACATATATCTGAATAGCTGTTCTTTAAAATTCCATTTTCATTTGCAAAATGTTAATGCGATATATATATATATATACCTATTCTAGAATAATTAATTTTATTAGCCTAGATTTTAAAGGATGCACTTGAATACATTATTTTAAAATACAATTATTAATTTTAATTGGTGAAATAGATTAGTACTTTTTCCAAATACTCACATTTGCCTCAAAAATAATTAATTTTAATTGTTATAAATGTGCGATTAGTATGTCAGATGGTTGTTGAGCTGTCGCTTTTAAGATACGATTTTAAGAAACATCAATTTATTTTAAAGGATTTCTACAAGACCTTAATACATATTAATTCATCAAATTTCTTGCGTATAAATTTATTTGACACAACTAAATACAATCAATTTTTTTAAAGTGTTTTAATATACCTGCTTTAGATTTACGTAAAAAAAACTTTTGTTTTAATTGCTGAATTAATGCAAAAAAAAATCCTTCTGCTTTTTACATTACGAGTGATATTTAAAAATGAAAAAAAAAAATACGAACATAATTGTATGTTTCTGCCCTAAAAGATAATTATGTATAGTGAAAATTATATTTTAAAACGAATCGCGTAATATAATACAGTAACGTTTTTTCCTTGTAGTGAGTAATGTTAGTTGACGAACAGTTATTTAAGAAAATTAATAATTAGTTGAAATCCAATATATACTAACTTATGATTGTTCACAATTTTTTTTAGTGTTTCAAACTAACCTATCTTTGATAATATGAAACACAGAGGTTTTGCAAACAATGCTATAACGCCCTTAAATATGCATCGATTTCTACGAAATTTTTGTATGCTATTCTTATCTACTATACCATGTTCCCTATTGAAAATGGTTTATGTAGGATTTATAGTCTTTCTACAGGAGCACTCAAAATATTCCAGATTCATTATGCTCTATGGGAAGTTATTCTTTAAAGCGTATCATCCTACTGTATAGTTACGCTGATCCCTGACTTCAAGATAAAACTTTTTTTCCGTCATTATTGCAAAAAGATTACAAAGATAAGCACAAAAAGCCTAATAACATCTATACCGTTTGTACGATCCGCTTAAAAATTTTCAAAAATATGTATATAAATCAGGGGCGTAGCCAGAAATTTTTAATGGGGGGGGGGGTTACGACTACTGCATCTCACATATATGCATACATGTGTGTGATAAGGGAGTGAAGAATATAATATTTGTATGGCAAAAATTTCCTCATGGGGGGGTTATGACCCCCCTAACCCCCCCGTGGCTACGCCCCTGATATAAATGTATAAAAAACAATCCGCGCTACTTTAAAAATATGAAAAGCCAACCCTTCCCTCATTTTTAAACAATTTTTCGCTGTTTTCAGCTACATTTTATGCCTGACAGCAAAAAAAAAAGTTAATCATTTGATTAACGAAATTAGCTTTTGCAAATGAGAATGACTTCATTTTGATGTCACAGTTATCAGGCTTTTCCCAGATTTGTAAGTTTAACTTTTTTCAAAAATTAATGGTTCCCTCGGGATGTTCACAGCGAAACGAAATCGTTTGAAAGCGAAAAGTTTCCGCACCTTTCGTCAAATGTTTCTCCCAGGTGCTGTAATAGCCCCCACAAGGGCTTTGACTTCTAGTTTTAGAGATAATCTGTTATTCGAAATGAAACAAATTGGAATATATCATTAATGATTACAAGATTAAGCTTTCCATTGAAAATAGTGTCTGTATCGTTAATAGTTCTCATACAGGAGCACTCAAAATAGATCCAATACAATACGGTGAATGGCAGTTTAGAGACAGGCATCTATTTAAAGCATATAATACTATCCTACAATATAATTAGGTAATAATCCGACGACGAACGTGTGCCTCCCTGAAAAGTTTCGCTAAAAGTCTCCAACGTTCGCGACTTTTGTGATAAATTGCCAAATACGGTGCGAAAAAAATAATCTTTGAAAAATGAACCAAGCTTGGCGATATTTTAATTATTTGGCGGTAGTTCGAAAAATATCTAATTTGATAATATTAAACTATGACGATTTCATTGGGAATTTTGAAAATCCGTTAATCGCGCTGTAATTAACCTATTTAGTGTATTGCCTTTTGTTAAGGCATGGCTAAGGGTTACCGGCCTAGCAGTGGGAGGAGGTCCGTCGGTCGCAGGAATTTCTCCGACCGACGAATATCCGTTAATGCGTTAGAACCCAAAAGGAGTTAACGGATTTACATGGGACAGAATTGAAACCATTGATTTCGCAGAGCGTGGAAAATTAATTTTAAACTGCTAACCTTTAAAAGAGTAAATTTCTCGCTCTCCGTATTCGTGCGATACCATTGTGTTGTGCAAGAGGAATGTTTATATTTTTAACTTACCAACAAGTTTGAGAAGTGTTAATGATTTCGGTTTGTTTGTCCGTTCTGTTGTACACTCGTCCAGTGTAACTGCCGTATATATACACATATTTGTGCGAAATCTATATATTTTTATCTATGTACAGTAGCATGTACCCTGTTGAAAATGGTACCATTTATAGTTCTTTTACATGAGAAAAAAAATTAAATACATTGCACTCTATGGGCAGTCATTCTTGAAAACGTATTTTACAGGTATTCGATTTTTTGAAAGTAAACAAAGTTGGAATACATATTATTAAGGCTCACAAAATAATGCTCTGTATTCAAAATAGTGTCTGTATTATTAATATTTCTACTTGAACACTGAAAAGAATTTCAATGCAGTACAATCTGTGGCATTTGAGAGACCCTAATACATTTCTATCACAAGACAATGAGTATTAAATTTTTGTATTCTTCAGTTAAACGATGGAAGAAAAGAATTTAAAGCTCTTTTACAGGGTCTCATAAAATTACATTTATAGTGATAATAAAACATTATCTTATCTCCGAAATCTCGCCAGATTTAAGGAAAATATACAGCCAAATTTTGCGCAAAAGTATTGCTGTGTAGGGAAGTGTATTTTTTTTATATAATCGATGCTTTTGGCATGATTTATCTTTCTTGTTTTAATTTAACTAGGGGCCAAGGGCCCCAGACTCGCTACGCTCGCTTTTCGTATGAGACATTCGGCCCCTAATTAGGCTTATTCGTAAAAAGGACATAATTTCAACAGACAAAACCCGAAGATTGGATCTGAGCTACACATTTAGACTGAGTTACACATTGCTTGGTTCTTGCATGTTCATTGGTATATAAAAATTTAAACTTCACACTACAGTAGACCCCCTTCCCCTCATAACACGGAAGATATTTTGTTATGGGAATCCGTGTTGTACGGGTCATGAGCTATACTACACCTGGAGTGCGGACTCCGCTTATAATCGCAGGAAGAATTATTTGCACTCCTCAGAAACACAATGATACTAAATGTTGCCATTCAAATTTATATTAATTAGGAGCTAAAGCGTAATAAAATCAGAACATCTGTTTCAGCTGTATTTTTAATAATGCGACTATAATCGTCAAATAATGAAAAATCGTACATGTAAAGTTTGCGTAAAAAAAAATTGCGTACATGTAAAGTTAATAAAAGCTACGGAACAGATAGGATAGCTTGCCACCAATGGCGACTTTTCATTATTTGGCGATTTACACATCCTCACAACCTAGAATTACTGTTCATTTAAGGTTACCGGAAAACCGTTATCCATATTTTCATTTACATAATCGTTTGCAGGTTGGCGTACTTAGCTTCACGAATTATACCATCTTGTCGCGCTAGCAAATGTCCAAAGTGTACTATAACTGCTATAATGGCATAGTTAACGCCGCCAAATATTTCTACTGGTAGCAAATAATCCAGCTGGACCGAACCGGCTTTAAAATAATCTGCATTTTAATTATTTTTCATTTTCAAGATATTTGTTATTCTGTTTTGGAAAAACGAATACTCGCTAATTCTAAACTCCTGTTGTCTAAACGAACGTACTATTTGAAAATTGTCAACTTTGTGTAACACATTTTGAGTTAATTATTTCATATTATTGTAACCTATTTATAGAAAACAGGTGATGCCTATTCTACAGCTTACGAAATATTGTAACAATAGATTAAAGCTGTTGTGAACTAATGGTATTTAAATATATGTAAAATTATGTGGCATACTTTTATGTCGCATTTTTGGGACACGTTTTTCATACAATTTTCAATAAAGGGGGTGAGAGATAAAATGACATAGTCATTAATAGATGGGGAAAATCTGCACAGAAAAATGCACAATTCCAACTGAATGAAAATTTCAAAACCTTATTCTCAGGTGTATTAAGCAGACGACAAATTACGATAAATTACGCCAAGCATTAGAATCATCTCCTCAAAATCGCACAAAGCCGTTTAATTTTTAGCCAAATTAAAAAGTTGCACTTTTAGTCTCAGAAAATTTCTAAATATGTTTCTTTTGAGTATAAAACATTTCATTCCTGCTCTGATTTCCCATGCACACGATATTTTAATTTAAAAACAGCCTTACAAATAATGTAGACAAAAAAAAAATCGTTATTCTTTTATTTTTACTTCAAGAGTCTGAATCATTTAATAAACTTGCCGAATGTGGCAACCTACATAAGCTTAAATGTCGCTTTTTTTCCACTGTGGGGTTACAATTACGAAATGGCGGAAAGCAAAAATTAGCATTTGCGATACGTTTTTTATCGATATCTCCTAAAATAATTCGAATTTTGAAAAAATCGCTTCGAGGTGTGTCGGGAACTGTCATGGAAAATTTCCGTACAAAATTTGGTAGGTCTACGATCACCGTGAGACACATTCAAACAAACTAACTAACAGTTTACACATTGTTTTATTAATATAGAAGAAAAATAGTTTTTATTTTGGCGTAAAATGCGCGTAATTCTAAGTCATGTTTGTAAATTTCACGCGATTCTAGATACTTGGAAACGCTTTGTTGCAAAGGAATGAATGATTTTATGCCAAATCTGGCAACCATTCTGTTTATTTTTTCAGTTTTTTATTAATATCTTCCAAAATGATTCGATTTTCGAAATTTAACTCAGCTTAGCAGGTTCCTCGGAATTTTTCGAATCTGTGGGCACCTTAGTCGAAACTCAAATCCCCACGGTTTAGGAGGAGATAAGCTGACAAGCTTTGACAGCGACAGCGACAGCGGCCTTTACTTTTTTTTAGAATAGAGAGATACTTCTCATCATGAGATACTCTCAGCTTATATGAGAAAGCAACTATTTTTGCGTAGATGATATTACTCGTATTAAAATTTTGTCTTCTGTTATACAACATGCTAGATTAGAAATGTAATTTAAACCATATTCAGAATTAAGTGTTTTTTCAGGAATGCAAAAAGGGAATTCTTCGAAGATTTTGCACTACTAGCTCTGGATATGAAAAGGATACTGGACTTCTCTGAGCATGTCAAGGCTTGAAGACTATATATATCTCTTCAGATTTATTTTAGTTTGCAATATTGCGTTAATGCACTGCTTTTTGTATGTTGCTTTATTAGTTGTGTTTGAAATAAATTCTCCTTCAGCTTAAATTGATTGTTTGTTGTCGTTGTTATTTATTAATTTATGCATTTTCTACGAAGAGTAATATTATTTGTCCGAGCTGTTGACCAAAGGTTTATATCTTCAAATTAAAGTTTCTGATCAAAAATCATTTTTAAAGTATTTTAGTGATAATTTTGGGTCTGATTAGTTTTGGAAATAGAAATGTGGGTTACGGCCAATTATCTACTGTAGGGATCTAGGCAGGGGTGGGATTGCCTTCATTGGAGGACTTTCTAAGGGGTCCTAACCCATATTTATGCGAGTGAAGTTTCGGAGAAAACCATGGAAAACTCCAAATGGTTAGGTCGGCGGATGCGACCTGATTTCGAAGTAGGCACCTTTCGTCTCCTAGTTCAAAGCGGTAGCGCTTTGCCACTGGTGGCATATATGAACAGTTTTGGATATGAACAGTTAAGTACATGGTTCAACGTTTCTCCGCCGAAAGGCTGCAGCTAATTTAGCTCCATTGTATGGTGAAATGTTGAGCTACTTCTATTAAAAGTGTGGATTATGAAAGTATTGCAGTAGATGCTGGAAGGTATACACCCCCCCCCCCACCCACACACAATCAATTCACTTTTTTGTTTGTATCAAAGAGCCACTCTACTAGTAACCGGTTTTCAAGGTTGATATTTTGGGGAAATTCACAGAGGACCGTTCAAAAGACAGCTAAATTTTCGAAGGTGCCTCAAACTAGATCCCAAACAGACCCGCAGATGTTTTCTTAGCCAACGAACTTCACAACCTAAAAATAGATTGTTTCGATACATTTTCTATGACTTATCACATTGACCAGATGACACCAGTATTCGTGCATGATCACTGGATCATTCACATATACCATCCGTAACATGCATTAAAATTATACATATTGAATTCATCGTAAACTAATGTTTCTTCTCATTTTATTTTAACAAGCTGAAGTACCCGTTGTTGACGGGTTAATACGTAATGTAAATTTTCAAAGAGCTTGAATCTTCGTCAGCATTATAGACGTATAAAGAATGGAGATACTATATTAGCAATAGTATAGAAATAAAAATTATATCTTCTGTGTTATTTTGGGAGTAACAAAGTGATCTATAAATTTGCATATTATAGAGAGCTTTTTCTATTAAAAAAAAATAAACTTTATTCTGGTTGAATGAGTTTTTTAAGCTAAGGGGTCGTTCCTAACCTGTAACTAACTGTTTTGTTTGATTCACTTTAGATAGTTTAACGTTATTCCCAGAAAATATTCTGCGCAAATTAACATTTTAAAAATTTATTTAATTGTTCAAAAAATTCCGATTTATATTGCTTTAACCGTTGCTGATCATGTTGTAAACTTCATTGCATTTGCTTAATCCATTTTTAAGGAATGCGAGAACAAACATTAATACGATTTTTTAAAAATCCCAAAATATGTGATATATCTGGAGTTCAAATTAACTTGCACCCCAATTTTATTCAATTCCATTCCCATTTTTCAGGAATAGCGCAAACATATACTGAATTTTATAGAAAATCTCAAAATCTATAAAAATAATTAAAATGCTTTGACGCAAAGAGTTCAAGTGACCACCAGGAACAATACCAAATTTTATTTCACTCGCTTCAGTAGTTTATTTGTAATCGATAAATATTTTCATATTTTGAACAATTTTTGCAAAATGTGAAAATCTAATCAAAATTTTTAAACAATTCGACACCCATAGTTTTAGTAGAGCGACCACCTAATCATGTCACTCAATTTTATTTCATTTGTTTTAGTCGTTATGACGTGATGCGCGAACAAAAATTTACGAAGTTAGTTTCTAACTTCGTAAATTTTTGTTTCGATTAGACTTTCACAAAATTTCAAAATCTAATCAAGATTTTTAAAAAATCTGACTCGTATATTTTAAGTTGAGTGTCCACCTATTATGTCACCAAATTTCATATCATTCGCTTTAGTTGTTATTACGTGATGCGCGAACGAAAATTCAAACAGTTTGAAACGATTTTCGTAAAATCTCAAAATCTAATCAAAATGTTTAAAATTTCGACAGATATAATTTGAAATGAGTGACCACCTAACATCTTGCCAAATTTCACTTTATTTGTTTCAGTCGTTTCACTTTGATGCACGAACAAAAAAAGCGTCACGGACAGAATAACAGACAGACAAACGTTTTTTTAAGGATCGTACTGAATTCCCAAGCGTTTGAAAGGGGTAGAAATCGCAAAATTTTTGAATTTCAAGTAATGTACAAATAAACGTCTATATAGATATGGGAAAACCATCTATGGGCACAGTCACAATGCAGACGAAATTATTGATTAAGATAAATCTGGCTGAACAATTTGCAAAAGTGTCGAGTGATAACACAGTTCTACATAATCAGAACTATTTTTACATAGTGAGTTTTCTCAGTGAAATGAATTACAATATAAACAACTGCGGAAACTTTTGTTAGTAAATACCAATAATTTCAATTATTCTTTAAGTACAAATTTCGCGAAAAATATAGTGAACAATATATGATACGTATTATTTATAGATTTAATTGCTAGTGTTTTCTAATTGCACGTGAAGAAATAGCTTATGAAAATTAACGACACATTATTACAAAAAAAAAATCAAGATCAATAAAACATTACCAAGGAAAAATATCTTAATATTTAAAGGGATCAATATAAAACTACTCAAGAATTCAGCTTTATTTTGCAAGAAAAAAAATACTAGAGATAGTTTCAATAATAAAAGATGCCAGAAAAATGCTCAAGAATGAGTGGCTCTTAAATTACTCCGGACAGATAATGTATGTTCGAGCATTAATGAAAGAAGCCAAAAAATGCGTGTGCAGTTATTAAAACCGTGTTTTCCTTTGCGTGTCTCCTATGTTATTAAGACCCGTCATAAATATTGTTATCAGAAGTTCATTTAAAAATATTAGTTTTAAAAGACTATGATTGTTGCTATGTAGGTTTTAACAATGCAAAGTATAATGCATTATATTTTTTTGTCAGTAATAATCGTAATTACTTTAAAAACGGTGATATTTTCTTATTACCGTTATCAAATAAGTTTTTTAAATGTGTCTATTTATTAATTACCATTGTAATTTTCTTGATTTTTAATGAATTTTTAACTATACTACTTTATTTAGAGATAAGAAGAAAAGTTTTATCATTTTTTGATTAGTGTGTACTTGGGACACACATTAAGATGCCTGCATACTTCAGAACTTTAATTTTATGTTGTATGATTATTCATCTAATGAATTTTTCTTATATCTGGAAGTCTATTATTACGTGTAGTGGTACGCTGTTAGGGCTGTGACATAGTGAGGTATGTTTGTCTTCAGATTGATTTTTTGGTTGCCCAATTCATATTTTGAAAATGATTAACTTTTTGTAGTTTGTCTCCCTGTCTCTTTCATGGATGTATAGTTATTCATTTTAATACAAATTATTTGAATTTGTTGTTTTAAAAATGCAAACATTACCTCCCAACAGTTTTCCAAAACAATCCCTCTCCCCTCATGAGAACGTACTCTTATAGATAGACCCACAATTTAAAAACCATTTATTAAGACCCAACTGTTCAAACGAGATTATAATGTTATCGTCGTTAGCAATAAATAACTAAAAGCAGAAAAGCTGAATATGCAGGTGAATGTGATTATGTCCTTTACTTGAAAATTTTAATATTTAATATCTTGCTCGGCATCTAATTTAATTTAAGAAATGCATTTTGATCATAGATGTTATATTAAATTTTAAGAGAGTTTCAGCTTTGTTTTATGCTAAATCAACTTAAACAAGTTAAATCGAGTTAAATAGAGTTAACTAGTTAATTAGAGATTTTTGTTAGATTTTCGTTATATATAACAAGGAATTCATTGCAAACACTTTATTAATTTCTGAAAAATTCTTCCAGCATTTAGTTATGACTTGTCAATCTCGTTGTGAAAACAACTCATGAGTGTCAGAGAGCGCTTGCCCGAAGTCGAGAAAGCAGTATGTGCAGTATTTTGGCTGTTTTCTATAGCTGTGTCGTATTGGCTGTTTGTAGTTCCTATTATATTGGAACAGACAGATGTTGCTCGACTGTGGATCCACTTCACTGTAGATTTTATATTTCATTGCCCTTATTGTACGCGATTTAAAGTTTTAAAAATGTTTCTGTTCAACTGAAAGTTTTCTCGTAAAATCTGATTGTGAATTGCACTGTGTGGACCGTTTCTTGAGTTTCTTACACAAATAAAGATTGTTTTTCTAGAAACTAATAAATTCTCAGATAAATACTCTTTAAGAACCCGCTAACTCCGTGAAAAATACTTAAATAGACAAGTAAATAATTTTAATGTTATTATAAAATTTTCGATTTAAATATACATCCGGAAACACATGAAACGTTTAAAAATTGTATACATAATTAATATATTTTTTTAACTCAAACACTTTTTCTTAGGTATTTCGATCATATTTCATTTAAAATGGAAAAATTAAATATATTTGTAAACTTTTTATAAAAATCACGAGGAGGGAAAATAAACTATTTAATTTAGTATTATCCACTTACATAATAAGCTAACGTATTAGAAACCCCAAATCGGCAATATTTTCACTCTGCAAATCGCAAGAGCCAGATGTAAACATTAGTGCAATAATAACAACGTATGTGTAAAAACCCAAATTAACACTTCAGCGACGTCAAATGGAGCAAGCATATGTCACGCAGTAGACAGATTGCAAAATAACAATAATGGATACACAAGAATGCAAGATCTTTCGGACATTTCACAACTTTAAAATATCGGATTTACAATACATGGCACATTGATCGCCCATCTAAAAAAATATCACTATGCATTGGACTAAAGCACATTTTATCCATTTTCTGTTTCAACATCGGCTTTTATGATGGCATCCAAAATGTATAGCAACCCTAAACTACATAAATTTAATGACAAATACAATAAAACCTCGACACAACGATGCTTAAGGGACCTAATAAAATTATCGTTCTGGAGGGATGTATCTTTTTGCCGTGGAGAGATTCTATCGTACGGAAAATTCGGGGGACATCAAAATATTATCATTATAGAGTGATTTATCGTTGAATAGAATATCATTATAACGAGGTTTTACTGTACTGTAAAACAAACAAACATGATTTTCGTTGAAATGAGTCCAGAAATTTAGTCAACACTGCACTGAGTATAAAGAACTTTAAGGTATATGGGGCAGCGAAGCTGGCAGCCTTGGCGACTAGTATGTTTAAAAATTTTTAACTTTTTCATATATTATATTTTCATTTGAATGCGCATGTGTATAGTAATTAATTGATTTGGGGTCTTAAAGACGTATGTAGTGAATCCACGGAAAAGGGATATTACCGAACATTAAAGGAGAAGATACAGGGATTAGATAGACGGCAGTAACGGGTAGTCATTTAGAATCATTGCTGTTACTAGAGCATTTATTTATATCATAAAAACCCTCAGATTTTTCTTATATTGCTAATGAGGACTAATTAAGCCTTTAGAGTAATCATACTTTACACTTAAAAAAAGTTTTCAGACAGTAATATGTTTAAAATGAACATGTGTTACACTTTTTATTCAAAACAATTTCAGGGTCAAAGACTAATATTAATAAAGAAAGTAAACAAACGAATGATCTCTGTAAAAGCAGCGAATGATAGATTTAAACATTGCCGAATTTCATTTCCTTCCGTGCCAAAATATGTTGATAAATATTGCATGCAAGCTCTTTTGAGCATTTACATTATACAGTTGCAATAAAAGAAAATCTACGTTATAATGCTTCCTATGCTGGTTACACTAGTTGTACACTAAGCAAGTAATGCAATACTTTGTTTTTTGAACTGTTTAGAGTTTAATGCTCAACAGACCAAACTATTTACATGTTAGTCCGTCGAGTATTCGGCTATATTTCTTAACTATGAGATTTAGTGCCAATAGTGGACTAGAACATCTTTTTGATTGCCAGATTAGATCCAAATCTGCATAAAATTCGAAAAAAAAGTAAATGAAAGCCATAAATTTTCAGTATGTGATTACCTGACAGAATATCAATTTTGGTGTTCACTAATGAACTCCTGAGAGACTAAGCGCAGGTTATGTCACAATTCCCTCCCCGGTTTAGAAGGCTTATAAAAAGAAATATTTTACGAATGCAGTAACAAAATTGAAATTACTTTAGAAAGAAACATTACAGGTTTTGTTTCACAAATAACGAGCTTCCTTGTCTCGGATTGGACGAGGTTCTGACGGCGATAATTGCCTTCTTCCGTGACCATCTCGCTCTCCGGACCTAACTCTATATTCGATTATTTTTTATGCATGGTGTGTTCCATAAAGGATCGTTGTTCGTGCCCCCTATACCACCTAATTTATAAGATTTACGTCAAAGGATCACAATCACTTTCGCTACCGTTGATCGTGACTCGTTAAAGCGAGTGTGGAAAGAATTTGACTTTAGACATGATATTTGCCGCATCACGAAAGGTTCACACATTGAACATCGGTGAAACAAACCTTCTAACGTTTCTTTCACCAGTAAAGTCAACCTTGTTGCTGCGTCGGTAATATATTTTGTTATAAGCCTTCCAAATCCTTCCAGAAAGGGACACTGATTTGAAATTTAAAAGTGAATTTATTTTTAATGCATAGATTAATATTGAAGGCTAAGCACCAACTACAAAACTAAAGTTCTCAAAACGGATCCGGAAATATTGCCACACATGCGAAGGATTAAAATGCAAAGTAGCTAGAATCACTTTTAAAATGCGAATATTTTTAAGTGCCGCCAGTAAGTAAATGTTCTGTTTCTTTCATAATATGTTTTTATTTTCCTGCTTTAAAAGAATTGATTTCAGCTATTATTGGATTGTTTAATTTAATAACTTAAGTGGCAGAATGGATTTTGTTACAACGATAATTGTAATCCTAAAAATATAAGGTGAAGTTAATATTTATTTTAAGTGGGCAGTAATGAAATGCATTTAGTGTAATAGTCGTCAGTGAAAGTAAAAATTATTTTGCTGATGAAATATTTGTCTTTACTTGCTGAGATAGTATAAATCCCCAACCGTGAAAATTGACTTAGCCCCACTGGCAATTTTGCTCGGGCCATCATCGGCCGGCTACGTGGCCAGTGTTAACCTGAGCAAAATTGCTAGTAAAGTCACGACAGATTGTCTGATGCCCCCATTTTGTTAATTATTATAATATCCATCCTTATGATATCCAGTCAGGAGTTCAACCTCTAAGAAATTTTGATTTTTGTTAATTGGATGTCAAAAATTAAACTTTTTTGCGACAAATTCTACCTTTTCCACTTTTTGCCTCCCACACCGATTTTTTTTTAAATTTTCGCTATTTGTCTGCCTATATTTTTATATTTTGATACATATGATGGTTATACGAAAAATATTTTTAATTTTCGAATTTTAAAAATGTCTTGAATCAGTTTTATAATCTATTGGTTCAAATATTTTGATTAATTCGTTCGTCACTAAACAACGGTGTCTGCTGTAATGGGCAGCCGCCTTGTAAGCTGTAAGAAGAAAGGTGTGTTTTTATTAACACGTGTAATTTTAGAAGAACAAAAGCATGAAAAGAGGGAAGAATACATATTTATTCTTATTAAATCCGTTTATTAAATATTTAAGAAATTACAGGTCTGTGGAGAGAGAAAGTCACAGGAATTTAGCAGCACTGCTAGGCAGAGCGCGACTAAATCACAAGGTCTGGGGTCTGGGACAGACGTTTGTTATGGAGGCCCCATTTCATAAAATGTCATTCCTACAACAGTCCCTCAAATGGGTATTTGAGTGCTAGGCAAATTTCATGTATAGGTTTATTTTAAATAAAAAGTACATTTTGCAATAGCTACTCAATAATAGCTACTCATATTTCTTTAAATGTAATAGTTATACAAGTATACAAAGCACAAAATTGGCTTACACTCGAATACAGAAATGAGTACGTAATGAGCTCTGTAATAAGAGCTCTAATCACAGGACCGTGCGTTTGATGACTAATGATGACTAATAGGACAACTACTTGAGTCTAACTACTCCTGAACTACTTAGAAAATTCTTAGCTCCCTGTAGAAGAAATTGATTTCCTTTTGCAACAATGGAAAATGGAGATTAACATAAAATAAACTGTTATTCTCCTGTCTGTGTGTCTTGATTTTATGGATTTTGGGGGCTTAGGTACTTCTGTTTTACAGCATTTTTTAAAAATCTCAAATCCAGATTAGATCGATAGCGGCAGTACCTGCCAAGGGTGTTCATTTTTACCTCATTAGGGAGACGAAAGATGGTAGCACTACTACTTATAAGTGGCGCTTCTTAATTTTGAAGCAAATACCAAGCAGTTTTGCCACCCCGATAGGCACCGTTTTGTAAGGGAACTTGGAGGACATAGCGAACACGACGTATTGAACGTGCCTCAGTCGTCATTAGCAAACACGGTGATCTTTGGTTTGTCCCAGGATCGAACGCATAACATTTCGGCTGCGAGACCGACGCCTCTCCCAACTGGGCTACCGCGGCTCTGTAATCCTCCTAAAAATCTCCGCAGAAATCAGCATTCAGTTATGTTCCTAATGACAGGCAAGATATATCAGCATTAATGTTAATAAAAACCTTTATCAAAACACTGATAAAAATGGTACTTATATGATCATTTGGGACGTTACAAAAGGGCCTGACAAAATTATGACATTCATCAGATTTAACTCAGAATGTCTCTTTGTCTTACCTGATTACCTAAAAACCGTAAGAATAATACAGTAACTTTTTTAGATAATTGTTGAAATTTAAGCACAATAAGGTTTCTACAAACAACAATTTTCTAACCCCTTCTTATATTCTTATAGGGTTATTTCTTGATTAAGGGGTTCTTCTTTATTTGGGGCCCACAACGGCTTCCTGCCTGCGCTACTTTAATCAGGCTCTGCTGACAGGAAATATAACTTTGAAACTATCTTCCGCAGGATTCAGCATAAGAATCAAAAACTAAGAACTGCAATACTTCTTTATACGGTACCTTGTTAATGGAGTAGGGAAGGGACATTCAACAAAGGTCGAAGTTACTATAAATGATAGGAATTACGGTTCCTGCAGTAATGGGGGTGGGCGGATGAAGAAGGGTTACTCTCTATTAGCACGTATAACTCGAGAAGAACAAAGAGACGCAGATCAGAATTAGATGTTTCTTTTAGCTAGGGTACAATAGAAATTTTCTTATAGGAAAAACACCTTTCTGTGTTTGCATCGAAAAAGGAATCCATCTGTGTTATTTTGCCATACTTTGAATGGCATGTCCCAGCAAATAGAGTTGTACTTTTATAAAAAACATAATGTAACTTTTGGAGAGACTTTAAGAGAATGGAAAATCGACAGGATGTTACCGACATTAAAGTTGTATGCAAGCTGTGATCTGCTGTCTTATATAGGGAAAACTTATGGAGCAGTTATAAAAGATTTAGTAAAAATTTGAATATAGTGGTAGTTTGAATTGCGTTCCTCAACTCTTGAGTAAATTGTTGGGATCGATTTCTGTGTTTAATTTTTTTTTTTTATGAGAGACTTTTTTTACAACGTGCATGATACATATTTTGTAAAGGAAAATTCATATTATTATTAAAACAGCTTAGCCAGTGTCGAGTACTGTCAGTTACGAGTGCAGAGTTTTTTCAAGGATTTAGTTGGTGTTTTTAGGTAAAAACTGTGTTTCACGGTTTTGCTTTTGCTTTACCAAGGTTGCCCTCAGAAGGTTAATGTTTTAATTATCTGCTTGTTTTTAAAGCGCTGGAAGCTTGCTCTATAGTCTAAGAATAGTTTCAATTCTCAAGCACAAACATGTTAAATTTAGTCAGAATTAATTTTAATCACTTAAACTTACTTTTTTTCTTTTCTTTTTTTCTTTTTTCTTTATTTATTCATATATTTTTTGCGAAGCCATCCTGAATAAACCAGCTATTATTAGGTAGTGCAAGTTATATATATATACCTTTTAAGAAGTGAGAGGGGAAGACGTATTCCTTTTAAAAAGTGATAGGGGATCCAAAATGCTACAATTTTCATACCCATATGTATGGCCAAAAATAATTGTTTTCCAGAAAGTTGAATCTTAAACTTTTATCTTGAATAACACAAAATTTGACATTCAAGAGCAAATTTTTAAAAATCTGCTTTATAAATGGATTTCATTTTCATTTATTTTAATAGGTGAAATTCTAATTAAGCTATCATAATAAAAAAAATACAAAACTACTTTAAAATTTCAATTTACGAGCGATTACATGCACATTTTAATTTTTAATTCACATGTTTCTTTTCAAAAGATTGTATTTTTTGGAATAAATAACGCAGTAGTATGCAGACAAATTACAAATAAAATTTCTCGTCTTAATCGGCTATCCAAAAATGTACTAATGTGAATCCAAAGATATGTAATTTGTGAAGGAATGCAGCCCGGTTCAGTATTTTTGATCGTTAGTGAACCGTTTCAAGTTATCACTATTTTTTAGATTTATTCTCATAACTTACACAATAACAAGCTAACGTAGTCATGAAAAAGTAAAAAAAAAAAAACCTCAATATTTTTATTCACGCACTTTAAATGTATTTTTTTCCATTTATTTATTGACATTTTCCTTTCCAAAATGTTGTTTACCTCTAAAAATACAATTGAAGTAAGCGTACAAATTAGAAATACAATTTTTCCCATTAATCAGCTTTCCAAAAATGTATTAATGTCCATCTAAAGACATGTAATTCATAAAGAAAAGCGAGCTTTACATAAAAGGTAAAAACATCAAAGAAGACACCAATCAAGGTATCACTGTTTTATGTGCTTAAAATCTTAACCACACCAGATTTTGAATGATAGATGACTAGTTGTCATGTTAGTTTCAATTCTGCGTCGAGTAAGCTCGTTTTATTTTATTTATTTATTTATTTATTTTTTGTTTTGTTTTGTTATCTCCCTATTCAACTTAGCAAGCATACGTAACGCATAGTCGAAACTAATTAACGCGACGACACAGCACAAAGCCATTTGAGACTCAGAATCTTGTGTGGATAAGATTTTAAGTATCTTAAAATAGTGCTAACTTGACCAACCATCCTAAATAATGAACGTTGTCTCCTTTGGCGTTTTTACCTAAACTATGTAAAAGTTTCCTTTCTTTATGAATTACATGTCTTTACATAGGCATTAATATGCTTTTGGATAGTTGATTATTGGGAAAAATTTTAATTGTAATTTGTACGCTTACTGCAATGTTATTTTTTGAGATAAACAGCATTTTTTCAAAGGAAATTATACATAAACCAAAAATACATTTAAAGCTCGTGAATTAAAATGTTGAAGTGTTTTTGTAAATTCTCATGATTACATTAGCTTATTTAGAGTGCCAGCTATGAAAAAAAAATTAAGAAACCGGTGTAAGGATTGATTGGCCAACTGTCCTAAAGAACGAACGGGGATGCATCCTTCGGCGTTTTTATCTGAACTAAGTAAAACTCACCTTTTTGACAAATTACATGTCATTGGATTGGGATTAATATATATTTGGATAGCTGATTAATGCGAGAAATTTTATTTGTATTTTTTCCTCATACTGCTGTGTTATTTATTTCAAAAAATACAATCTTTTTAAAGGAAATGTGAATTAAAAATTTAAAAAATACATGTAACGGCTCATAAATTCAGTTTTTAAGGTAGTTTAGTATTTTTATGATTATGTTAGTTTAATTAAAGTTTTAGATATGAAAATTAATTAATCCATCTTGAAATCCATCTTGAAAGCAGATTTTTTTTTAAATTTTGCATATGAATGTTAGTTTTTGGGTTATTTAAGAAAAATGTTTAAATTTTAATTTTCTCGAAAACTATTGATTTTAGCCCGTAGATATGGGGGTGAATGTTGTAGCATTTTGGATCCCCTATCACTTTTTAAAACTAATACGTCGCGTTACCAATAACTTCGTATGTATGTATCTTGCAACTGAAAGAAATATCTGACAGCAACAAAAAATGTCTCAAAAGCTGAATGACTTACATAGTTACAAATTGTTCCCTAAGCACTCGATGAAGCAATTTATTTCTTCAAAACAAACTTCAACAAACAAATAAAAGTTTGTACGAAGTTCTCAGTAAATCATGGATTTAAAAGGAATTCTGTATAATGGAGTTTGATGTACAGTTCGCAAACCGAAGAAAAAATTAATATTTAAACACTATATTAGCAGTTCTCACTGAAAATAGAGTATTTTATAGTTTTTTGCTTGTTTGTTGAAAAACAGAAATAAACCCTGAATATGCACCTAAACAGTTTTGTTTTGAGACAGTTACAGCCAGAAATATCATCCACACTTGAATTTTAATTAGGGCAAGGTATTTTTTGAAATTCAAGCTTTATATGTATTTATTTGCAGCTATTCAAAGTTATTTAACTTAGTATTTCTTACTATTTTAAACACAGTTCAATACACATTTTTTTAAAATTAACAGAATTTTATGAAGAATACAAAAAATGCTGAAATCATTTCCATTATTTCGAAAAATGTAAGAGAAATATTTTTTATTTCACTTATTGCATCACTTGCTAGAAACGTATGTGTTTTAAAAAGTGTAATTAACGTTTGAGTGCCATTAAATGTTTTAAGATATTAGAAGTTTTACTATGGTCTTCCTAGAAAAGTATTTATCAGATTTTCATTCACCGCTCCAAATTCCAAACTGTTTCGAAAATCGCACTTACTGAATCATTAATTAAGAGTTTCTAAGCAATAAAGTTTCGCAAAGTAATTAGATTTGAATTCTTTTTAGAGTTTTACTTCTGGGAAAAGGTATAATTTGTAAAACTTTTCATGGTGTTTCATGATTTATGATTACGTGAATTTGAAGAATTTCAGCACTACTCGGAGTAATATGTTAGCATTTATAACCCAACAACGTAATTTTAAATGACAGAATTCAGTGAATATGAGTAATTTACATTTTGGAATGTGATTAAGAAGAATAATGATAAATTTACTTTGTATCTTTGACTTATGAACAAAATCTACCACAGCATAAACTCTTCTCTTAGCTTCGTTATTTATTGTGCATGGGTATTCTAATTGTGGTACCCAGATTTATGGGATGCATTTTAAAACGAATTAATAAATTAGATATCAGTTTTCTTGCAAACCTGTGTGTTCCAATAATTGTAGTTTTAGTTATGGAGTTTTAATTTTATTGACAGTGAAAAAATTAATTTAGTTGATTTCACATTGCGTTAAAACTTATTACTTTTCTAATGCACTGTTGAAAAAGTAGCGTTATCTTACATTCTTAAAATTTAAACTTTGCATACTCTATTATTTAATTCCATATTATGCGTTGAATGGTTTCTGTTCTGTAATTCAGAATTAGTTGTATATGACAAATTTACTTTGTATCTTCAAATTGTTATGAATAAAATTGAATTCTTCTAATTTATTGCGCATGGGTATTCTAACTGTGCTACAGAGCTATAAGGATGCTTTTTTTTGAATGACTTTAGATATCACTCTTGTTCCGAAGGTGTGTTCCAATACTTATAATTGATTAGCAAGTTCAATTATACATTTCATTCACGATGAAAAAGTTAGTTTAGAGTACTTTGCATTGCGTTATAACTTATTACTTTTTTTAATCCACTATTGAAAAAGCAACGTTAACGTACATTCAAGAAATGTTACAAGTTTTATTTCACAAGGGTCCAATATGTGAAACTTTCGTGACAGCGACGGATTAATGCAATTTTGTTGGGAGTGGGGGTGGAGGGGAAGGGCAGTTAGTTTGTTGGTGGGGGGCGGTTAGTTAGAATATTGTGACATTTGTACATTCGTGACACAAAACTTGTAATGTTTCTTTCCCCAGGAAAGTCAACTTTGTTGCTATATTGGCAAAGTAATTTTTTATAAGCCTTCCAAATCTGGGAGGGAATTGTGACATGTTGAGTGTACGGAGGGAAGAATTTGACTTTAGACGTGATAGCGTCCGCATCCCGAAACAAGGAGGAATTATAGGTGGGAGGGGCGACCGCTTCAATTGAGAAAAAAGAAATTAATGTAAAAGATCCTATTTTAGTTCCATAAAATGGATGTATACGTCAATCTTCTAACTAACCGCCCCACCGACAAAGTAATTGCTCCCTGACCCCCGATAAAGTTGCATTAATCAGTCAATGTCACAAAAGGTTTACATATTGCACTTTTGTGATATAAAACGTGTAACATTTCTTTCTCCAATAAGGTCAACTTTGCTGCTGTATTGGTAATATATATGTTTTATAAGCCTTCCAAACCCACGAAGGAATTGTGACATACCCTGTATTTTTGAGAATGATCCTTACACAAAATCTTGGGATAGTCTTAGTAAAGGAATCTTAATTAGATTGTTTTGATTACTTTTACATTTGAACTCATTTAAAACGCATTCTGAAAGTTTGACATGCGTAGTTTTCATTTTAATAATAGCATGAGTTACATGACACACAATCAGATTATGCAGCAAAATTTTTACATCTTTTAACCTGCACAAAAGAAAATAAGAAGGGTGATTTTCTGTTTTTCAGTGTTAAGGTACATATTACATTTCAATTAATTTCATAGCACGTTTTTTTGTACTTACAGTTTATAATTTGAAAAGAAAAATTAAATAGATGCGACGCTGGAGATTCTGTACTTTAATCAGTGTTGCCTTACCACATTGGTTTTTGAATAGCACCACTCTCATTTGGTTAGCGCATGAGCAGTATTGGACCTTTAGCGTAGATAAGACCAATGAGCAGAAGGACAGAACTGCAGTACGGAAAGCAATGCAGTTGAATCACTGCGCAACTGTAAACGGCAAAGTGATCAGTTCATGAATAGTTTGACCAAAAATTAGCTTTGATCATTAATAACTGTAAATAAATTAGTTTAGCGTTTGACCAAAAATTAGATTATTAGACGACGTCGCTTAATATTGACTTCATCTCTTGCATTTTTTTTCCCCCTTATCGCTTAACACTGGCAAACGTTCTTGATGGCATTACTCTGAACTTTCTTTAATGTATTAATGTATGTTATTCAGTTGTGTAAATCATACTGTCACCTTTGTAAAGTTACATAAGCAAACATTTTCTGTTTAGATTCAAT
This sequence comes from Cheiracanthium punctorium, assembly GCA_038373885.1. NCBI lineage: Eukaryota > Metazoa > Arthropoda > Arachnida > Araneae > Cheiracanthiidae > Cheiracanthium > Cheiracanthium punctorium. The sequence continues at coordinate 643,079 of JAWZYV010012308.1, read as the reverse complement.
GAAAAATGAGAAGGAAGTTGTTTAATTTATCATGTTCTTTTTTTAATTTTTTTTTTTTTTTTGCCAAGTTAAAAATGAAAATCTATGTAGCCTGTTGGATTGATAAACTAAAAAAAAAGGAAATAATTTGAAAGATGAAATATACATCGCCGAAAAGAACCCATTTAAAGTAATTGAAGCACTCCGTTGAAAAGGCTCCTGTCTTTTACGTTAAGTCATTGTGATAAATGGGAATATTCCTTAAAGCATGACTTAACAAAATGAATGTAAGGTTCTCTTACTTGAGTACACGTAGGACTTCTGAAACTTTTTTTTTTGCTTTTTATGTTTGGAATAACGTTTGAAAAATATACCTTTTAGAATTGTCATTTTTTTTTTCTTTTGTTATTTCTGTTATTTTTTTCCACTTTCATATTTTAAAATGTAATTAACAAAGAATTTTTACTTCATACGTATCCTTTCAGACCGGTAGCTTGGTGCGTCGAACTCGTATCCGAAAGGTTGCGGGTTCAATCCTGGGACAACCCAAAGACCGCCGTGCTCGATAAAGGCGACTGGGGCACGTTAAATACGTTGTGTTCGCAATGTCCTCCAAGTTTCCAAACAAAACGATACCTCTGGGGGTAGCAAAACTAAGCCTTGGAGTCTTCTGCTTGGTATTTGCTTCAAAATTAAGAAGCCTCGCAAGCGATTGGTAGTGCTGCCACCTATCGACTTCCAAATGAGGTAGAGATGAACTCTTCCGGAGTTAGTGGTAGAAATTAACACCCTTGGCAAGTAGTGCCACTATCGATGTAATCTGGATTTGGGGTTGGTGCAAAATGTTGTAAATCCATGGAAAACAAAACAAGCAAGATAGACAAGGCACTGTCCCCCAACCCCCCTAGGAAAGGGTGTGCAAGTGCGTTTTGTGTTGGCCATAAAACGCACACAAAAAAACCCGTTTACCAGAGTTACTTTTCATAACAAAAATTGGTGTAATACTATATGAAAAAATAGCTCATGTTAATGTTCATTTACCTAGTTGAGCCAACGCTAAGTACACCGGTTATTTTTCTAGTACATCATAAGTTGTGGGCAAGTTAGATTCAATCCAAAAATGGGAATCCCTATTTTGAAGTATATTTAGTCACATGGATGCGAGAAAAAACATTGGCAGATGATCTAAAATGACAGTAAACTGACTTTAGCATCTGAGCTTGTTTTGGTGGCAAAGAAAAATATTGACTTCGGCTATATCTGCGTTTTGGCTTGTGATTAGAGAAACTTTTATTCGCAGTCACAAAATACAAACTCCTCTGAAATTAAAATGGTTTCGAGCTTCTTTGGTGAATCGATAAAGGTTCAATTATGAGATATCCCAAAACTTATTCAGTGGTCCTGCTGGTTAATACACAATGGAAGCCAAATGCATTTGCTAAAGGAATAAACTTTTATGGTTTCTGCAAAACTTTATAAATATTGTAATGATGATTCTAATAACTAGATCTAAATTTGGATTTTTGTACAGCAGAATAAAATAAATAAATGTAATAATTTTTAAAAATTCAATATCGAAATTGGTGCTTTATTGGAATTCTAGTCATATTTGATTAGCCATTTTAGGCTAAAAATTTCCCGGGTCACTTAGTGTATGAATTCAATTGGTTAATCTTCTTAAATTGTAATTAAAAACAGATTATGGACTTCAGATGGGGTAAATGTTAGTATAACGTACGGAAACCTATTAAATTTAATTAAATTAATGTATCAAATTGAAAGTTTTTGTGTAAGAGTTTTATTCAGAAGTTAGTGTTTAAAAAACTGGCTATAGAACATATATACTATACACGATTTCTTTTTTTATAGTAAAATATTTCCTATTTTTTAATTGCTAGAAGATCATTACACTTTTAAATCTGAAACAAAAGATATTAAATTACTTATTTTCATACATGAACTTACATTTTTATTTTGTTTAGTTAATTTTTAACTAGTAATTTATTTAATTACTATATATCCTTTGCTGGTAAATATTGTAAACACATAGAAGAATATTGTGATATATGTATATCGTAACATTTCAGTCACATAAAGTGGTCTAAAATATTGTGAGCAGTGTATTGAAATTTCCCGAATAGTCAAATAACATCTTCAAAAATAGGAATGTAAACAATTTGACAGAAATCATAAGCAGGTACCTCAAAGCGATGATTGATGGAGCGAAATATATTTTCTGCTTGTCATAAAATTATGATTGATGACGCTCAATTTCTCTGAGTTCAGAAAAATTAACTCCATAAATATTCTCTGAATTTTTAATAACGAAAATGCCTTCCAAAAAAAGTTACTTTGAATGTAGAAAATTATTAGACCATAGACTACGGTATGCTTTATAATGTGAACTTCATACTGAAATGTGAAAGAGGTAGTAAAAGTACATTTGACACTTATCAATACGATTGGTATATTTAAAGAAAAATAATTACTTTCAAGTCTGTAAGTATTAGTAACACAATATCCCTCTTTTATGTATTGTTAATTATTTAACACGGTTAAAATAAGTATAATTTTCCTGAACGCATGAATAAGATAAAAACCAAAATATAAAATGTTAGTGTAAGTATGAAACATAAATTTTAACTCATGTCATGTACGCATTTTTAGTCTAAAATCTTTTTACTGTAAGGTACGTTTATTTTTTAAATTAATTATTATATTTTTACTATTTCCATTTTTAAATTTAATAAATGAATGAATAAATAAATAATAATTCTTAAAATCTTTGAAATATTAATAAATGCCAATTACTCTCATATATATACATATTTACCCTACTTCCTTGTTACTTGTAATGCATTATTATTCCCGAGAATATTGTAACAAGAATATATTTTAGAGGCCTATTTAATGATAATGCCAAACACTCCAGCTCCATTGCAAGCCTTTTCACGGAACATAGAATTTTTCTTTATCACACGCAGTAAGCAAGTTTAGAGGCTCCTGGGGAATTTCGCCGAAGCACCTCAAGAGTCCGTTGTGTGCCTGGGGCTGGCAAGAGAAAAATCCATCTTTTGGAACCTTATTTCCAGTGTTTAGTATTTTCATCTTTTTGTAGGAAACCAGGGATTTGAATTTCGTTTTTAGTCTTTCTTCAGAAGCAGAGCTGGTTTGGGATCAACTATTTTCCCGTGAACATTTCAAGGTGTTTTGAAAGATAAAGGATGTTACTCTTGTGAATGGATAAATCTGAGACCACTTATTCCTTTATTACAGAATTATATACCCATATTCATCTACACAACATTTTTATTCATCTAGAGAAAAGTGGATGAAAGTCTATCTTAATAAAATGCACCTTTTTTGTTTGTTAGGTAAGGTTACTATTTAAAAAACGGTATTTTCATTTAAAGAAGTATGATAAACTGACCAGTAAATGAGTAATAAATCATAATTCATGCTTTGCAAAATCATAATATATATATTTTTAAAGTAACATTTTATTTATCTGTATAAACACATTTTTTAAAAAAATGAAGTTTATGTAAAAAATGTCAGAGCTTACAATTCATTGTATTAGGTTATTCGGGAGGTTCAAGTAAAAATGGCATCAAAGTCTACTAAATGACAGTGTATCGACAATGTATTGTTCATTTATTAAACAATGGCCCAGGAAATGAAGAAAAATCGACACATTGCATTGTTCATTTATTAAATAATAGCCTAGTACATGAAGTGGCATCGACACATTGTTCATTTATTGTATTATCATTGAACAGGGTATTGTTCATTTATTGAGCAATAGCTCAGAAAATAAATATACATCGACATTGTATTGTTCATTTATTGAGCAATAGTCCAGCAAATGAATAAACGTAAATAGACAACGTACTGTTCATTTTAGGGATGGACTGCGAGACAGAAATTTGCGAGACGAGACAGGCATATTTTACATTATGATATAGGGATTTTTGCGAGACGAGACAAAGTTTTTCAGCGATTTTGCGAGACGAGACAGCCGATTTTTCATCTCGCGTCCATCCCTAGTTCATTTATTGAAGAAATGAACAGATATCGACATTGTCTTGTTCGTTTACTGAAATTGCATAATGTTCCCACTCCCAGTTAAGGGACGTATTACAATACACATCAAGAAAAGGGCTGTTGAAAAGGGAAACCAATTGAGCATGAAATCGCTTCCTGCTGAATGGAAGGAATTCACCGTTGCCAATCAGTTCGCTGAAAAAACTCCCAAAACCTTATTTTACAACAAGATATGTACAAAATGTTTATTCACGTGCTACTCTGTATAATTTTTAAGATTATTTGTTTTAAAAGCACGTTGTGGGGGGGGGAATTGTTTTCAGTAAAATTATGCCTATCGTTATGCAGTGTTGTAGTCCTAATAGAAAAAAAGTGGGGGACGCTCATTTTTGACGAAGTTTAAACTAAACTTATCTGATTCATTCAATGTAATTATTCCTTCAACAACCAAAAAATCTAATTTAACCATCATTCATTTAGCTATCATCCAAAGTCATTTTGAACTTTGTAGGGTACTTAATTTTTTCCATCTACATTGCTCAATAATCCAATGTCAAAGTGACAGATTTTCTTTTGGATTGGTACATGACTATTCGCTACCCCAATTTTGGTCACTTTTTCGGCCATTCGGAAAGGCAATTTTTACCACGAGTGTGTTTGGGAAGATTATAACCTGTTCTGTTTTTATGGATATGCTTTCACTGCTGAAGTGTATAAGAATGTCTTACAATTTCATTTGTAAAGTATATTCAAACAGTCAAAAGTTTCCTTTTGATTTCTATGATGTAATTGCTCTCGCGCGAAAAAAACGGAAATTTTAATTTCTTCACGGAATTAAAAAAAAAAAGTAAATGAGTGTCCCCCCTGAGAACAAACAGTGGGGGAGGGGGACATAGGGCTGACTTGAAAATGTAGGGGGACTGCGTCCTCTCGCTCTAGAAAAAAATGTTTAGAAAAAAATGATGAGAATTTTTTATGATTGTAATAAATTAACAAATAATGTAAAAGTATAAAAAATACTGGATTTAGAATAGTAGAAGTTCGATTAAAGTAAATAGTAAAAGGTATCGAAAAATCGATACGTAAAAAATGAATGATTAAATAAACAAATGAATATACTGTAACTATCGAAATGTAAAGCAAATAAAAGGGGGTGGGTTTCACAACAAACATTCTAACCCGTGATTAAGAAACTACGAGACTGGAACACTAACACCCAGGCTACGGTATTCGAAAGGAAAAGTGGTGTAACTTATATGTAAACCGCTGGAGAAAGTTTAAGTTCACTTTTATGGACTGCATTTTCGTTAGCTTGTTTCGTTGTAATCAGAACAAAATTTGTTTTCGAATTTGAACCCAAGCCCTGTTATCCGATTGAGATGAATATTAGCATTATCATATTACTCCCATATCACTTATTACTACTGTTATTTTTTATTTCAGTATTCTTAATAAGTTTTGATTTATTGTGTTTTGTTCAAAAGATCTTGATTTTTTTTCAAAAATTATAAATCGAACATTTACAATTGCCGACATATTTGAAAATTTTGTCGATTCTGCTACACAAAAACAACGACTGCAGCTTCAGGGAACTGAGCTTCAATAAATTTCGGCGTAGTGGTTGTATTACATGCAGGGGCGTAGCCAGAAATTTTTCATGGGGGGGTTATGACTACTGCAACTCATATATATGTATACGTGTGTGTGATAATGTAGTGAAGAATATACATTTTGTATGGCAAAAAATTCCTCATGGGGGGGGGGTTATGACCCCCCTAATCCACCCCTTGCCTACGCCTCTGATTACGTGCAAACATTGACGGATCCCGAGAGGGAACACAGGGGCACGTGCCCCCACAGATTAATGACTACAGAAGATTGACTGGCTTTGTAAATCCAGGTGATTCCAGAAGAAAATGTGACAAAAATGTCTTGTGCCCCATCCAGAATTTTCTTCTGGATACGCCACTGCATGCGAGTTTATGCTGCATTTAAAATACTGTGCACTAAAACCTTTCATTGGCTATGTAGTGTTGACGTTAAATAAGAATTAAAATTGGAAAAAAAGGTAAAAACGGTAGCTTTTTTCAGATAAGTAAAGTACCTAAAAATGCTTAGCATTTACATCCATGAAACATGACAAACTTTTTTTGCTTATAAATTTCCGGAACTTGAAGCACAATTGCCTGTCGGTGTATATTTATATACAATGAAAACAAGCAAATATACTGCTTTGATAAATACATATAATCTGCAATTTTTAACATCTATTTTGCATTGTCAATTTCGGGAAGACTGCAAAAATAATGTTATAAGCTCTCATTTAACAACAACAGAAACTGCAGCTTCACTTAAAAATTTTTCTCCGGACACTGGAACTATTTTTCAGACATAAAGCAAAATTTAAAGTTCCCTAAAGAGTTTGGATAAACAACCCAAAAAGACCACTGCGTATATGGAGTGAGAAAATCCGAAAATTGAACTTTCGAAATCGTATTCCCAATGTTTAGTATTTACATCTTTAAATACAACTGAGATTTAAACTTCTCAACGTAATATTGGTAGAGCTTAGGAATTCGTGCTTTTATATCCAGATGCTTTAGAATATATTGGGGATGAAATTCAACAGCAATATGCTCCTTTACAATACATATTTCTATCATTACATCATTTGTACTGTCATACATAATTTTTTATCCCCACAGTAAGAAGTGTACTCCTTCATATTCTAAGTTTCAGTAAAATATGTGATTTATAAAGTGCCATTTTTATCTAAAAGACATAATTTTTTCACACCCATAATACTTTCTGCAATAACTTGGAATTTTTCAGGAAGTGAAGAATGCTTAATTCTTTTTTCAACATTCTTTTGTTAATATCCATTAATATTTCAGTTTTTAAATTTAATCTGTAATGTGATATTTATGCAATTAAACATGGTATTCTGCACGAAATGGAGTTATGGAATTTCCTGAATGAATTTACGGGATTAATTTGAATTATTTTTCTAATTTACTGAAATTACATAATAGGTCCAGTAATGAAAGACAGTATGATACACATTAATAAGCGATTATTTTTTCAAGAAAAGTGTATATAATCAGGGCCTCAGGGGAAACATTTAAGAGTGAAACAGTCAAACAATTTAATTGGCTGGATCTAGGTATAATGCATGCTGCGTAGAAAGCAAATCTCTAGATTTGTTGCAGATATTCAAATTATAAAAAGTCTATAATTTTCTGGTGAGAATACAAACAAGGAGGCGAATCAGCAGAAAGAGAGCAATTAGTTCCATTCGATGACGTGAGCTGTCGTCTCTTGGAAAAGTAAGAGGACTTTAGGAGGAGTTTAGGGCCATGTTACGCACTGCATATGGAATGCGAGTGGGAGGGCTGTGAATTCCGCCACAGCCGAATGCTGTACCAGAATACAAATTCGTGATTTCCTTTCGAAATAAATTTGTAGATTTTGAGGATGGAAAAATTCAGAAATTCTCTTAACCCTTTGAGGCGCAACCCTTTTCCAAAGCTAAAAAAAGGGGGCACAGCCAGCTGTCGTCAAAAAAGGGTCTCTAGATCTGTGGCACGCGATGAACGTTTCGATCGTCCGCTATCTTGCACGTAGTTAAGTCGAGCGATGGCAACGGCTGCCCTTTTTTTCAGCATTGGGAAAGGGTTGCGCTTCAAAGGGTTAAATCAGCCCAGCTAGAAAAAGTCTGCACTTTTTTTGAACAAAAGTATAGACAATTTTGTACAATTTGTGCATAAAAAATACATATTTTTGATTATTTTGAAAGTATACACTGTTTGTGCACATCATATGCAGTTTTTATGCACACTAAAAAGTGCATAATCTATATTGCCAAAAACTGTGTACAAAAAGTGTATACTTTTCAAATTATTAACTTTATATGTACATTTTTTGCACAAAAAGTGCAAACATTTTCTAGCTAGGATTTAAGCAGTTTGAATCATGAGCGCCGGCAGAATATTTCCCGGGGGGGGGGCAAAGACTACTTTAACGTATGGTTGCCATGTTGGAAAGAGAAAAAAGCAAGGGAAAACACTGCATACAAAAATCCAGGGGGGCATTGCCCCCCCTTGCCCTATGCTGCCAGTGCCCATGGTTTGAAACAATTTTTGAAAAATCTCAAAATCTAATCCAAATAATTTGAATCTCTAGGGACAAGGCCGTACCCAAGGGGGGGACCGGAGCCCCTGGTACCCCCCCGAAATTTAAAATTTTGTTAACAAAACGATAATAATGTAGCCTTTTGTGAAAAATTTAGCCTTTTTCAACTTTTAGTCCCCCCCCCCGAAATTTTCGGTCCCCCACTGGAAATTGTTTCTGGGTACGCCCTGTCTAGGGACATTGTTTAAGTTGTATGACCACCTATCGCGTCGCGAAATTTTGCGAAAAAAAATTTACCCAGTTTGGAACGATTTTTAGAAGCATCTCAAAATCTAATAAAAAAAAAATTAATTAATTCGACAACTATGGCTTAAATTGAGTGATCATCTATAATGCCACCAAATTTCATTTCTTTCGCTTTAGTCGTTCATATCTGATCTGCGAACAAAAATCTACGCACTTAGAAACAATTTTTAGAAAATCTCAAAATCTAATGAATTTTTTAAAAATATAGTTCAAGATGAGTGACCACCTATCATGTCACCAAATTTTATTTCATTCGCTTCAGTCAGTTTTAGGTGATGTGCGAATAAAAAAAAGCGTCACGCACAGAATGACAGAACGACAGACGGACAAACTTTTTTTTGACGGTCGTATTCGGGTTCCAAAGGCTTAAAATGCATAGAAATCGCTTTTTTTAAATTTTGAGAACTGTACTGGTGAAGTCTAGTTTTATTTATTTAAATACATAAACGTTCCAATTCCGAACTTGAAACAACAATCACTTCAAACTTAAGACAGATCATTCTGAGTCAACTCCAGTGTAGTGGTTAGACTGCTCGCCTACGAAACCCGGGTTCTTCGGTTCGAACCCAATCCTCGGAAGTTTGAAAAATGGAGAAAGTTCTTATGTATGATTATAGATGGCAGCACTAAAAAGTCATTCGTTAAAATCAACCGACCACGCCCTTTACAATTTTCCGTCTAGGTCCCAGAGGGCACTTTTTGTGCACAATTTAGTTTGCACTTTTTATGCACAATTTAGTTTGCACTTAGTTAGTTTGCACAATTTAGTTTGAACTCGAAACGTAACCAAGATGGCGGACGATCGACGCAGCTGACTGTGCCGCACAGCCAGCTGCGTCAAAAAAAGGGTCTCTAGATCTGTGGCACGCGATGAACGTTTCGATCGTCCGCCATCTTGGTGGTAGTTAAGTCGAGCGATGGCAACGGCTGCCCTTTTTTCAGCATTGGACAATCTATCCGGCTGTTCTCGCATTCTTCCATTTTTCAGCAGATGTCAGTGCTGTTAAAAATAATAGTGACCATTTTTTTACGCTAAATGACGTGCTAAAAAGTAAAGGATTCTCGTAGAGCTATGTCACCCGCAACTATTTTTATAGCAATCAAATCTATTCTTCGTGACTGACAACAGTCAAAACGTCAGAGTTTGCTGTTCCCATAGCGGGAACACTGCGCGTAAAAAGGTTAATGAAAACAATCTCTATTATAAAGGGGATCTCGATGATCAGTCTGCTTGCTCTTGAAAAGCCAACTATGTGGGATTATTTTTATCCCGCTACCGTACGCGAGCAGTTTTAGATTGGCACGAGTATACACGCTCAAGAAAAATCACAGTATGGATGAATTTTTTGGAAGGATGACTGTAGATTTGAAAGGCAAATCCAAAGAAGCAGATTTTAAAAGTAGGATTCCTTTTTTTCCATTACGTTCTTAAGCATAGAATTTTTTTCAAAAATTCCTGTTTCACAACTGTCTTTCGCGGACTCTGGGGCCAGAAGGATTTATAGTTGCTATGTGACAGGCCTTTCATCTCTGTTGTTGCATGTTTATTCCAAAGACAGTCATTAAGAGTTACAGTATAACACAACATCAGTTCAAACACAGGAGGAAAAGAAAGTGACAGCCATTGGCCAACGGAACTCGAACACGAAACCTTACTGATCACAGACGGGTGGCAGCGATAGGTCTGCAAATTCAGCCTAAAGGTCTCCACCAGAAGAGGATAAAAAAATCGGTAAAAATTAAGGGGCATCAGTCAGCTGATTAAATTTAGAAATTTTAGGACTAAACTGAACTATTAGTTAACTAGAATACAACTTATTTTATGATATTAACTAAAAAACTGTAAAAAAACCTCATGGCTGCCATGCTAGGGGATTTTCGGCTGAATGAAAAGAGTTAGGCTCTTAAATCCAAGCAGTGGCAAGAAATGTCATTTATACAAATGATTCAATAATCTTCAATCGTTGTTTTAAATCTATTTACTGGCATATGGCGAAAGTATACGTCATTTAAATTAGCAGTATTATGTCGAATGTATTACGTTTTATGTAATTTTTAACGTATTTAATCCTACTGGGATTACCTGGCATCATATTTTTGGCGTGACATGGGCATGTACTCGTACACTATCAGAAAAAAGTATTCGGTCATGTCAAATTTCCTAAATCTCAGTTTCATATTAAAAACAATGGTCTCTGTAAAAATGACACCTCATATTGCTTTCTAAAATTATGTTTTTACAAAAACTAATTAGTTACTAGCAAAGCTACAATAGAAATTCGGCTATTACTCGAATACTTTTTGAGCAGAGACAGATTAATGCAATTGTACGGGTTGGGGCGGCTAGTTGAAATTTATATCGATTTCATGGAGGCAAAATAGGATCTCTTACATTTTTTCGTGTAATTTCTCTTTTTGGGGGAAGAAGGGGTTATATCCCACACCTTTAATCGGTCAGTGTTTAGAGGGGCTGCTCAATTACGTGTTTTCAATCCCCTACAGTCCCCCTTAAGGGTAATCGAAAATTCGTCTGCAGGCGAAAACAGACCTGGAATAAATTATTTTAGGTAAAAGAATAGGGATTTATTATAAGAAAATATATCTATGTTAGAGTTTTAAGAAAGAATTAAGTGCCTGCATTACCAAGTTCAGAAATTTTGAGCTTGTAGATTGTAGAAGTTATCGGAAAAAGCAAAATAAAAAGCGGTGGCAATAATAAACAGCCCTACGTTAATACATCGGGTAGCAGTTTCATAATAAAAGAGTACCTGAGTGATTTTAAACTCCCAATAAGAGAAAACGCAAAAATATGCAAAGTATTTCAGAATTAATTTCTTTTCAAATTGTTCCATAAACTAAATAATACTTCTTCGAATTTACAATGGATTTAGTGTTTCGATTTTATACTACCGTTATACAAAATAAAATGTCCTGAAATGGTGTATTATTTTAATATTTAGCTGTTCACATAGAATCTAGAAAAACAAATTATATAAAACTCTGAAAAATTTTCTTAATTCTTTTCACGTTTAATATTTGTATTGCAACGCTATTTTCAAAAATAATACAGCAATAATTTTCTTTCCAACTCCCTTTAACGATGAAGGCAAACACTTCAGCTTTTCAATAAATCTTTTCACGGGGTATATACAATTTTTTAAATCACAATAAGCAGGTTTAAAGGCCTCTAGGGAGTTTAGATAAAGTACCCTGAGAGAAAATTTTGTGTTTGGGCTCTAAACAGAAAAAAACATGTCATTTGGAGCCATATTCCACTGCTTAATATATTATTCTTTCAGTAAATGAAGGATTTTGATCCTTGTTTTTTTTCTCACGAGAAAATAATTGCTTCGAAAGTATTCAATGTTATCATGCTTTCCACTTGTTCTATAAGATATAAAAGCTGCATCAAGATGAAAAAAAAAACTTCGATAATATGTTTTACTTACCTTTATTGATAAAATTAATAAGTATTTTTATCTCTATTATCATACATTCATATTCTAAAACTTCAGTAAAATATAACATTCACAGGAATTTTTTCTCATAGTCTAATTTATATTAACTTAATACTATTTTAAATTACAGCATGAATGTTCACGATGTTTTCATTTTCTGTTTGAACCTTTCAACCGCTTTAACCTTCCTCAATTGTAACAAAATAAGCTTTATTTCATTTGTTCTTTTATCAGTGTGAGCGTTATTTGCACTGCTAAAGCAGTTCAGTGCCGCTCGCGTTGTGTAGTGTCTAAAGCAGTGATTCCCAACCTTTTAACTTCACGCTTGCCGAACAAGGTTAACTTGTGGTGGCACTCCTCTCTGAAGTTTTTCAGCATATATTCCGTTTCTTATTCTTCAACAGTGATCATTTAGTTGTCTTTTCTACAAAATAATGCTATCAATAAAGTTTGAATAAACATTTTAAGCGAAAATAGCTAGGTTCTGGAGTAAACATCAGAATAAAAAATATTTTTATAAAAAACATCCATTATCACTTGCTCTTTCTTTGTTTTTCATGACCCCCACCCCTGAAAATGCACTGAGCCCCCTAAGAGGCGTGCCCCACTGGTTGGGAAACGTTGGTCTAAAACAGATAAACTACACCACGGTTCAGGATTCGATTCTCGGCATATGTTTGGGTATGATTTCGTCCGTCCCTTCATAAGGGGCAGTGGTTGTCCACTTGTCAGGTGTCTCCAAAATAAAGTAATCCAGGGGTGTAGTCAAAGTAGGACGTGAGGGGACATCATCCCCTGCTTTTTTATTTCGGTTTATGTGTCCCTCCCAATTCTTTTTTTCAAGGGGACGCTGAAACTTCTTTTCGTGTATTAAAAATTTCAATTCGTAATTCTACATTAGAAAGGTTATAAACAAAAACTTTTTGGACCACCGAGATAAATATTAAAGACTTACGTGCAGTAATTTTGTAAATACTGAATAATGTATAAATATATCCCCAGAAATAGAATCCACTTTTCATGTTGTCGGTTGCGAAGAGGTTCAGTGAAAAAAAAAAAAAAAAAAAATAGAATCACAGTCATTTTGCCATTAGGATTTGAATCAGTATTCATTTTTTAAGGCATTGTTAATAAAAATTACATTGCTTTACGGTCAAAACTTAATTAGTTGCTCCAAAGTGTTAATAATTAATGAATAATCAAAATTAAACATTTAATTATTTTTTTTATTTTTTAACAATAACTACAATTGACTAACTGCACCTCTTTAAGTTAAGCTCCTCAAAAATGATCATTCTTCATAATTTTTCTTAGGACTACACCACTGAAGGCAGCAGTAATCCTGGCTTTAGTAGTGGTCAATTCCAACAAACGGTAAGAACTTTCCATTCGAGAAAAAATAGTCATGCCCATTGATACCGGATACGCTCATGAATTCCCTCATCTCTACCCAAATGCCCAGTTGTAGTCCTGAAGAGATCATTTAATTCGGTGAACTGAATTTTACCCATGATGTTAGCTATTCTTTTCGTAAAAAGCTTGCCAAACAGTGATGAAAATTTTCATCTCCTTCAGATCTTATCTTGTGAGTTTTCAATAGAAAGTGTCCCATGATGATTGGTCAAACATTAAAAAGGGGTAGGGCATATAATTAGGAAAGGACATATCGATGGAGGGTCAAAAACAGCGTTTTCGCTTTCCTGTTAATAATCATTTTGGGAAAAGTGTTGAAGTGTTCGTCTAATTTATTAGCCATGACACACAAACAATGGGCTTGTCTCCAAAAAATGCTATTGGTTAAATGAAACAGAATTTTTGAACGACTAATTTTAATCACATGTTTTCCGTGAAAGATACGTCAGTTTTTGTCGAACAATAGTCGGCGAATTTCACTAATATTTCAGCACGTGTATGAAAGTGATTATTAACAACCCCAGACAGCACATAAGCTTAAATCAAGCTTGACATTTCTTTGAATTTGACGCATTAATGCAAGCTTGACAGTTCAACTCATTCTAAGCTGGCAGCAAGCTTGCAGGAGTCAAGTTGAATTGTCAAGCTTAAATACGGCTTGATTTAAGCTTGACAATTGATACTCGGTTGATTTTTCCTTTTTAAAGGAGCGTTGGTGGCGCCATCTGTGAAAGAGAATGGACATTAATTGCCTAGCGTCCTCAAATTTGCTGAAAGTTCGTAAAAGATGTGTATTTTATTACCAGTGCCATATTACCGGCAAGGCAAACGGGGCAACTGGTCTGGGCCTACAGATTTTAGGGCCTAAAAATCTTACATCTTACACTTTTGTAGTTTTAAAATAAAATTACAAAGGATAAAAAAAATCAGAAGTTAAATAATTTTTTTAATTATAAAGTATGAACAATGAAAATAATTCAAATTTACATTTGTATAAATTAATTTAAACTTATTTTTAATTCTTCGAAATGCTCTATATCGATATAGCATACCAATATGTAGGAAAATAACTAACCACATTTGTAAAGAGAATTTTTAGCGTTAAAAAATAGCAAAATTTTTCAATTATTTGTTATTATAAGAAATATTTACAAAAATGACTAACGTGCTTGAATTCCATACATGTTAGCAACTGTGATATAGCATTTCGAAGTAACATTTAACTATCTGTCTTTGATTTCAGATTACTTAACACAAAATTTGTGTTAAGTAAGTAAACCCATTCTGTATTTCCAAATATGGAAATTCTTCAAAATAAAATACAATTATAGGACGAATTTGATTTCAAAATCAGTCGTTTGTCTCGATTTTGGCCAGCAGTATTGCTCATGAGTGTTGCGGTAATGAAAGTTTTAAAACGTGTGCTGCTCTTAAGTTTATATTATGCTTATTCCCCTATTGATAGAGTCTCTAAATCACACATAACCTTATTTTAATTTTGATGCATCCCATGGAAAAATAAAAAAAAAACAAATAACATATCGCCCACTTATCAATCTGGGCAGAAAACCGCTTGATAATTCACTTCAAACTTTAGTCATAGCTCCATCGAAGCTTGGTAGCTGAATGGATAACGCGCTCGAGTACGAACCGAAAGGTCCCGTGTTCTATTCTAGCCACGGACACTCGATGGAAACAGATTAAATTAAATTGAAATTTCAGCGTAGAGGGGAAATGCGTGGCAAAGTAAAATATGTGTGGCGAGTTCGCCGACCGGCGCCCCGTGTATTTAGGAAATTTTTTTAAGCTTGAAATTAAGCTTGAAATGTCAAGCTTGATTCAAGCTTGAAATGTCAAGCTTAATGCAAGCTGGGCAAGTGTAAACTAGAACACTTGATTCAAGCTTGCATCAAGCTTACACGCTTGGAATTTTCAAGCTTAATTCAAGCTTATTGACTTGATAAATCAAGCTTGCTGCAAGTTTGATGCAAGTTTGCTGTGCTGTCTGGGACTATGAGCCAAGATGATGTTTTGGATCCTACATTGATACGTGATTCCGAATTCTTATTTCATGTCCTGCCTCCCATTAAAGTTTGTCCCAATCATTATGAGACACCCTGTATGTTGCTAGACATTGTGTAACGCACTCGAGACGTTGGTTGCCGATGCCAATTTAATTATAAACTGAATAAAGAATTGAATTAAATCAAATTCTATGTTAGTTTTTCTTAGTATATTATTGATTTATATTATCTTTTGTTTTAGAATATCCAGGGAATACTGCCTATCAGGTTTTTTTTCGGGTCAGGTCTGGCTGTAGTATAACAGAATAAAAGCTTTAGAAAATTTTAACAGGAAAAAGTAATAAACGAAATGCTTTTACCACTAATTTTTTGCGTGACATATTGGTATTTACAAAACGACTGTAATAAGCGCTCTCTAATCAAGCGCATTTAATCCTAAAAGCAAACATTTCAGCAAGTCTTTTCACGGAGCATAGAATTTTTCTTAATCACAATAATAAAATTTAAAACCCCAGGGGAGATTAGATATCATTCCTCAAGAGGTCCTTGTATATTCAGATTGTAAAAAGAAAAATCCATTTTCTGAACTTTAATCCCAGTGTTTGTTATTTTCATGTTTTCGTAGTATATACGAGGAATTGGATTTTATTTTTAACATGGTAAGTGCAAATGCGATCATCCCGTATTGATGCATACGTGAAAAAAAAACTGTAGTACTTCCCTTTTGTAAAACATAATAAGAAATTTATCTCTTTATTTTGGCTGTATTTTATTTACTTGCATATATAGAAGCAACATAAAACTACTTTAGTTTAAACATTTTAATAAGAATTATAGTGTAATAGACATTTATCTTATACATTGGTTCCGACATTTTGGAAAAATGAATATAACTTTTAATGATCGCATTTCACACTGTTGCATTGAAAAAAGTGTGGATGAATGAATACAAATTCGTTAGGGGGTGAAATACTATGAAATACGTGAAATACTGCAGAAATTTCTTGATACTGATAATTGCATACTGATCTTGAATCCTGATAATTGTTGAAATATTAGTTTCTTATCTATTTTCCGGTATCAAAATAATCACACTTATTGCTCAATAAAACTGGACGATAATCTGGAGCAGTAATTTTAAACTTAGACTATTATCAGCAAATTTTCTGTGATTAATAGGGAAGCTCTTTACGATACTGACTGGTTATAAACAGTAATTTTCGGCTTGAAATACAGTAAATTTTTGAGTGTGACGGGTGAGTTCTTTATAATATTGCAAACATATTTTTAAAAAGATGTTATTTAAGAAAAGTGGTTGATTATATTCCGTAAAGATTAGAAACTCTGCATTTACAAATTTTAAAATCTACATTTTTTACTGTATTACAACAGTTGAACATGACCAAATATATTTCTTATGATAACATTTAAATACATGGAATATTTTATTTTATGGTGAATTTCTTATTTGCATGGCATGCTTGCACCATCAGAAAAGAAATTAAAAGCTCAGAACAATACTTTCTTCTCCAAAAGTCATGCACTCATTGAAAGATACTGTTCAATGATAATTCTATATTTAGTAAACGTGCAATGTCACTGCTATTCAATGACATTTTTTACCGTTTACAAAAAGTTTAATTGAAAAAGGAATGACATTTTCAATCGAAAGCTGCTTTTTTGTAAACACGAATCTCACTTGCGATAGTCACCTGTAAATAAATAGATTGAGATTTTGTTATGTGTCGGACGTTTTTCGTCAGACAGATATTAAAAGAGTCTTTTGAAAAACATTTTATATTTTGTACACTTATGCAGATGTTATAATTCTATGTGTAATTTATACATATCGAGACTTTTATATTTTTAAATATATTGCAAAAAACGATACTATTAAATAATATTAACACACTTCGATTTTTAATCATTTTTCACGCAGTGTGTCAGAATCTTTAGCAACTGACTTTTATTTTTCCATTTTTTTTTTATTCAGGAATAAATGCGTGAATGAATGCATGTATTTCTAGTGTTCGACTGATACTTACGAAGAAGAATTTTGTTTTTATTTATTTATTTATTTATTGCATTTCGTAACAGATGATGCATTAAAATATGTATGAAATTTGTAAAATTCGTTGATGAATTTTATTAAATCTTTAAATCAATTTTTTTTCAAATGAAAACTAGTGTCATAAACCCATTCTGAGTTTACGCAGGGTGATCAATTTAAAAGAGTACCCATCGGTTTTTCTTATTATGCTTTTATATGACGGATGTGACAACTGTACTAAAACTGAAATATAACTGTTTGAACATTGTTTTGGTGTGAGAGTCAATTTCCTACTCTGGTGGGCTACTACAACTCTGTTTATGACGTAAAACAGAAATAGAGACGCACAATGTTACTTATTTCTGAGATACTTTTATTTTTGAAAAACATAATTTAATTCAAATCTTTTACACTATCATTCCTAGCAGAAAATGTGAAATGTGTTTGCACGCAGATAATGTTTACCAGAGAATTACTACAAACATCGATGAATTAAAGAAATATTAACTGAAGAAGTCTCGTCTATAACACCAACGATGTTGCGAAGCGTGTAAAAAAAACTTCTTTCGACGTGCTCATGTTTGTCTCCAAAATGGTGGTGAACATTTTCAACACTTGCTGCGAGGTATGATAATGTTAAAAATTTGAATTAAATCATGTTTTACAAAACTTTAAGTACCAATGTGCGTCTGCATTTATGGTTTACCTCACAAATTAAATTGTAATGCAGTCCGACAGTGCAATAAATTGTTTCTAACACTTAAACAAGGAATAAGCAATTATATTTCAATTTAAAAATAGTTGCCACATTCGTCAGATTAAAGGTTAATAAGAGAAACCATTAATTGTTTTAAATTGATCAATAAGTATTTGTTATTTATGACCATGGATAATATTTTAGTTGTGTTTAAACGTCTTCCTAGCAAAATTTATAAAGTTGTCTTCTTGAAGTTACTTGCTTTCAATGTTTAAAGTGTGTAATATTTTTGATCAAATTTATTATTTGAATAATTTATTAGTGGAATGTTGTGGTTCAAATTTAATAATAAATGTAACGTATGAACACAAAGAGCGTATTTTTGTTTATTTATTTATTTGTGATGAATACGCGTATTTTCTGTCAAAACAGAATTTCCAAAACCCACTGTTACCCAATATGTTCGGAATTTATATATACAAACAATGAAATCAGAACAATTTTTATAGACTTATGGTTTTCAAAGTGGCTAAGCAATTTCTTGTTTCTTTGAATACCTGAGGAACTCGGTTAAAATATGATTCAGTATTTACAACATCTAGCTTTGTACTGAAACTCTCATGCAAGATTTTATGAACAAAATGAAACTTATTATTGTATGGTCTAATCATAATGCGTGCCAATAAACAATGTCTCATTGTTGTAGTAAAATATGAAGATTTTCGCAGGTAGCATTATAATGTTAACAGCAATTTTTTTGTAATTATATTCCATTCACCAAATGTAGTAAATTTTATTTATATAATAATGAACTTGTTTTTACAGCAATCTTCTCTACAAGAATAATAAGATACTTGAAAAAATTAGAATTAAAAATCAGAAAAGTTAAAAATCAATTTTACCAAGTCTTAGTTTAAATGTAAAAGACTTACAATGAAGATGTTCGTTACGAATGCATTAGACATTTGCTGATTTTACTTATATCTCACCCTCTTCTTTTATTCAAAAACTACTTTGTCCACATCGTCTTTTCCTTTTTATTAAGTCAATAATGCTCTTTATTTTATTGATCCAAGCTGAATAAAAGAGGAACTCAGGAAAATGCCATTGCTTCTGAAGTTCCAGCATATGACTCCGGAAAACGATAATATTTGGAAATATAATGACATCATATCTTAAGTTATGAGAGCAGACACTGACATGCTGTTATTAATGTCGGCACTTCAGACAGACATGAAGAACCTGCATTTCGATATAAGAAGGAAAAAAGCACTGTAAGTTCTCTAGCGCGATCGATGAACACTAGGAATTCATTCTTATAACACTGACTTAGAAGTTTGAGGAAATGGTAGATAATCTGCATAAAGAATTGGTGCAACATAAAATCCGAACCTTTAAGAAAAAGCTACGACAAAAAAAGAACATATATAATTCCTAATTACATGTGAAATGTATGCATGCTGTCATTACTTTATTTTGTATGATATGTGGGTGAATTTTTATTGCTAGTGCTAATCAACCGTTGTCGTCTGTCCCCGCAATGTATTTCATGACATGAAGTAATTTAATCTCAGCAAAAGTGGTCGCTGGATGTCAGCGGCACTTTCCTGTCACAAATTACAGTTGCATAGGGCCAGTACGTTCACAAATTGTTAAACGTATCGCCAGAGTGCCGTCTGTAATTGAAAATAAGACCACTGCCTTTGTACGCTGACAGTGTAATGTAACTTCAATAGCTTCAAATGTCTACCTGCAGTAATGTAAGCATAATTTATGTATTTACAATTTGAAAACACTTCATTTCATTATTTTAATTCTTAGTTTGAGGATATCAATTTGTGTTAATCCGATGATGAAAATCCTAATATTGGGCCGATTTAAAAAACCATCTACAGTTTACATTCAGCTTAATTTGAATGATATGGAGCTGACATCTGCGCTGATGCCAGCGGAACAACATCCAGAAATATGCACCATGCGAAATCAAGCTTTTCACTGAATTTAGGAGTCAGAAGGCGAACGCCTAAGTCACCCTATGATTTTTCAAACGAAAAGCTGAATAAGAGAGTCAATGCTAAAATGAGTTTTGTAATCAGTTTCAATGGATCCCATATAGCAATCATGTTAGTAGCGACGTTGTGAAGATATTACATTCCGTCACACCACAAAAGTGATATAAACGAGCGAATTATTTCGTGTCAAACATCGGAGTTTTCAGAGTGACATTGTAGGGTAAAGCGATGACGTCCATGTAAATCACCGTGATGTCCATGATTGATGTCATGTGACGTCACAAAAATCTTTCACTAGCAAAGATTTGTCCGCTGCCACAACCTCTCTGCAAATGACAAGTAAAACCGATTTGTATAAAGCTATCCGGATAATTCTCCCATTGTTAATAATTTTTTTTCTAAAAAATTCACCTCTAGATTAGTTAAAATATTTTTAGAAATTTTAAAAATGTTAGAATACTGGGAGATCTGCACAGTTCGTAAGGGAAATTGTTTGTCTGTTGCTCATTGATTAAACGACTCGTCGACATCAGTTCTAAGCAATGGCAAAAAATTCCTATGATGCTGTAAATTGAAAGTTTTTTTTTTTTTTTTTTTCCACAGACGAAGTAATAGGAATCGATCAATTTATACAGAATATATGAACGGCCAAGTAGAAAAATGAACAGGCTTTGGTCCCAGAAATGTGACCCTTGTGACCCTCATTGACATCACAGCGAACATCTGTTCAATAAGGATAGCTTTACATCCATGTTATATTAGATTTAAAAAGAGCTTAACACATAAAATAGTCTTAAATTTACAAGAAAATGAAAGAAAAACTCTCAATAAAAAGTACAAATTTCACAATTATTTGCTTTATGTAGATCTTTGAATAACAAATGTTTTGCTAAATCCATTTCATGCTTTTTTATTCGGAACCAGCAAGAAGACATAGTATGATATTCCTTGCTTTCTTGATAAAGGTTCTTAATTAATATTAGAGGTAAACGACGTTATAAAAGTAGAACGATATATTAGTTGAATGTGAGTGTCTAAATTTAAGGGTACCACAAGTTTTAACCCCTTCCATCCCGTGATATTTCCGGGCTAGAGAGTTTAAAAGGTATGTACCAGAAAGATAAGAGCATTTAATATTGCACGGATATTTTTTATATCCAAACCCGTAAAATGAGTGCACATATTGAACATGCACTTATTTTTATACAATGTTTTTCAATAAAAAATAGGGTCTTTTATGACCGTTTTCTTGAAAATAATACAACCTAAAGGGTTAATAATTGTTATTGATTATGTGTCATTAAAATGTTATTTTTTAAATATTAAGTAATAATTTATAGCCATGTACATGAAATATAAAGATTAACTCATAGTATTCAGCCGATTATGTAAGATTAAGTCTGTTAAACTTTTTACGAATAAAATGAATAAAAAGCAAACTTAACAACAAAAGCAAAAACAAAAACTTAAACATTTTTGTCAGAATATCTCTAACAATCATTTTTCGAAAAATGTATGCAACATATTGCATCATATATCCGATTTTGTAAATGAGACTTTCCAAAAAACGTTTTTAAAAACATATTTGTTATTATTTGAATAACTTTACTATATTCTACATGCATTCTAATTTTAATTGGACTGATGATGGAATGGTACTTCAAATATCTCATTCGAAGAACTGAATAAATCACCCAAAGTTTGATTTACTAGACACTTGTTAGTTGGAAAAGTGTGTAATTCCTTGTATGTCATTATAAAAAATAAATAACTTCAGTTGAAGTTTCATAAGTGTCAGTGAAATTGGCTTCGGTTGGTAAACAGGCACCATTTTATTTTTGAAATCTTCCTACAATTTGGATTTTCTGCGAAAAACTCCAATTAAAATTAAGTATTGTTTGCGTAAGTAGCATTGCCGTAGCAGGAAAATCGTAAAGAGCTGAAACATCAAGTAATATAAAAGAGTAAGATCTGGACACCAGATTAATTCTTTGTTCAAATCTATTCCCTGCTTTCTCTGTAGAACGGCTGCTGAATATTCCATTTACTGAAGATGCTTCTAGAAATCACTTTTTTGAGTAAGTATTGTTTTCGCATTTTCGTATAAGCATAAGAAACTTGACTCGCTAAAATTATCAAAATTGCTTATTTTTTTATCCTTTAGCCATATATTCATTCATCTTTAACCGTCATAAGTTTCAAATTTTTTTTGTCTTGAACTGTATTGCTGTTAGTAACGGCTTAATTTAAGATCGTCCAAACCTGGCAGGTTTGTATTCCGAAGCTCAACTATTTATTGCCTTCCCTAAAGTATACCATGCTCCAAGCATATAACTCTTTCAGAGGTAAACAGCTTAATAAACAACAACATAATGTGCACGGAGGAACCTAAGTAATATCATACTTGTATTAAAATTTGCACGGGCGATTTTATACAGTGATAAAATTAGCAAATTTGATATTAATTACTAGGGATCGACCGATAGTATCGGCGCCGATACCTCCTATTTTTTTAGGTATCGGTATCGGTTCTTTCGATTCTAAAAGTATCGGGAAAGTATCGGTTTCTGTTGCTTTCGTCCATTTTCACCGATACTTTTCAACCGATACTTCGCTTTTCAGAAGAAACCACGCAGGCGCAACACCATTCTAGAATCTTTATTTTGGTAATGAGATGAGAGGTGTCGTTTCATTGGCACATTTGTTTGCGCCAGTGTTTTCGAATTGTGTTTTTTTATTTATTTTTTATTTTTTATTTCTAACCACCGCTAAACGGATGTCGTATCCCCAAGTGTGGTCGAAATTATGGATGAAGAATCGTTAGATGACAGTTTGACAGGACAATCGTTTATTCTTCTAAATTATTTTCAATTGGTGCCCAACAATAAATACGCTATCTGCAAGGATTGCAAAAACAAATGTCGAGAGGTAGGCTATAATTTTACTTCAGTTTTATAAACGTTTATTTTCTCACTGTGTGGACTCGAAAAAGAGTTCATTCATATATATATATATATATATATATATATATATATACGCACACACACACAACTGAATCTCCCTATAACGAACTCGCTCGGTTCCAGTTAAAAAATTCGCTATAGAGAAAATTTCGTTGTACAGAGATTTTTGCAATTGTTTCAGCAAATATTAGAAAATGTTTAGTTAATTCGATGTTTAAAAGTATGAAAATTATGACTTTCAATTAAAAATAAATTGGTATTTATTATAAATTTGTTAAACTTACGGTTTCTTACTTTTCATTGTATAAATGAAATGTTCAAAAGTAAAGACAATCCAGGAATTTAGAGAATAAAATATGTAATGCACTTACGTTTATTTTACTTCAAAATTCTGTTATTTTACATTGTTTTGCATTCTGTGATTTTAAATTTTCATAAAAATACTCACATTTTAAAAGTCCGCTGAAAATAGAGTGAGACACATTTTCTTCCATTTGGAAACCTCTTTTTAATGGTTTTGAAAGGTTGAAGCATTAAAGTTTGATATGGTTTTGGTCGTTAAGCCCAGGGCCTTATTATTATATGGGAAAATTGGGACTTTGCCCAGGGCCCCCGACTTGAAAGGGTCCCCGATTTAAATTTTTTTGCTGAAATATTCTTTTTTATATTAAAATTTTATGAAAAATGTAACAAATTTCATAGATTGGGGGCCCCCAAATCTATCAATGCCCGGTGCCCCTGTTGGTCATAATCGGGCACTGGTGAAGTGTCTTTATCGGAGTCAATTTCACTCTCCTGGCCTCCATTTCTATCATCTATTACTCTTCCACTAAGTGGTCTGTTCAAAAATTAAAATTATCTTCAAAACTAACAAAACATTACATACTATCAAAAGTACGAATTATCAAGCATTTAATGATTTTATTATCTATCAGAATAATGAGAGCACGTAAGATTTGTGTATCATTCTGTTTTGAGAAGTGTAATAATTATCAATATCTAGTAATTATTTATATTGTTAATTTAAAAAGTTGAAGCTGTATTAGTATAATTAGTTATACTAATTATTATTTAGTTTATTTCAAATTTTAGGGTAAAAAACATATTTCTTGTGAATAATATTTGGTTTATATATAAGGAAAACACAGGAATAATCGGTGTGTACCTGTTCTTCGTACGGAAAAGATCAAATACATGGATCATCAAGATAAATTGTGACTTAACCCTGTCCAGAGAATCAAAATATTAGAAGTTTCAAAAAGAACTTAAAAATGATCATATGAGTTCATATTAAAAAGAAATCTTGCTAAAACATTTAATAATTGACTTAGTGGTTAAATAATTGGAGCAGATAAATAAAACCATTAATTAATGTGAACTAATGCATTTTAAGAGAAGAATTTACATACGTATTTAATGAACAATATCTAAATACATATGCACTTACATAATACTGTACAATTTATACATTATCACAATTTAATGCAGTTTAAGTAATCTAAAAAATATCTTCATATGTGAAAGATTTATAATTAAAGAAAATCGAAATAAAACTTGCAAGCTTTGAAGTTGAATAAATTTCATGTGTTTACTTTTGTAAGCACAAAATCGAGGCATGAGCCAAAAACAAAGACACATTTAGTTAAGAGCAAGCAGGAAGCTGTTTTGGGTCTAATATGGAAACCTTTTATCTGGCTCATAGCAACAATTAGGCGACAAAATAGACCACCAGTCGGCACTTGAAATGGATTCTCTTATTAATATATCGCTTTAACTCCACCCCCCCCGTGTTTGTGTTCTTTCAAGCCTAAATGAGGGGTATCTACCTATAGGGGGGGGCTTGGGCGAAGAACATTTTAAGGGAGTCAAACGCATATTCACGTAACATCTGATGAAAATCACCCAAGATTCTAGACCACTAGATCGACAACCACGCGAGGAGAAAGAATTCCGAACCTGCACACTAAAACGCTTCCCAGTGCTCAGCTTTTTACAAATTCGGCCATTCGTCGGCATGATTGAGTAGAAAAGAAAGACTAGAACTACTGTAAATTCACACTTCAATGTATCCACTACTTTTTCTATTTAATGCTTTGTACTGGGATCAAATTTCATCATGCTGTTATTCATTTTAACGAGAACCACACTCTCGTTACAAAAACTGCCCAGAATACAGATGTAGGTTTAAATGGCATTAAATTATGTAAAGTATCGGTATCGGTTAAGTATCGGTATCGGCCGATGCCATAACTTAAAAGTATCGGTATCGGCTATTTCTGAAAAAGAATTTATAGGTAAAGTATCGGTATCGGTCAGCGGCGAAAATGTGGTATCGGTCGATCCCTATTAATTACATTACAAAAAATCGTATTTGTATGCTTAGAATGTTACCAGTCTTGCTAAAAACTAGAATTAGTAGCATAATGCAGTTCAGAAAAAGTACATTTATTTTATATTTTGTGATAACAATTTTATCAAATATTTCAACTCCCTTGAATATAATTTAATATAATAACAATTATATTAAATTATATATATAACAATTATATATATAATTATTTTCTTTATATATCTTATGTATGGCACCTATATAATAACAATTATAAGGTGCCATACATAAGATATATAAAGAAAAAACGCTTCATTTCTTAAAAAGGATAATCCAATCAATATTGAGTTATTTTATTAAATATGTTATTTTAAAATTTACATATTTATGAAATATTTAACTAAAAGGGTTAAATTAGATGTCTTTAGAGATTGGATTTTAAATATGACTCAGTTTGGATGTACATCCCCACCCTACGCACATGTATATATATATTAATACAAATAATAATTATCTGTTTATTCATCAAATTAATTTCAAAAACTAATGTTTTGAATAATTGATTTTTCTTTAGTGCTGTTTTTGGTTTCCTATGGAAAAAGTTCTCCAGAAGAAGATTCTGTGGAGATGCATATGATTCCACGTGGAAGATTTCATTCAATGAGAATCCAGGAATTTCATGAATGCGTTTCTTGCCGTAATTCTTGTCTTTCTTTTTCTTTACATTACTTTTTGTCCGAGCAGGTATACACACACACAAGAAAATAATTAAAATACAACATTAAAATACAACATTTAAAAATAATATATATATTTCAATAATATACACAATAAAATATTTTTTAAATTTCAATTTGATTATTAAGTTTTAAATTGTAAAATATTTAAAAAATGAATTTTATGAAAGGTATGCTTTTAAAATAGACTTCGATAGCAATACGCGATTTCTTAAAATTTAATATTTTTATTTATATTGAAGGTTACAATACTAAACATTTTATTGGAGGAATTAATTTTGAGCAGTTTATCTTTTAATGAACTTGAAACAATGTAGAATTTCTCGAAATAGATACATGATAGCTCTATTCATCGTAAAAAATGAATTTGAACAAAAATTCTTTTAGAAGTTCTAAACATAAATGGAAGTTGATGAAAATTTTCCCAGAAAATATTGCTTTGCGTTAGGAATTTGTACTTGAAAATAAATAAGGAAAACGTTTCTCTCTACGGATTGCATTTTATTCCTCTAAATAAATAGGTATAAATAAGATAACAAATCTATATTCTAAATCAATTATTTATTATTTTGATATAATTTGAAAATTGGACCTTTCAGTTTACTGATCGGTGCTTACGTATGTTAATATGAGAAATCCGTAATTTCTGTATTATTCACAACTTCTAACCCATAATGCATTTAAAACTTTTCCTTTCGTAGACTTAGCAAAATAACTTGAAATTTTTGTTATTCAGTTTTTAATTTTACATAAAATGTTTTATCACTAATATATTTATTTTAAAGCAATTTAAAAATTATTTTATAGTTGCGTTGAATGTAATCATATAAGATTTCGTAATTGATTTTCAATTTGAAGTAAATATGCAATCAAAATAATTAACAAGAAAAGAAAAGAAAATGTAAGCAAATGTAACTTAAATATGGAGATAATTCTTATTAAAAATTAAAATTACAAACACGATTTTTGCTTGTGAATATTGTACACCTGCACATAAAGACGAAAGTAATACAGAAGATTTTTTTTCTAAATTAAAATGTATTATTTAATATATTATTTAATAAAATAGTATATTAAACAAATTTATATTATTTTTCTTATTTTACTATCTAGATCAGCGGTTCCCAACCGGGGGGTCGCGACCCCCAAGTGGGTCCCCATGCATTTTTTCGGGGGTCGCCGCAGAACGCTTTTGTAGGAAATGAGTAGTAAACTATTTTCATGTTTCTTTGCCATGAGACACCTTTCTCCCTTTTTTCTTTGGAAAGAAAAAATCCTCATTCTCGTCAGGGATTTTGCATCAAATCTACAAAAATTGACGTCGGTGAATCTAGGAGTGTTAACTAATGCTTGAAAACCTATGAATTAAGACAGAAAAATCAGAAATAGGAACTGCAATTAATTAAAGGAGGTAATAGTAGCCACCTTGAATCTGAAATTGTAAGATATTTCCCAGAGTTCGATGAAGAAGAGGTTGCACTCCTGCGAAATCCATTTTACACATCTTTAGGTATCGCCGATCTTCCTGATGAAGTGCAGGGTGAATTTTCGAATTTGGAAAATGACTCCTCCGCAAGTGATTTATACCAAGAAAAACCGTTCACTCAATTTTGGTGTGCTATGCGTTGCTCATATCCGACAATTTCTAAGCTTTCGTGTCAAATGTCAACAGCCATTTGCATACACTCACCTGCGTGAAGTCTGATTTTCAACTCTTTTGCATATTAAGACAAAAGCCAGTAATAAATTAGATGTCTAAGATGACATGCGGTTGGCTTTGACCAATATTCAGCCAAGAATAGCCAAACTTGTCAGTCAAATTCAACCTCAGTCATCCTATTAATAATCAGTACGTATTAAAAAGATATCAATTTTAAATCTCAAGATATACTTTTTCATTATTAATTTTTTTTTATTGGTCAAACATGGCGATGGGGGGGTCGCGAAAGTTTTGAAAAATCTAAAAGGGTCGCGATTAAAAAAGGTTGGGAACCACTGATCTAGATTGAAAAAAATGTTTTTTCCAAAATTGTTAAATCTGTCATGATTACTCAGTGATGCCAATAACAGTGAAATTAAGTTAATGAATAATTTTGATGTAATTTTTTTATCAACTAAGTAATTTTTCAAGAGCAAAACACATCACACAAGTACTAGTAAAGATCACAAAAAATAAACAAATACGTGCGCAATTTAAAAATTCATTACGCATGGCAATACGCATAGTCAAGAGTCCAACATATTTATTGGTTTTTGAATCTTTTACATATGGAACAATCACATTACTATCAAAATGGCTTCATAATTAAGCAAATTATATCAAAATGACGTTTGATAGTATTAACCAGTTTAAAGTTTTTTATCTATATTAGAGTGTGCAGTCCTTTATGCTAATTTATGTGAGAAAAAGTAACACGTCCCATAACGACAAATACACTGGTTATAAGGAAAAATCACAAAAATGATGATTACTCATAAAGTTACCTATAGAATTTCATGAAACGGACGAATTTGGTGTAGGAAAAGTACCTTCAATATGGAATTTGACACCCCCCTCCCCTAGAAGCAATACAGCACCAATAGCGATATGTAATGCTGTCAATTATGCTGTCTATGAGCTCTGTTGGAAGGGAGAGACATTACACTTGCAAGGCCGTTGCAAGCGTGACAAGGGTCACAGGAGGAGGATTGAGAGCAGCTATTTGTCTTCCTAAAGCATCCCAGACATGCTCGATAGGATTCAGGTCCGGTGATCGACCACGATGCGAGCCCTGTGCAGTGTAGCATTATCGTTCTGAAGCAGTAAATCATCTTCTATTGCCCCGGCATAAGTGCGCACATAAGCATCAAAGATGCCATCTCTATAGGTCTGAGCATTGACGATTCCACGTGGAAAGAGATGGAGATGTGTGCGGCCACCCAAAGAGATCCCACCCCAAGCACAAACACTGCCTCCAGCGTACGCATCTCTTTCACGGATGTTTGATGGATGATAACGGGTTCCAGGTTCTATTCAAATCAAGCAACGTCTGATATCGCTTTACAGGCT
Source organism: Cheiracanthium punctorium (assembly GCA_038373885.1). NCBI lineage: Eukaryota > Metazoa > Arthropoda > Arachnida > Araneae > Cheiracanthiidae > Cheiracanthium > Cheiracanthium punctorium. The sequence goes on along the minus strand of JAWZYV010012308.1, from coordinate 613,887 downwards.
AAACCTCGACTCAACCGTAAACAGAGAAGTCCTCCATTGATCACCCGTCCAGTGGACATGTTGATGAACCCACCTCAAACGTTCCCTTCTGGGGCGTTGCGAGAGAGGCACGCAAATGGCTGGTCGCCTCGCGTACAGACAACCTTCGTGAAGCCTTCTACGCACGGTTGAAGTTGAGACCAAGCTTCCGGTGGCTACAACAAGGGAGAATATGAGTTGAGGTTCTATTCCTTCGTGTACATAACGGCAAATATCTGTCATCGACGCTACTCGTAACACTAGGCCGTCCTTGGCAGAATCTCCTGGATGCCGAATCTGTCATTAGAAATCGTTGCAAAAGTCTATGAACCACAGATGGACTGACATTTAGCCAAGTGTCCGCTTGTGTCTGACTTTTTCCTGCCTCTAGTCTTCCAATAGTTCTCCATCGCAGATCTTCTGACAAATAATGCCTGAAGGTCATTGCTGCGAATTGGCTATTCCCGATTTCTTACCTTACAGTCACAGCAAAAGTTGCAGGCTTTATCGCAAAGATGCAGTTTCACGCTTTTAGTAATTAATTAATTTTGGTTACAACACAAGTAAATTGTATATTTCAGCTTTACTCAGTAACATTTATTTCAGAACATATTCAAATTTCATACGGATTGCCTTATTTTTGAGATAGTTATCGCTATTTTTGTGATTTTTCCTTAATTTTTGGAAACCAGTGTAAATATGTGCATATATGTAACTTTTGGGTATTTTGCATGAAACATTTTTATTCTCAGTGAGGCGGAGTTGAATAGCAGTTGAACATAAATTTGCACTGAAAACAAAATTACAGAAATGTTGTAGCTTAAGATAAATAATTTATAAGCGAAAATACGATTTTTTTTTACATTTGAAATTAAAAGGGATCTTTGCACTACGACAGCAGCATTTGCAGTTATAAAATACGTTGTATTTGTATAGAGAGCTCACATTAATGACCAAATTGCTTTTGAAACATTTTAAAAAGTAATTTAAGAGTGCATACTTAAGAATGCTGAGAATGTTAACTAAGAATGCTAATTGCTGTACTAAAAGTGCATTTAGTACGTATAAAAATAATTTTGAGTGACAAAGATATTGTTTTTATCCGCTCATATGCTTTGTTTGCGTATGCATTTTTATGGTAACAGAAAAAGTTGATTACTTTTACAAAATCAACAGACCTGCCTTTCATATTTACCATATTCAGATGTGCAATAGAGTACATTTTTAGTAGCAAATATTTTAAAACTGTATTTTCGACTGATTAATATCGCACTGTCATTGCGTATAAACTAGAGCTGAGTTTAGAACCATTTTTTTAAACCTGAGGACCCCGAGAACTTTTAACCCGAATTCCACTGTAAAAGAAATTTAAGTTAATGAACAAACAAATAAATAAATAAGTAAACAAATAAATCGAAATTAAATTATATAAACACGAGAAGCATTCTCGCATTTGTAGGCATTTATTGCTTTTTTTCTGAAAAATCTAAGATTTGTTTATGTCTTTCAAAATAATGACTCATTTTGAATTTAAAATCTGTTCACAAGAAGTATGTTAGGTATATAAAAAAAACATCACATCCCTAGCCTTGTACAGAACCCGGCTCAGTCTTTGCTCGTCTCACATTTAATATACACCTGAAGCATAAATAATTTTATAAACAATTTATGATAACTGTTATACGACGAATTTAATTAATCTCTAAGTGGCAAAAGTAAGTTGCTGAAATTTTTTTAAACCTATGTTATACATTTTCGAAGCAAAATGCTGAATATGACAAAATGGATCGTTATGCTATATTAAATATTGTTCTGTTTTTAGATGATGATGTTTATGCAAAGAAAGAATATAATCGTTGTCTCCGGGAATTATCATTTGCGGTAAGAACTGTTTAATTTTTATCTAACGAATTGCAAATATTGTACAAATATAAAGGTAAAACCGTTTGCCTCGTGCTCTAAATAGATATTGATTGCTTTTGCACTTACATGCTATTACTAGAGACATGTACTCAATTGGGTGTATAGCATGACTGATTTGCAACCGTACGAAAAATAATTTATGTATTCGTCCATTTATTTCAATAAAAACAAAATAAATGTTTCTTGCGGAGTTTATAAGAGAATGCTGCACTTTTTTAAACCGTGAATGCAAGAATTGCAGCCACTAAAACAATAGCTCTCGTAGATGTAATTTTTAAACGCAGTTATTAAAGATAAGCAACTGTATACCTTACAAACTTATTTGCATAATGAGGATGAAAGACGTGGCGACAGTTATTTTTTTTGTGTGTCCATTGTTCAGCGTTCAAAGACCCAGACAGTAAGAAATATTGGTCATAAAAGGTAAAATGCTGCCGTAATGTTTTTGCAACTTGCTGTGGTATAACTTTCTTTAAACTTTAGTTGTGAGTATGTCACCTATAAAGTGCAGAAATCAGTTACTCTACATATTATCTATGTGATGTGCATTAAGCGGTAACCTGTATAAGTGGCTAAAAATGTTTCCTTTTTAAAAATTACCTAAATAATCAGAAACTCTCCGTGGTAATCTGCACATTACCTACTAGTCACTCATTAAACTGAATATAACATATTTGCTGGGACAACAGCAATGTTTCTGCACATTCAAATTAACATAATGTGATTTACTCATTTTTTACTCACTATTTCTAAATAATCGAGATCAATCATCAATCAATTAAAAAACCATGAAAGAAAGAATCAAACGCTTTAAAATATTTCTCCATCTGAATAAATGAGTTTGCCAAACATACGATGAAATTATGCTTGCTTTTAATTCACGAGTTAAGTAGGGAAAGGAGAGATAAAAACATATCAGTAAATTTGCCAATTAACTAGGTATTGTGCAAATTATCGCCTTTTAAGTTTTAGCGGTAACTTATACACAAAGCAGATAGTGTTTGAAAGTACTTTTTTGCATACATAATTGTTGGGCTTATTATGAATTATCTTTCTTCTAGTAATCTTTAATATAAATTCACTGAATTTGTTAAATATCTCTACAGAACCAGAAGCAAATGAACTCTTGCTGCAAAGAAACTTTTGATGAGTACTTCTGCTGGAACGCTTCTCGTGGCATTACTGATTTTAACAGAATCTGCCTCAACCCTAAGAAAGCGTTGGAGGTAGGCAAATGATAATTTTTAAACACGAATATTGTATAAATAATCATAAAGTTGAATTCACAGTTTGAAATGTACTACTTAAAAAAATAAAAAATTAAAGCTGTTTAATTAGCTCTGCACAAAATAATTTTGTAGTAAAAACGTAAGACAGAATTTTTCAATTTAGTATTTTCTCTACGTATTCTTATTATTTTTGTAATTATTTTTTTTTTCACGTAGGTTGAACGATGCTTCTGGAAAACCCTTAAAGATAAAGTATGTATTATTTTTGAGTTTTGAAATAGTAAAACTGTGCATAAGAGACATTTGATTATCACAAATACATTTTAAACGACAAAAGTGTTTTTAAAAAATACGTTAACATAACGTATTTTTTTTAAACAAACTTTATTCACGATTCCTAAATGAACATGAAGATACATGCAGTAGTTAAAATCTTAATAGATATGTAAATAGTGACATAAAATGCATGACTGTCGAAATTATTTTTGTTTAGAGCGTTTCTTAATGATATGCGTGGAAATTTCAATTTAAATATGATTACATATACTGCTAGGACATTCAAATAACTTTTTCACAAAACCTTCAAATAATGTATTTTTGTACTCATAGAACTCCATTAATATTTTATAATAGTATGCTAGTTTATGCATGCAATAAAATACAAATATTTATAAAATAAAGTTCTGTTGGAATCAGGTTTTTTTACACGCTAAACAAAGCTACTTACGGTAAACTTTGGAAAAAAAAAACCTCTGAGCACTATCTAAGATTGATTCGGAAAATTGAAGTTTACTTTCCGAAAGCAATACTGAATCTAAACGTTAGTGTTACGAAAATTTGCTTATTTTATTACATTTTTTAGAAAATCATCGAATTTTTAAACGTTTTGGTGTCATTTTAATGACAAATGCGTTCGTATCTTCTATCGCAAATTTTACGGGTGTCATTAGATGAAAGCAAATTGCTCACAATTGTCACCAACACAGTTTTACAGAGAAATAAAAAAGAAATATTTTTCTGTATTTTGAAGTTAAACACAGTTTGGATGCAAATGCAGGACAAAATATATGAATAAATAATTTTAAAATGTGTAAAATTTCTTATTTATTAAAATGATTGTCAAAATAATATCTCCAATTCTAGATTTTATTTATTTTATTTATTTTATTTATTTACAGATCTATGTGCAAACTTACCGCATTTATTATATTGAAATTTTCATTTTCAGGAGGCCTACGATATCCAAATGTACAAGGTAACTAATTACGCTTTTTTAATGCAAATTACCTGAAATACACCTCTCTAAATAAAACTTTTGTTACATGGAAACAGCAGTCTAACATGTTTATTTCATAAAAGTAAATAAATGAAAATTCATGTTTTGGGGGACAGTGAATTGGAAAAGAAAAGATATTTGAAAAGTTCTCCTTTAAAATTCCATTTTCATTGCAAAATTTTAATGTGATATATTTATTCTTGAGTAATTAATTTCATCAGCTTATATTTTAAAAGACGCAATTCAGTAGATAATTTTAAGATAAAATAATTAATTTTAATTTGCAAAATAAATTAGTATTGTTGCTGCCCTAAAGGCTAAATATACAGGGGAATTATTTTTTTAAATGTATCACGTAATATAAACATAGCAGTTGTTTCTTAGTAGTGCTTAATGTCAGTTAACAAACAGTTGTTTCAGAATATTAGTTAATTATTAATTAAAATAAAATATACATTAATTTCTAAATTTTTCAAAATTTTTTTAGTGTTTGAAACCGCTACATATAGCTTAAAACAAGTTTTACAAACAATAATGCTTGCGTTTTTTAATTCAATATTGCTTTAAAAAACAACTTTTTTTACATAGATGATAAGTTACTCGAATTTAAATTTTTTCTTGTGTTATACAACATGCTAGATTAGAAATATAATTCAAACTATATTACAAATGTTGTATTTTCTCAGGAATGTAAAAAGGGAATCCTTAGCAAATTCTGCACAACTAGCTCTGGATATTGAAAGGACACTGGAATTCTCTGAACAGAATTGGCAAATCTTGAAGACTATGTATATCTTTAAATTTATTTTAGTTTGCACTATTGCGTTAATGCATTGCTTTTTGTATCTTCCATTATTAGTTGTGTTTGAAATAAATTCCCCTTCAGCATAAATTGGCTGTTTGTTGTCGTTGTTTTTTATTAATTTATTTATTTCCTAAAAAACGGAAGATTATTTGTTCGAGTTATGGACCAAAGGTATAGCTTCAGATTTAATGTTTCTGTTCAAAAATTATTTTTAAAGGATATGTTAGTGATAATATTGGAAATAAACAGTTTGCTTATTTTTTAGTACCTATCTTCTGAGAATAGATAAATATTTTTTTTTTTGAAAAGTATTTTGAACATGACATCAACAAATTCAGAAAAATATGTGTTGAAAAAGAGTGACTATTATCTTTTGTATAACACTTCTAGTAATAAACTAGATAATTGTACATAATAGAGTAAAGTGTTAGCGAAGTTTTAACTAAAACAAAGTCTGATTTTAAATCAATACCTTGGATAAGTTTTCTATATAGTATTTAAAGTATTCCAGTTTTCATCAAAGTCTCGTGAAAAATGCATCCGAAAATGGAGAAATAACGAAGAGTAATGATATATGATAAAATTTCCTTCTGAATTTTCAACAATCGATACCGAGCCTAAAATGCAATAGTTATACTCAAATTTGTCATTCTACCGTAAGCCATTTTTTTTTATTCTAGTGATCTGCTGATCAAACTTAAAGTACAATATCCAAAGAAAAAGGTTTAATACAAAATAGATTCACACACAAAAGAATTATATTGCTTTTTGTAATATAAATATTACATTTTATTGATTTATTTAATGGCGGGGACTTTCCGTTAATAGACATTAGCCACTACTAAGGCTGGAATCACAGTTCACTTTATTAGGGAGGTCCCTAATTAGTTGACCAGAGTTGCCGGGGCCGGTGAAATGTCACCGAAGTCTATGCTAGGAATTGAGCCCCGGCACGCTGTGTGGTAGAATGGTTCTTCAGCCACTACACAAGCCCGGCGGGTTCTTTATCGCGTATAATATTTTTCTCTTCGGAATCATCTACGTATATAAAAAATATATATTACTGCTAGTTCTGTCTGATTCATGTGAAAATTGAATTCTACGAAAATTAGTGTACGAGTTACAGCGAGTAAAAATTATCTTCCAAATGATTCCTAAAATATTGGGTACATGATGATATAAACAAAATCAATCTGATCGTGAAATACATTATTAGCGATTTCCAGCTATGCATATAAGAGGAATTGAAAACAAACTTAAACTATATTAGACTCCAGTGTCGTAGACGAAAGCCGAGAAGACCTAATTTTAATAGTTTAATGTTTTCGAATTTCTTCTCATTATAATTATTTTTTTAATTTCTGCAGGATACTTAGGTATATATAAGGTGGGGAGAAAAGAAAAGTAAATGTTGGTGGAAACCAAAACCCTATCTCATTTTTAGTGACGTTTTGATGAAATGCTTTGAGAGCACATACGGAATTCTTAGGAGTCTACTGGTACGCTTCTGCTGACAACAAATTTTCGTGGAAAATACACTGCTGGCCACCCAAATTGCAACACCAAGAAAAACAAGAGATATCACAACAAAATTTATTGTGTAGATAACATGTTGACCAAGTAACAAATGATTAAATTTACAGCATTCTATGAAGCGTGGTTCCTGCCAAAATCAGTACCCAGAGTAGCCGCCGTTGTTGGAGATCACAGCTGCCACACGCCTCGGCATTGATTCAAAGAGACTTTGAATGTGTTCTTGGGGTACAGCAGACCAAGCAGCTTCCACACGTTGCCAAAGTTGATCTGGTGTGACAGCTGGGGATGAACTCTGGGTCAGTCGTTGAGCAACCATGGACCACATGTTTTCTATCGGCGAAAGATCCGGAGAGCGCGCCGGCCAGGGAAGCAATTCAATCTGGTGATTGACGAAGAACCCTTGGACAATGCGTGCCACGTGTGGCCGTGCATTATCCTGCTGAAATATGGCTGTTGGCAAGCCCTGAAGGTAAGAAAGGACAACTGGCTCCAACACCTCGGAGATGTAGCGCTGGCTGGTTAAAGTACCGGCAATGCGTACTAGAGGAGTGCGAGAGAGATATCCGATACCGCCCCATACCATAATACCCGGTGCAGGACCAGTGTGACGGTGCATAATGCAGCTGTTCAGCATCCTCTCTCCACGGTGTCTCCAGACTCGAATCCGACCGTCGTGGTGTTGCATACAGAAGCGTGACTCGTCAGTAAAGAGAATTTCATTCCATTCTGTCGTCCACATCCTTCTTTCATCGCACCATTGGCGGCGGAGACGTCTGTGGTTCCGCGTCAGAGGTAGACAAAGCAACGGACGTCTTGCGGACAGACCATTCTGCTGTAAACGACGTCGAATGGTACGCGCAGACACTGGATGATGCGTTACAGACTGAATCTGCTGTGATATGGTTCGTGATGTGACTGAGCGGTCCGTCACTGCCATGCGTACAATCTGCCTGTCATCACGTGACGTGGTGCACTGAGGTCGATGCGGTCGATCACGTCTGTCCGTCGTACCCTCCTGCACCCAACGATCACATATCCGCATCACAGTTGTTTGGTTTCGTCCAATACGACGACCGATTTCCCTGAAAGATAACCCACAATCTCGGTATGCCACTATCCTTCCTCTGTCAAACTCGGATACTTGATCAAAAGATGATCGTTGTTTCCTACGAGGCATAATTTATCGTTTTTTTTGAAAAAAAAGCAAGAAAAACACAATTGCTGTACTTGAAACCGTCGAAATCTCCAAGCCTTAAATAGCGCTTTGAGGTGGCGCCACAGGCGCGCTTGATGTGCGTCTGCGCTGAAATTCTAATCATTTGCATATCTCACCTCAGCTAATGCATGTTGTAAATTTCATATTATTTGCATGCTTCCTTCAGGGTGTTGCATTTACGATGGCCAGCAGTGTAGATGGTATTCCAGACACTTTACTGACCAGACTTCCTAATCGACTGCACAGCCAGCTGTCGTCACAAAAGGGTCTGTAGATCTGTGGCACACGATGAACGTTTCGATCGTCCGCCATCTTGCTGGTAGTTAAGTCGAGCGATCGCAACGGCTGCCCTTTTTTCAGCATTGGGAAAGGGTTGCGCCTCGAAGGGTTAAAAGATACACACAGGATGCAATTTTGTAATCATTTCATATAAGTATTTTTCTTTATGCATTTTAGTATTTTAAGTGTAATCGATTCCTTAATTATGACACAAATGTTTAAATGAGTCGCTATGCCGGGATAAAAATATGAATATAAATTTTTAAATTATTAAATATTATCATAGATTAATTTGATAAAAGAATTACGCTATAAAACTGCAAAATGAAGAAATGAAGAAAAGGATAGTTTTCAAATTTTAAAATTAGTACTCAGCTCATTTATTTCATCATAAATTTTGTCGAAATATACTTGTGTTTTGAAATATTTACTGAAGGAGGGTTGTTTTTGTACAAAACTATTTTAAAGATTCCTGAAATCTACTTTTGAAATACTGATTATCATAATAGCTGTCGGCTTGAGAGGCAGCACTTTCATATGCACTGAGGATATTTATGCAACTGTGCACATTTTTAGTAAAAATTTTTAGAGAAAGTATGAAAAGAACTTTTAATTTTTATTCTCTCATATCGATCCTGCTATATGTTTATAAGACGTCTACATACTGTTTTTTCTTCCTAGGTTTTTGTACGTTTATTAAGATTGTTTTTTTACAACAATGTGTTCATAATTAAGAGCACTGTACAGTAAAAAATACTTGTCAGAAAACTACCAAATTTACAAAAAGTCTTTATAAGACTATGGGAAAGAGATTCGCGTGGGAAAAGAAAAAAGTTTTTCAAAAAGTTATCAACGGGTGACGTTTTCCCATGATGCGGTTGCTGGTATGCAAATTCTTTCACCAAGCAGAAGTGTAAAACACTCGCTTCACAACGTCTTCATTGTTTCTTCGTCTGGAATGGTTTTTGATCTTCTTTATTTATAAATAAAACTATGAAACGCCGCCTAGTGGCTATATTTTCAACTACTTTTATCAGAACAAATTTATCTTATTAAAGTTCCTTGCAAATTTGGTAGAATTCTGACCAGTAATTTTTGTTATACATCCCTATAAATAAAATATAAAAAAATAGTTATGGATACGTTCTATATAGCGCTTTTCATTCGGGATTTTTTTTTTTTTGTAACTCACCAATTTTCCAAATTAACACTGACTGTAACTACTTGAATTGTTATTTTCCCTGAGGTATAAGATTTTTTTGTGGTTAATTGCTTATTTAGATTACTTGAACACATGAATATTTCTTTAATAATATATATAGAGTGTGTCCGTTAAGTCCGTTGTCACCCTAGTAATTTCTGAACGGTACGAGCTACAGTCATAAACAGTATGGTCTAGGTATAGTAAAGTTGTCATGCGCTATGCAAGGAAACATATTACAGCACCACCTGGCGACTTAGTTTGCAGTTAACCTTTTTATCTCAAAAACGGTACGAGATACGGAAAAACAGTGTATTTCAAAGTTGTTCAACATCAAAGATTTAGAAAGATAAGACGCCCCTTTTTTCACACGATATCCATCAATTCGCACAATATTGCGAAGGATGGAAGGCATAAACGCACATTTGTTTGGTTGAATTTTGTAAAATTGCACTTTCCTGACTTTAAGCTCAGTTATCCTTCATGGTAAAAGTTGTTTTCCGACAGCGACAATACACATACGAACGCTGCAACTTGTACAATATGGCTGGTGACAGGCTGGCAAAAGCATCAATAATACATTTTTACGTCTCAAATTTTAACATTAATGTGCTGAAGATATATATTCCTAAAAAATCGGTGGTGAAGAACAACTTTTTAAATGACCTTTCTCCCGTATCTCGCACCGTTTTTAAGTAAGAAAGCCAATTCCAAATTTAGCCACCAGGTAGCACTGTAGGAGATTTTCTTGTGTAGCACATGGCAACTTTTCTACACCTAGACCTCACTTTTACGACTATAGCTCTTGTCGTTCAGAAATTATTGAGTGACAATGGACTTTATCAAGCACACGCTATTTATATATAGGGTGATTCGAAATTAGTTTTACAAACTTTTAGGACGGGTAGGATACACCAAGACGATTCAGAATCACATAGCAATTCGGGGTCGGAAACGACGTCTTCATGAACCTGTTAATAAGCATTTTAGTTGGTTGGTTGAATTTTATTGGCACTAGGTCCAAAACGGACATACTGCGCCAGACTATGCAATAAGCATTTTAGAAGTGTTCAAGTAATAGTAAACTTTCTGACCATGGTTTTTCAAAAATTAATGCATCTTTCGCCGACTGCACTTCATAAAAATTGTTAATTAAGAAATTTCCTTTCATTACATCGATGAAATTGGTGGAGTAAAGCCCAATATTTATAAAACTTAGTTCAGAAATTCTCTCCTAAAAGTTTGTAAAACTAATTTTGAATCACCCTGTATATATATATAATATATGTGTGTGTGTGTGTGTCTGTGTGTGTGTGCGTGAACTAGAACAAATTGTGACTTTTAACTCCAAGAGAGGTTTCTTTCTTCCTTTGTATCATTTCATTTTTTACTAGAAAATATGGACAGCAAAAACATTAGTATTATTTATTAATACTAGTGTATTATATTATTTAAGAAAAGCAAAGAAAGAACATCTTTCTTCCTGAACAAAACTAGAAAATCTCTACTTTAATGTATTACACTATATCTCTCCTGGCAGTAAATGATCCGGACTTACGAGAAATTATTTTGCATAACGTATTCATTTTCATCAACTTTTCAATTTATCTTTCAATTGTTTCATTTCATTGACATTGATATCCTAAATCCATATCATGTTTCGCAATGAGCTTCAAAGAATGGAAACTATTTTCCTTCTATTGTTCGGATCCCTCCTTAATCCAATTAGGCTCGGTCTCCTTGGTACTAAAGTAATTTGCTCATGCAAGCAACAGTGGAAATTGTCCTTATAAGAATTAAAGCTTCACGCTGTGTTTACTCTTTGGAGTTCAGTCATGATTTTATTAGAATAAATGCCGTTATTTAAAATGGTTTTGTATACCTTTATTTCTCAGATGGGTTTACATATTATATCAGCAGGAACTGATATATTTCATACACTGTATCTACTCTTTTAGCACCATGAGAAAAGATGAAAATCTAAAACTTTTTTTTTTTTTCAGTATTATTATTGCATGTGTTTTTGCAAACTTTGTGGCGGGGGTTGTTGAAGAATTTAACTTTCTCTGAACTCAAATTTTTTGTTCTCGTTATCGGGAATGATGTGATGGTAAATTTATATATTTTTTTGTAATCAGCGTTGTTTTTAAGATTTGATCTTTGCAATCAAAGACAGATGATGGGAATAAATTGTTTTTAAATTCTTGTATCCTGTGCTGTTTTAAATGATTATGCTTTCGATAGGTGCGGATTGAACAAAACATTCAAGAGTGTGTTAACTTTTCCAAGAACTGTAAATGTAAGCAAAAAACGCAAAAATTGAAAATGTTAAATGTCCATCTAATATTGGCTGTTCCTCTAGTGCTAGTTTTCAAGCCCCGCAGGGAAAAAACTGGACGATACTCATCTCCACTTTGTTGGTTGACTTTATTCCGTTGACCAATAACATCAGCACTGAACCAGAACATGGGCAAATCATCTGTGCGTTATTGTAACTATTTCTATGAACATATGAAACTAGGTGGAAATTTGAAAATTTAAATAAAAAAGGCGAGAGAAGGAAGAGAAAAAGAGAACAACACAAAAATATGAACATTTTTCCCCCAGTGGTTGGGCACTTGCTCATCAGGCATTTAGCCACTGCTAAGACTCGAATTAATGGCCATTTTATTATGGGAGGCAGCCAGCGTTACCCCTATGAAAGGACGAGCAATTAAGCATCCAAGATCAAGCAGGGATTTGAACCCCGACCCAAAATGTGATAGAATGATTCTTTAACCAATGCAACACCTGGGCGTCAAAAATATGATCCTTCTCACAAGGAAAATAAATTTCTTTATGAGTTTTTATATCTTTAAGAAGAATAAAGCAATATTGAGAGCGAAAATAACTGTATCTCACGTAAATAAGCTGTAATTTTACATTTAATCATGATAATCATTGATGTTTATCTTGATCACATTTAATCAAGTTAAATATTGTTTATGGTATATGTCTATGTACTACAGAGGAAACAGGAGTAAACAAAATTTTTCATGCAAACCGATCACAGTGTTGAAATTGTATTTGTAAGCACAAATTTACATGCATTTCTAATCTTCGAAATTTCCACAACGATAAATGAAACTGATAAAGAACTGTAAAATTTTATAATTCTATTACTACTAATATTAATAACAAATCTTTAAATATATATATATATATATATATGTAGAAAAACATCATATAAAACTTAATTCACGGGAGATACATAGGAGATATTTTTAAGGCCTCTACGAAAACATTTTACACATTAAAAATTCCTAAATTGGAATTTAAGTTAACATATGAAAACTGAATAAAGAATTGAATTTTCATCGACATCACGGATTAGTACATAAAGCTTCAAACATTACCTAATTTTGGATGAAAACTATTTTGTATAGTGAAAAGGAAATTTAAAGCAAGCATCACTAAAACGAAAAAAAAAAAAAATCCCAAAACAAATTTGTATTCCAAGCTAAGAGAAAAGCATAAAATGTAAATCTCTCATAAACGGGTAATTGAATAAAAATTTACCCTTCATAAACGTTAACTTTTTTTTAAGCTGTTACGTTGTTTATTTACTACTTGAAATCCCCCTCTCGGTATCAAATTCCGAACAGATATTCAAATTCTGGAGCTAACAGCCAGTAATTACACTCTGAAGACTAGTTTATCTCTAGGCCTGTCACGGCGTGTCTATCTTCTATCATCCGAGGAGACCATAAATTATGACTTATCTTTACGCAAGAGGAGTTCGCTTTCAACTGCTACTTTACGAATGATTAATTGCTACTGTAAAGAAATTTTGTAAACAATTAGGAATCTACCACTCTCCTCCAATCACTGTAAAAAAAAACTAAAAGCATTTAATCAAGCCGAAAGGATGAATAATATGACATTTTCTAGCGCTATTGTACCAAAGGCGGATCGGATCCAGGGGAGGGCGCAGGGAGCGCGAGTATCGCGCGCCCTCCGAGAAAAGTATATTTACACTAGATAAATGGGGCTTTCACCAATGTTAGTGTTCTTTACACTAGATAAAATGAGTATTTACGATTTGCGCCCCCTCCGAAAAAAGTTTCTGGGTCGCCCTTGTATTGTACTTATATTACTCCTTAACGTATGGTTAACCATTACAGACTTAGTTGTTGCTACAAATATCTTATTTGTAATTTTCACCGAGAGCATTTTGCTGTAAACTTCAATAGTCGCTGTTGATTCTGGTTGCTGAAATTAGATGGACCAATCAAAAGTGTCCTTCAAACGCTCGTTGCACATGATAGACCTTAATGTATTAAAATATTTTTAGTCACATTCTTTTTAGTAAAATGCATAGTACAGTCTATGCCAAGTTATAAGCATTTTTTTTTTTACTTTGTC